>CM061531.1:328987244-329587244 GCA_030545055.2 Neoaliturus tenellus | reverse complement strand
ATAAAGCTTCAAGGATTAAAATCGTCCCCAACAAAACGTTAATGTAATAGGCTACACAAGTAATGTCAAGAGTACGGGTGCGCTTTTCTTATTATTTTAGTCTTTAACCAAGATCTCTATCGATTCAGTTGATCTAATGTGGTGTTGTCTGTTGCAGGTGCCGCACGATGGCGGGGATCGCAGAGAACATTCAAGTAGTAAGTAGTGACAAGAGTGCAGTGTTCGATGGCGAGTTGTCCCCCACCGACTTGACCTTTAACCTGCCGGACACGAGTCTCCAGGAGCTGATAGACTCGGAGTTGGCGCTCAGGATCGGCGCGAGGGCAGACTCCCCCGAGGAGGATGTCGCGGTTCAGGTGGAAGTGGAGACGCGACCGGTGATCGCGACTACGAGAGTGCAACCGGTCAAACTCCTGCTGGACCCGGACCCTAGCGAGCGGTTCATACAGGCGGAGAGGGGCCACACCATGGCGACACTAAACGTCTTCTCAGACACCATAGACTTGTCGCCCTCAGAGCCCACGAGCCCGCTGTTCCCGCGCACCCCGGTAGACTCGTCCCCGCAGTACGAGAACAACCCGTTCGTCACCCCCGCTCCCGTCACAAACCTCGACAGCGACGAGTCTCCGGTCACTGAAGACGCGAGCGACCTAGAACCCATCCCGCTGTTCACACAGACCATCACCTCCGACCACGAACAGAGTCCGCTGACCGAGGCTAACCCGTTCCTTCAGGAGGAGGTGGTGGTGGAATCGCTAGAGGATGACTCCCCCTCGGTCCCGGTAGAGGATGTCCTTGTAGTCGTGGACCCTCCGGATGACACCTCCCCCGTCGACAGCCCGGGCCCGCTCTCCCCCCAGGCGCAAGAGTTCGTGATAGACGAGATCGAATCAGACAAATCTCCTATAGATATGTCCGACCCTCCCTCTGTGGTCGTTGAAACCGAAACCGAATTCGAAACCCAGATAAACATTTCCCAAGAAGTTCCCGAAGAACAACTTCTCGACTTTTCTAACGACGCTGTTTCTGAAACTCATGACGATTCCCCAGTATTAGTTCCAGAATCGGATGTCGCTTCACCGAAAACGCCCGAATTCACGCTTACCGTAGATTCGCCGAAACCCTCCGAGACTGAATCCCCCAAATCTCCTCAATCCCCCGAAATCAAATCGACCTCAGATACCCCACCGAAACAGACTAGCCCGAGTGACAGTGAGACTAAAGCTTCTGATAGTGTAGATTGTAGTGTTAGCGTTAACAGCATGCGAGAGTTTGGTGTTGCTAACCTGCCCGTGTCGCCGACTCCCTGCGGGGACGACGAGTGGACGACGGTGGAGGACGCCGTCAAGGAGGTGCAGAGCTGCGAGGCTGCGGAGGAGTTCGAACCTCAGCCCCCCGACCACACCGCTGAGGACATCCCTCCCCTGCATGTGAGTTACTAACGCTTTACTTTCTCCTATGTAGGTCTCCAGGACTCAATGCTACTTTTACGTCACGTAATATTATTTTATTGGTCCTGAATATATTGTAGTATACAGTAGCTGAAATTCTTTTTTTTATAGCAAAGTGGTTTTAATATTTCTTAGGTCAGATCTGAACTAGTCTTTAATAACTCTTTTTATCAGTTATGCAAAACATTCGAGTACACTTCGAGCTGTAAATTTTTTTGCTTTTAGAGGAGCAATGCACAAATTTTGTTGCTAAAAAAACGTGATTGGTGTAATCCAAGTTCCTTAAATTTTATCGTTAAAATTTTCTTTAAAGTCTTGGCGTTTCTAAATTTGTTTTGAAATATGTTTTACAATAAAATAAATAATATAACAGAATTTGTTACTGTTTACGATATTTTAGTACTGATGCATGTAATCTTGAGGCTCACGTGTACCCAAAACTAAATTAGGAAGAAGCGAGTAAAATTTTATCCTGAAATTTTTCACTCTGAAACTGTTCTGCTTGGCCCTAAGACAAGAACCGAAACACAATTAGTTTTTGGACATCAGTTCAAAAATCTAGATCCACCCCAAATCTTTGTTTTAACTAACAACCTGTGTAAAAATATTTTCATTTGTTTAACTGGATTTTTATTTGTGTTGTGTTGATCAAACGTTGTTGTTTTACCAACTAATTTCAGCTCTAGATTTTTAGAATGTATATAGTAATAGTTGTCATTATATTATTTTTATATTAGTTACTATAATAGTTATAATTAGTTATTATTAGTTTTATATTAGTTACTATAACAGTTGTGTAGTTCTAGTCTCACTGCGTGCTATATATAATAGTAGTATTAGGCATGCTATATAAAAAGTATGTAGGACTTTTAATCACAGATTCATCTGACTGGCTGGTTTGGAACGATGTGCCGGAGCGTTACTTATCCTTTATAAGCACCACCCACTTTAAATATGGTATATAGTAAGGTTTGGTTGGTTGTCAATATTGATTCTGTCATTTTCGTTATCGCAGGTTTGACAACAATGCGTCTGATGCACGGGTACAGGTACAAATGTCGTTCAAGGTCGAGCTCTCATTGTCAGTTTCGCTTTGTCGCTCGCTTGACGTATGGTATACGTGATCAATTAGTTTACGTTGATTTAGTTTCACTTAAATGAGTGCACTGAGACATCGGAACCATTATAGACTGGTGTATGCTATCTCGACTTATCTCCACCCTCCTCACTGACATTTACTCCTTCCGAAACTCTTTTGTTAAAACTAAATCATAAAAATTGTGCAAACATATTAGCTAAGGTCAGTGCTTAACGGTAATGTGTCACTTTTTATAGTTTTTTCATCATGAAACCTTAAAACAAAAGATGGTGCTTATAACCAACAAGTGCCACAGGCCTAGATTTTGTTGTAGTTCGTATCCAAGCGCTTACTAAGCGCTGATGCAAGACTTCACTTGGCTGATGAACGCTTGAGTGAAGGTTAATTTCTCTTTAAATTGAGCTTCCTGCATAGCCGATCGACACGAACTGTCCGATAATCACTCAAATCTCCGACACTAGCCCCACAGCCTGTTACGTATGCTGTTGACTTTTCAGTCCTGAACGGGCGATCGACTTAATGGCTGTTTTATGTATATTTTTATGAAGTGCAGCCGACGGCCAGCAGTAAATGTCCGGTCTAGCCGTATGCCTGCACGCAAAGCGACTGTATTGTTCGCCTCGGAGTCACAAATGTTGGTGATAGAATCGGCGGAGTAAAATATTTTAAGACGATCATAACTAATCTAAAGCTTCTAGAGTATTTTAATAGTAAATGTTAATACTGCAATCTAGTATGTTTCGCCGATGAAACAAACTATTTTGAAATGGAATAGGTTGATAAATTGAAGTGAGATAACGGGGTTAAATCCTACTGAAGTTAACAGAAAAGATACGGTGTAGTTTCTATAATTAATCGATCTTTTATAACAGACAATGGAAATCACATTTTTTGGGGCTGTTTAAATGAGGAGCGTTGAGAATTTACTAAAATTTTTCTGGATCTTGTGGGGTTTATAAACTGATTTAACTTTTGATAACCTATTTTCCACGACAGTAATATTATTGTGTGAGGGCACTAACGGTAACAGTTCAATACGGATTGTTCAACACATCTACCTTCGTAGAACTCACTTAAAATATATAAAATGCAACCAAATCAATATTTAAAACTTGGTCACACAGTCAAATATAGCTGCTAAAGAATATTAAATTAATATTGAAGTGAATTTCCGCGTCCATGCGAAGTAAGAGAATAATAAGCGTAGTTAGTTAGTAGTTAAATCTTAATATTGTTACTATTATTTATATAGTGTAGTGACTACTATTTTATCAGTCGTTAAATTAATGTAGTAATCATTTTAGAGCTTTTCAAGGCAGCATATTTTTCAGACCACCCTCATTCAACGGTGGAGTATTTATGGTTGTCGTAAAACTGCCATAAACGGAAGAGTGATATTTGTTTGATGGGTGTCGAACAGCATTTCCGCCATAAACAGTCCAAGGTTGGCGGTAGCGCCCGACGTCGGCTGTAGGTAATCCGCGTACACCCGTGTACTGCTGGTGTTGCGTGGCACAAAATGCGGGCGTTCTAGTCTACATTCAAGGATAAGGAGTATACGTGAACACAACTTGGGGTTAATAGTTATTACACCTATGCTATTAAAACTAAACAGTATTCTTAATATACAGGGTGTCCAGCTTCCACCTTTACAAATTTTTCCAGGTTATTAGGCCTAAGCATGCCAAAACAAACACAAAAATCATATAAACATATGTCCTAAAATGCTTCGTTAAGCCACTTACTAGCCGCTGTTTTGTTTTTTACACTTAAAAATTTTTATTTCCGTAACGGGTTGTTGTATTGAGTTCAAATTTGGCATGTACCTTAATCTTTTTAATACTCATTTTCAGAAAAAATATCGTTTTTTTCCGATGTATATTTTCAAAATGGCGGCCATTTAAAATGTTTTAATTCCAATATCTAAAAAACCATAAATTTTATAAAAATGTTACAAGTGACAAAAAAATTGACAAATTAAATTATCTAAACAGTGACACCAAGTTTGTAAGGATCCAAGAACAAATAACTGAGCTATTGTGGTTTTTCTGCAGAAAAACACTGATTTTTCACTGTGATTAATGCCAATTTAGATTATTTTAAGAGAAAAATCTCAATAACTCCGTTATTTGTTGTTGGATCCTTACAAACTTGGTGTCACTGGTTGGATAATTTAATTTGTCAACTTTTTTGTCTCCTAACATTTTTATAAATTTTTCGGTTTTTGAGATATTTAGTATAAAAATTTAAAATGGCCGCCATTTTGGAAATATAGATTGGAAAAAATAATATTTATTCTGAAAATGAGCATTAGTTAGATTATGGTACATGCAAAATTTGAACTGAATACAACAACCCGTTACGGAAATAAACATTCTTAAGTTTAAAAAACAAAATGGCGGCTAGCGGCTTAATGAAGCATTTTAGGACAAATGTTTATATGATTTTTGTGTTTGTTTTGGCATGCTTAATAACCTGGAAAAGTTTGTAAAGGTGGAAGCTGGACACCCTGTATAGTAAATACAGTCAATGGTGGTACCGTATACCATATTGTCGAAAATTCTTTTCATAAATTAGTTTGTTTCCTTTTAAGTGGGGAAAAATAAAATTGACAATTTGGTAATATTTTAAGACCAAACCAAATATGTACCAGAAGGTTTCTTTTATGTGTTATGAAATTATTTGCAGATATCCTGATTCCTGGACAAATTGGTGCTTTCAAGGATACAATCCTTCTAGAAAATTTATTCAAAACAATTTTGACATTGTCACATGGTAATCCCGATACTGTAGTTTTGTTGAAGGACGGACAATGTTTAATGTCCATTAAAATATAATTTTCCCCTCTAATTAACAATTTATATTCATGAAATTACAGCCAGAGTATTAGATTTAGACTGGTTTTGAACTGCATTTACTAATGAATTTTCTATAGAAAAAGTCACTGTCCTTCAAAAAATATTGTTTTATTATTTGGCAAACAAATTGCGTCCAGATGAAGTTGTCACAATTTCAGGTCGTCAAGTAGGTCTACAGAAATCTCTTTAAATATTAGTTTATACTTGTTTTAATATTAATTTACACCATCGTGTTCTAATGGTAAAGCCACACACCCACCAAAATTGTGATAAAGATATTCAGAAACTGGCATGTCATATAGTTTATTTTTTTTATATAATAATGGTTTTATTATTGCTGTACTTCAGGAAGGTTAGATTTCAGCATTAATTTTTATTTTTAGACCAATGTTTCTGAGTCAATCTCAACAACGACAACAACAAAGACTGTCAAGAAAAAGAAGAGCACAGAAGGCGGTGACACTACGAGCACCAAGACCAAGAAAACAAAAAAGACTAAGAAGTCCGAAGAAAAAGAAAACCACATTTCAGTCGTGAGTGGTGGTTTTGCTTGCAGTAGGCCTAGTTCTGTTTTGATTTTCATGACGTTTGAAAGTTAATTTTTTGTGTGGTATGTTTACGTAGTCTAATAATAATTTTCATTTTTCTTTAACTCAACAAACAAAAGATATTTGTTGTCTGTAAAAAAGATTTTGCACGATACTGTACGATATTCTTGGAATATAGTCTTTATTAACTTCCATATGACTGAACAACCTCAACATTATTATACTTTTGATCAAAATGTATCCCTCTCCTTAAATTTCAAAGAATGTATAATTCCAATTCAGTGGATGTACAACAAAGAAACTGATGTTCGATAAAGTGTTCTAAAAATATAAAACAAAAATCTAAAATGACGGGTATCACCTTATACTTACTTCACCTACTATCTACTTATCTACTACCTACTATCTACTTACTACTATCTACCTTACTATCACTTATACACCTCTACCCCTTTTAAAATTTAAACAATAAATTTTTCACAAAAACAAAGGGTGCCATTATAGGTAAACCGGTTACGCTCTATTGATTGGCACTAACTTCAAGAAGGTAACCTATCGCGACCGGAATTCGTTAAATTTAAATACAAACCACTACTTTATATGACATTTTTTTGATTCTACATGCAATTTTAAGACAACTTTACAATTTAATTTGTACCCCTAATCCTAACAGTTAGGAGATAATGGCTGTTGAAATTGTTTTTTTCCCATAAGAATAACATGGGAAAAATGTCACATCCATTATCTCTGAACACTTAACGTTAAACAGAACTGTCCAAGCGTCCAAGCATAGAAATGTCTTAGGAACTCATTTTAAATAATATTCCATCATAAAATATCGATTATCACTTAATAAGTTTTACTTTTCCATACATTTTCAATCATGTTTGCCATATTGTAAATTTTGAGGAAATGTAAAATAATTAATAAAAAAAACTGAGGATAGTTTATGATGAAACAACGTTTAAGGAAGAATATTATACATTTTGGGCTGGAACAAGTTTGTTTAACCGCTAATGTTCGGAGATGGATTTAAAAATTTGTTTCATCTTATATTCTTATGTTAAAGATCTAAATTTCCGCCATTATCTCTTAAACTGTTATCATTGTGGGTACAGATTAAATTGTAAAGTTGTCTTAAAATTACGTGTAGAATCAAAAAATTTCTGAAAAGTGGGAGTTTGTATTTCAAGTTAGTGTCTTCCGGTCAGTAAAGGTGACTTCTAGTACATCTTGTACATTGAAAATCCTTTCGATTGATAGACTGTAACCGGTTTACCTATAATGGCACAATTTGTTTTGTTAAAATTTAATTCTGTATAAATTTTTATGGGGGTGTACAGCCCTCTGTCTGTGACACCCGGTATAAGAATTTGCATCTTGAACACACTTTTATATTAGTTTCATTAAATAAAAAAAGTGTTGACTACTGTTCTCTGATGAGATAATTTTAAAATATTATCAAACCGCAAATAGTCATTTCAAAAACTGTTGAATTTAACATATGAACTATCTTCTATTAGAAAGTTATTCTATGCTTCCGGCTTTCTTCCTTGAACATCTCTGCAGTGGGCAATGGCAGGTAACGAGTTTGAGTTGAGCATTCATGATTTATAACCTGGTAGTTATTTGGCAAATGTAATTAATTGTCACTGTCATCCTTTTGAGTTTGAAAGACCTTTCTGGTCTTTTTTTATTCCTAAAAAGGCTTTCTAAGGACAACGACAGGTAAATACAGTATTGGATGTGACGTACTTAACATTGTGTGTGTGCGTGTGTGTGTGTGTGTGCGTGTGTGTGTGTGTGTGTGTGTGTGTGTGTGTGTGTGTGTGTGTGTGTGTGTGTGTGTGTGTGTGTGTGTGTGTGTGTGTGTGTGTGTGTGTGTGTGTGTGTGTGTGTGTACTAACCAGCGTGCTTTGCCAGATGACGAATGGCCACAATGAGGAGAACGGAGTGGACCAACTCAGTCCAACAGACCAACTCAGTCCAACACACCAACTCAGTCCAACAGACCAACTCAGTCCAACAGACCAACTCAGTCCAACAGACCAACTCAGTCCAACAGGGACCAACAATCTCATCAGTCCCGCTCCGTTGGACGACGACGAGCTATCCAACGTGTGCGTGCGTGACCTGGTGAGTATAGCTCTCTCTCTCGCACCGCAGTGCCGCCGCATAGCTCCCTCTCACTCACACCTGTTATCACCTTATCTGGTCCCGTGATAACGCTCTCACCTCTGTCAAGTGTTAATCCAATCCCGGCCATGCTTGTGGCTGTGCCATTCCTGTGGATATTTTTACGCTCGGTTTATCTCAGGTGGAATAGCGATGGGGAGGTAATTTTATTTGTGATTTTTGTGTCAGTTTGTTTCTTTGATTGTGCATTTTCTATAAAATACTTTATGGGTTCGTTTATGTATGGTTGGCCTACATATACTGTAATGTAAAAATGATTCTTAATCTCAGTTTTATAAGTGGTATATCAACTGTATTTGTGGAGAAGTAACTATTCTCAAACCGTTGTGTACACTTGGATTGTTTCTTTTTGCTGCTCTTTGTGTTTGATCCACTTGTGTACACTGTGAATGTTGATCAACAATGTTTATGTGATGCAGTATCATGGCTGACATTCTTCTGTATGGGTTTATGTTTTTTCTTAAATTATTTACAATGTTTTAGATTTAAGGTGAATTCAGGTTAATTTAATTGAAACACCTTAAAATTCCATAATTGAACTGCAATTTTTATTGTGTATACATTTTTATTGGGAGGTGTCAAACTTACCAATTTCATATCTCAGTCACTGTATTTCCCTTATCTACTTATAACTGTTTCATTTAATCCATGTAATTATTCAATTCTCTCAATACAGATTATTTGACAGTACTTTTTAAATAATGGTAAAATTTATTCTAAATGTACTAGACATTAAAATAAAATGTTAACTCATATTTAAAGAAATATTCTCAATGCCAGCGAAACATGTATCGTATTGTTCAGAGAAAACTCTCAATAATTCCGTCGGAGAATGAAGAGAGACAGGTGTCAAATGAAATTGATGAATTCTCTTTCAATAATGTGAGGCATGATCGGTGTCCATTTCCAGATAATGAAGTATCCTAAATGGAGTTACAGTAATCTAAAAGGTTTTTTTTTAGATTGTAACCACATTGATTAAGATACTTATCATTGATTGATTAATTTATTTTGTCTTAGATTTAAAGAAAGTAATTTTGTTGATATCGTTTAAATTCAGAAGCTAAACAATTTTCACAAATATTTACCACACAATTTGGCACTATATTTTTTTTATCTGTTTTTGCATGTTTTTACGTTGTGATTTTGTTTTTTGATTTTGTTGTGTGTTGTTTGCATGTTATGTTTGGTGTAAAGAAACAAACGTACTGTAGGGAAGCCGCTAAGAGTTCTTGTGTGTCTCTCAAAGTGCCCTCGGAAGAGCCCGTTCCTCCGGCCGTGCCCATCAGAGAACTGGTGAGGATCCTGCTTTTGATATTTTTGTCGCTTCAACTTCACTTGCAGTGGGAAGAAATTGATACAATAAATAGATTGTCTTTACACTGGAATATATAATAAAACACTATTATTTTGCCTAAAATCATTTGACAAATGGGATATGCCGAACACTGCCAGCTTCTAAGATATTTTGGACTGTAACAGCAATCAATAAGACTGCATAACTATAAGTGGTTTTAGGATAAATATATTGGGTAGGCAAAATTTTAAAATAAAGTTATTTACAAAAGAAAAACGACAAAGTTGCATTGACAAATCTAATCACACACATCTTCTTACCTGCGTCATCCGTCGTGTGTCTTGCTCTGCTGTCATCCTCTATCTTCAGAGTTGCTAAGCGTTGAATCACATTAGTTAATTATTCTTTGTTTTCTCAAAATATTTCCATTAAATTACTCAGAAAGGATGTGTTTCTAACAAAATACAACAATTGTATTAATTGAAATGTTCAAATTCTTCTATGTTCAAGCTTGTGCAAAAAGAAACATTATTATTGGGTAGGCGGTGGTTTTCCTTGCATATTTGCCTGCAACGAAGAGGTCGTTAACGATGGCAGAATTTTCGTTATGTCAACACGAAGTCGAAAGTAAGAAGTGGATACATTTTTGTTTGTTTATGATGTACCAAAAATAAAGTTTCACGGTAGAGTACTTTGAACTATAAACTTAGTAAAAAGAGCTTGCAGATTTTCACTTGTTCGATTGTTAAAACATTTTGTTTGCTTGTTTTTTTGTTTGTTTGTTTTTTGTTAAAAAAAAAAAAAAAAAGATATTGGATGTCAAAACTTCAAAGGGATGAGTTGCTAACCCAATAATTCCATTTGTGCCTTCAATGAACCAAAAGGCAGCAACATATAATTTACGTAATTTGATCAACTTTATCTATTCATAGCCTTTGGTAAGGGCAATAAATTACTTTTGATATTGCAGTCAAGTTACAAATACTATAATTTATTTCTAGTCTTAGTTCAGTTGTCTTCAAGTGTACCTGGGGGCAGAGAATTTGCTCGGTAAACTTTAACGGTAATACTTTGCTTAAAAGTAACGGTAATTCTTTATAGTAATATCAATAACAGATGATGCGCTAAAATCCTAAGTTTAAAAAGGCTTGAATATTGCTAAGAAGAGCTTGTTCGCTCTGCTCAAATGCCTTCAAGACGAGCTCATTCACTTCGTTCACTTGCATACCTTTCAAAATGTTTAATGTAGCCTACTAGATGTTACACTCTGGTGCAATATTGTTGAACCACATGTTGAATCTGTAAAACGTGGATTCGAATTCCTTGGTTATACAACAGCTGGTTTCATAATTGTTACTAATTCTTATGGGTTAGCCAACCTCTAGGCAATACGTATCCTTTAAAGCGGTTACCGTAAGTGACGGTTTAGTTATACCCCGTTCATAATAATTAATGTGCGGTTGAAATTCAAAACTTTATTTCCCACCAAAGGAAAGATTCCCTCCCTGTCATTCTAAATTTCCCTATTTTTCTTCATAATCAGCTGCTATTTTAATTACACCCTTTAAGTTCAGAGTGGGCCATTCCATGTCAAACCAACAAGGCACTCAACCTGACCATTTTAGATTTTGTTGAAACTTGGTTTATTTATACTCTCTGCCATCCTGAACTCAAATATAATTTTAAAAAAAATCTATCTCTTATAGTTTTTTATACATTTTTTTTCGTAGATAATAGCGCTGATGGTCATGTGAGTTCTTGTAATTACTGTTGCAAGCGCTTCGGCAACATACATCAATTCTCGTTGTCAAAATGAGCATATTCGCTTATGACAAAGCAGAAAAAAGGTAAGAAATTACTTGAGTCATTTTGGCAACGGGAAGAACGGGAAAAAATTTGGGAATTGAAATAAGCAACTCGACCGTACATTAATTTTGAACAGAGTACAATTAACTATCACTGGTTTATCGTGTGTGTGGTGATAAGTGTGTGCATGTGTGCATGTATTTAGCGCCGCAGTTTCTGCGACCTCCAGAGTGCGTGTGAGTCGCCCCAACCGGTTGCGGCGCCCCCACTGAGGGCGACCACCCCCGCCCTCACACTCACCAACGGTCACACCAATCAGCTGGTGAGTATCCACCCTACTGGAGCTACTCGCTTGCGACTTACTGGCTTGAGCTAACATGCTGGATTACATAGGCTGATATTGCCTGTTTAAAACAGCTTTGCTTTATTTTACAGTTAAAACAAAATAATTTTAGTTTGTAGGAAGCCAAAATGAAGTATTTTGATCAAGTGAATCATGTTACGGTTTCAAAAATAAAGTTTGTCATGTCTTTGTTCAGTCTTAAAAATTAGCAATATAACTTCAAATAGTGTTTGACCTTATTATACAATAAATTTAATTTCCCCATCTTAGTTCTACGAACAGTGTGGAAAAGTGTAAAAAACAGAAAATTAAAATTCTATTGATATCCTGCTTAGTAATACAATAAACAAAGGATTAATACCTTCTTTTCACACCAAAGATAGTATTATATAAGTTTTCTATAAATTTTCAGTTGAGCCCACTTAAGTTAAAAGTAGTCCTTATTATTAGGAGACTTATCCTTGTAATGCTTGACAAATATGGTTTTCCTCTCTAACCAAACCATTTCCAAAGGTATAACATTCATGAAAGGTACACTTAGTTTCTCTTAGAGTGTGACAAATTCAAGTTTTAGATAACATTTCTACTCCTGACCAGGAATACAGAGAAAATAATTATTAGCTGTGAACGTGATGTGATAATATTGTTTTGGTTACTTATCAGGCTTAAGATAAGATGACATTTTCATCATCATAGACCTCATCGATAAAACTGTAAATTTAAGCTCGGATTTTTAATACGAAACATTAAGATCCTAATATTTTCTCTCAGAGCAAATGTTAAATGTACAAAGATCATGAGTATTATCTTGTTCATTGGTTAAATGGCTTCACCACAGGCATATTAGATAAAAATTCATTCGGTTCATTTTTACTTTCTCCCCCTATACCATAGTATATGGAGAAAGTATTGTTTTCGTCAAAATTTTCGAATTTGAGTTGTTGGTGGATTTATCCATTATGGTTCCCCCTGAGTCCAAAAAAGTGGTTTTCGGAGTGATGTCTGTGTGTGTGTGTGTGTGTGTGTCAGGATGTAAACAGAGCTAGAGAATGCCCTAATGGTCCGATTTTAATGAAATTTGGTATATAGGTCCAAATCCACGATAATTCCAGGCGTTTTTTTTATTTTTTTGAATTTTTGATTTTTAAGGGTATTTTACCCCCAAAAACCCTCAAAAATCGTCAAAAATCAAAATTTCTCAAAAACGGCTCTAACGATTTTGATTAAAATTTTGTGGTTTATTAAGCTTAAAATGATGAATAAAATGACACCACCCGCATCTCCGAGAAAATGCGCGTTCAAAAGTTATGGAGTAAAAAGTGTTTAAAAAATCAATTTTTTTGATTTTCAAAATAGCTGTTGTCTCAAAATAAATTTTACTTATCACCATTAAATCAAGCTCAAAAAACTAAATAATCCAGTACTTTAAATTATTGCTCTACGTCAAGTGGTTGAGGAGAAAATACAATTTTTCATTTAGCGGTAAACACAGTACGTTGTTAAAAGTCACAGATGCGCGTAGGGTCAAGCTCGCGCTGCTCAGCTGGTAGCTATCCGACAGAGTCATCTAGACATTAATGTTTAAAGCTTTTAACACATGTTTTTATAATGTTGGGAGAAAGTATGTGTCAGTTAACTGATACCGTTTATTTATTTTGTCAGGCATGCGTTAATTGATAATCTACAGGTAACAAACTAACAGTAATTTTATCTCTAACTCCTTTCTTAATCAATCCTAAAAATTTTAAGTGAATTGAGACGAAGGTTTTGAATGCAGTTTACGAAAGTTACCGTATGATGGGTAAGGTTAACCGCATGCTGTTTGGTTGCTTTAGAAAGCCAGGTCCCTAGGCGACCTCCGTCGGCTGACAGACTCCCCCCACCCCCGACCTATACACACCGGAGTCTCAGTCAAGGCTCTAGTAAGTATCGCTTGTTCTTTGGTCTTACTAGTTTACTTACTAAAATACCGGGTGTCCACAAAAGAAGTAAACAACTTTGTACGTCAGTTGAACATAAAATGCGTGTCCGACATCGCTGCTGTTGGTAACAATAGTTCGGAAACCACTTTAAGTTTTTATCCACAAAGCTGACTGTTGTCAACAATACCAACAATGTGGCAAAAGTCGCTGCTAAGTGATTTGGATGAGAATGGTTAATACGCTTACTGGAAAGTCTTTCTGTGTGTTGGAATTTGAAAGGACTCTATCTGCTACAACTGTTCAACGTCATTTTTCGGACAAAATATCGTAAAACCCCTCAAAATAGAAAATCAATAAACGATCAGCATTGAAAATCCAAAATGAGTGATTGCTTGAAAAAAAGGAAGAGCTCCGGAAAACCAGCGACGTCTGATGCTCAGGTTTGTTCAGAATAAGAATTGATCTCTCCAGAGCAAGCTGTGGCGCACATTTTGAGCACTTTTAATATACAGGAAAAAACTTGAGGTTTTTATCTTATTAATGGTATATATTATTCTTTATATAAATTATTAAACGTTCACTGTATTGCTTAAATAAAGTTGTTTACTTCTTTTGTGGACACCCGGTATTCAATTTCAAACAATAACAAACCAGCCTTTTATTGAAATTATTGTATGTTACTGTCACCAAATAAAATTGTTATTGGCATTTAATTTATGTTTTTTAAACGGAAAAATTAGGAGTTTTTTGTCTACTATGGTAATAAAAGTGGTGCCTGAGGATGATTAGCTGGACTTGAATAAAAAATCAATAAGTCTTCTCATTCTTTTTTGTTTTTCCAATCAATTAAGCAAGGTTAATTTTTTTTATCACAAATAAAAGTGAATTAAGGATGATTAATTACTGTAGTTATCTTCTTTAGCCACCAAGTTCAGCCAATCAATCACTTCACGGATGACCTACTCATTATCTTTCTAAAGTTGGTTTTTAAGCGTTTTTTTAAGAAATAAATTTGTTTTAAGGAAGCAGTAAAAATAAATTTATGTTTTTTTTGTGCTTGGATCTTATTTTTTTACATTTTTACTGATTTAATAACTTTTGACTAAATTTTTGACCATAATATATGTATAACTATACTTTAGACCATTATTGTGAAGTTAAAATTGAGTTCAAGAAAAACAAAATGTTGAAATTTTACCTTTACCATGGTTTATTTTGACATCACAAATAAATTGTATCAATTATAAATTGTTTTATGAAACTAAATAATGATTTCTAACTTGTAGGCCTACAATTATTGACAAAACTAACAAACATCATTAAAGATTTTTAACACACATGTAAAGACTATAATAACTATAACCGTTACATTAAAGTAATTCTCAGCTCTGTTGGAGCTAAGCGACAGCAGAAGTATCATCAGAAAAATAACTTTAAATTGTTTTTACGATGTTGTAAATTTTGCGCAAGTAATCCAACGAACATTCTAACAGCTATGACACCCTTCTCCTCCATTCACAGTATCTAGAATATATACCCTGCCATGTTGCCATTTACCTACACACATCAGGAACAATCAACTGGGTAGTGACAGGACTACGGAGAAAAAAATAAAAGGGGTGCTGTTAAAAAATAAAAGAGGATTCCTTCGGTGAAGCAAAATGCCCCTTTTGAATCAGGCCAGTGAGGTAATCAATCTGATGTCCATGGATGACACACACTAGCTGTGTTTTTATTGTTTTTATTATTTTTTTTTATTTTTATTTTTATTTTTTTCTTGTTATCAGGCTAGTGGCTTATATTGGGTATAAAAAATACTTAGTTTTACCCTCTAATGATATAGCCCTTGTCTATTACAATACAACAGTCTTGGGCTAGTGGTAGAGATTTGGCAACAATGTGTCAACTCCAGGCAGACTAATTGTTGTGCATTTTACTTTAGTACAGCATGATTATTTTGTTTCAATTGAGAATCAGTTGGTCCTACAAGCACGAGGTAAGTAGTTTACAGTGTTAGTCACTGTGGAATGCGCTGTGATAGTTGTATGTTATGTGCATGACAGGCTGCTAGCTACTGGAATCTGGTTTCCAACGAACCCACCTCGCCCCCCATCGTTCACACGCCTCCCCCAAACAGGAATGTGGCCCACACCCTCAAGGTAACCAAATATATCATAATTATTGCATCATTTGAAGTAGTTGCATGTATAACTTGGAGTAAAATGATATCTTGCTGTAACTTTTCTTTTGGTTCATTCTTGTTTATCTGTCTCTAAAATCATTGTTTGTAAGACTATGAAAGTATGGTGTTATGAAAAGTTTGTGTAGGTGAGCAACATTTCTCACTTCTGGTTCTGATTTTGTTTTAATTAATCAGGTATAATTTAGCTAAAACAGTATTTTGGCTTACAAAAGCTGGACTATAAAATATAGATTTGTTTTAATTTTGTTTAATGTTTTCTTTCAGTTCTGTAAAGTACACTTACATTGCACCTCTTGTTATGTAAATTCAAGTATGCCAAACTCAAACACAAGCACATTCTTTATTTAAGTTTTGATCTGTAACTTAAAATTGTTAAAACATTTATACATAAGGCCATTAAAGTGCACAATTATTGTAACTATAACACTGGGTAGAAGGTTTGGTAAAATCAATGCCAAGTAACAGAGTGAGTGTTTCTCTGAAGAAAAGATGGCCAATTTTGCTCCAAGCAATGATTGGCATTGATGTACAGGTGTAAATAAAACTGTTTTATTCACGCCAGGATTCCAAATGAAATGAAATGTAAACTATCATTGAAAAAAAACTCTTAATTTTAGGTCATTTGTTCAAATGTTTATTTACATTAAATGATAGCCAAATTGACTATTCATTATTGAAACTTAATGACTCTACCTTCAATTTTATATATGATTTGTTGAAGTATATAAAATTAAGTTGCTATAATATTCTATTGAAACTAGTAAATCTATATATAAATATATAAGCGAAATCCCACTCACTGACTCATCACGAAATCTCAGGAACTACCAAACGGATTTACTTAAATTTTTGAACATAGGTTCATCTTGCCCCTTAGGTGCTCACTAAGAAACGATTTTGCAAAATTCCTTCAGGGCTCCGCCCCACACGTCTTCAAAGTTACCATGTTATTCTTATGGAAGCAACATTTTTGTATTAAAACATATGATTACATTTAGGAATATTAATTTTGTAAACAGCTGTTCTCATTGAAATTATTGAGGGAAGATTAGTATACTAGGTATACAATGCAGTTGTCTGCTTGCAATATTGAGCGGAGCGACTATTTTTAAAATCAATAATAGCAAATGTTTTATAGGTAATTCAAGTTAGCTCGTTCGCTACGCTCACTCGCCGTCAATTTAGTTCGTTCGCTGCGCTCACTCACCTTTTGGGGGCTCATTCGCTGCACACACTCGTCGCCAGATTTAGGTTGTTCGCTGCGCTTACTCGCCACAAGTCTGCAATACTCTAATAATTTGTTATTACGCAGGTTAGGTGCTTCGTCTAAGATTTGCACCTCCTCTCCGTAAACGTTGTATTTCATTCACGTAAACAAACCACTAAATTAAACAAAACAACAATTTTCACATAAAACTACTGTATTCACAAACAGCTGATAGTAACAGTCTGCAGTTAAATTTGATCCTTATAACAGCTGCATAATCAACACACAGTAAACAAACCAAATAAAATATTTCTCCCATTAGAATAACATGGTAACTTTAAAGGGCCGTAGGGCAGAACCCTTATGTCCGATTTGTACCATTTCAGATTTATACCTTCCCATAGATGGTTACTATGACCGAGCAAAATTTCGTGAGGATCACTCCAGCCGTTCAGGAGGAGTACGTGTAAATAAAAAACCAGAGTGTAGTATAGGAGCTTCGCTCGCTCCGCTCAATAATAGAAAAACTATAGGATATTATAGAATTGCGGCAAGTGAGCTCAGTGAACAAGCTAAACCTGACGGGAAGTGATTACTGACTCATCACAAAATCTCAGGAACTACCAAACGTATTTACTTGAAACTTTAAACACAGGTTCGTCTTGCCTTTTAGTTGCTTACTAAGAAACGATTTTGAGGAATTCCTTCAGGGCTCCGCCCCACAGGCCTTTGAAGTTTCAATATAACGGTATCCGTATGGCCAAATCTAATACGAATTAGAAACCTGCGGGGTTGGAATTCGGAGTGATCTCTTTTCTCTTGGGTGCTCAATAAAAAAAGCGCTTTGAACATACCCTTTAGTGCTGCGCCACACAGAAGCTCACAATTAATTACTGTGTAGCCTACGTGTTGAAATTTGACATGGATGATTTTATTTACTTATAGATACTTATTAAGAAACAGTTTACAAGTATACTTTTTGAAGCACTTTAGGGCTCCACCCCACTGGATTTCAGAATTACTTTAATGCCTCCGGAGTTAAAATTTGACATGGATATTTCTTTTTGCTCATGGGTGCTCCCTAAGAAACGGTTTTGCAAGTATAGTTTTTGCAAGTAAGTTCTTTAGGGCTCCGCCCCACTGGACTTCAAAATTATTTTTGGGCCTCCGGGGATTAAATTTTAATCGCACATTCCTCTTTGCTAATAGGTACTTTCTAAGAAAAGGCTTTGCAAATATAGTTTTTCTTTTTCTTTAGGGCTCCGCCCACAGGTTTGAAAATTACTCTAGGGTCCACAGGGTTCAAATTTGACATGGACGTTCCTCTTTGCTCAAATGTTCATAGGTGCTCACTGAGAAATAATATTGCAAATTTCCTTTAGGGCTCCGCCCCATGGAACCTAAAAATTACCATAGATCCTATATGATTTAAATTTAACGTGGATGCCCGTTTTGCTAACAGGTGCTCACTACGAAATGGTTTTGTAAATATAGTTTTTGAAGTTCTTTAGGGCTCCACCCCACATAACTTAAAAATGATTGTAGGGCCTACGGTGTTGAAATTTGACATAGACGTTCCTCTTTGCTCATAAGTGGTCACTAAGAAATAATTTTGCAAATTTTTTTCAGGGCTCCGCCCTATAAAACCTCAAGATTACCATAGATCCCAGAGGGTATTAATTTAACGTGGATGTTCCATTTTGCTAACAGATCCTCACTATACGAAATGGTTTTGCAAATATAGTTTTTGACGTTCTTAAGGGCTCCGCCCCACATGATTTCAAAATGACTATAGGGCCTACGAGGTTGAAATTTGACATTGTCGTTCCTATTTGCTCATAGGTTCTCAGGACCTTTTCTATTGAAGAAACATTTTCTCATAACAACAGGTTTTGCGAAATTCCTTCAGAGCTCCACTCACACTACTTCATTTTTTCAATGTCATTCTTAAGGAAGTAGATTTCGTTGCTCTTTAAAAAGATTTTATTACCTTTATAATACATTCAATCACGGGCGAAGCCGTGACGGGCAACAGCTAGTACTTTTATAATAACACTCTTAAAAAAGCAGTCTTTTATGCTCAGTAGAAAGCTCCATGACATATATTACAGAAAAAACAAAGAACAACACATAAGCAAAACACTGAATGTCAACGGCCCGGTTACAGAATGTTGCCAGTTATCTTTTATAAATTGTATAAGTTATCTTCTACCCCTTAAGGAAAACTAGACAAAACTTAACTTGAGCAATGAAATAGATACATTTTTTAAAACTCAATGGATAATTTTTTGTCCTTTGACACTTTTATAAATTTATTGTTTTTTTTTTTTTTTTTTTTTTTTTTTTTTTTATAAATTGGTGAAATACTTATATCTAGAGTTGTTCAATTAAATATTATTTCACTTGTCTTTTATATTTTAGTTTAATTGATGTTCAATGTTTTAATTTATTTAATTTTTTTTCAGAAATCAAGTTTTAGCAAATTTGATCAGCTCCAGAAGAAGTCAGTTTTACACGTTCGATCATCAGATGCATCCAAAATCCAGAAACAGCTTAACCAGGTGCGGTAACCAGATATTTTGTATAAGATAAAATACAGGATTTACTTCATGTCTCCTCTTTCCTCTTATGGGAAGGAAAAATCCTATGGGGGAGTAAAATCCTGCCAAAATAGCCAACCGACTGAAATGTATATTTTCATCTTTTATAATTTTTTCTAAAAGAATCTTGCCATATCCAAATGAACATTAGGTATGAAAGCATTCAAATTTCACTATAGTGTAAGTGAAATGTCATACGTGTAAATTCACACTACAGCTTGAGAAGAAATACAGTAATTTTGCAGGGAGGTGATGAATTAATTTTAACTTATTTTTGGAGGTAACATAATCACTTGGATTTTTAGGGGCCTTTGCCCCTGCAAGCCCCTAGTTCAATTTTATCTGCACATTATTTTAGCTGTAGTAATTTGAAAAAACCTACACTTAACCTAAAGTAAAGTTATTTATTTGTGCTCACAACTGTTTAAAGCTACCTTGTTGATTTTTCTACCAAAGAAAAATGTGTAGAACTTAAATGGTTTATATTTCTTCCTTTTGGTGCTATGGAAGTATAAAAATTACATACTTTTAATTACGTACAAACAGAATCCAAGAGATATAATAAAGTAATATTAAAGTTATAATAATAATAAAATTATTTCATATATATAGTTCTTTTGAATATAATTTAATTTACCCATTTGAGTCTTCAATTAGTATTTATTAAGTGAAGTAAAAAATTAATGAGTGATTTAAGCAGAAAATGAATTTGTTGATTAAAATAATTTTACTTGCACTCTACATATTAGCTACACTAGTGAAACTGGATTGCCATATTTTTATTTTATCTGTTTTTTATCTATGTCTTATCTTTTTATACAAAAGATTCACTGGTGGTAATGATTTGTTTGTTTTAATTCAGTTAGAGTTTGATAATGTCATGACAATGACTCAGGTAAGTTTTTAGTTATTATTCATACACCCTTGAGGTTTATGACGTATACCAATTTTGAATTATCTTTAAACATACGTTGTATGCCACCAGTTATTTTCTGACAGTTTAGTACATAGTTCTAGCTAAAGCATTTATTAGAAGTGGTCATATAATTGATGTGTTATTAGGTTTACAAATAAATCTTTAATTTAAATCACCTAAAACTGATACAAAACTTGAATGCAAAATGACTCATAGTGAAGTTTGTTGTTGTAAAAGGACTTCTATATGGCAGATGTGATTGAAAATGTATGTAAAAGTAAAATTAGCTAATAATTAATAACTGGTATAACTGGTATTTTTTAATGGAATATTAGAAATTCTTGTTGAAATTAAAAGTTTCAGAGAGAATAGATGTGAAAAATTCCCCTACCTAATTCTTTTGGGTAAAGCTAAACTTATACTGCCATTATCTACTAAACATTGGGGGCACGCATTAAATTGTAAAGTTGTCTTAAAATAATGTGTACAATCTGAAAATTCCATATAAGTTGGTGTTTATAATTATGTAAAAATCAACTGTAGGTCTGGCTAGGCCACTTCTGGGTACACCTGTATATAGAAATGAGTATCTACCAGTTAGTTTAAAAGTCGTTGACGCTGCCAGGATGTATTTAAGGAAAAAATGAATGAAGGATGAGTGTAGGTTGGGTGTGATGTCTTACGTAGTTTTGTAATTGTCTAAGATCAGCTGATTCTTTAAACATAAAAAAAGTCATTAATTAATAGCCAACCAACCAATGGCAGCTGGGTCCAGTTTTGAACCAAAAAACGCTACTAACTTTGATCCCACGTTGAACTGTAGGTCCCTAGATACCATTGGCTGTTAGGCTATTAATTAGCAGTCCTGTCTAAGGAGAATGTCGGCCTTAGTCAGTAACAGGACTACAAGATCGCGCCACAATCATCCTACACTCATCGCTCATTCATATTCAGGTTAAAATACCCACTATGTGAGGTCCCTGTCTCAAAATAGTGACTTAGTGATAAGTATTGAACTGGCAAACTTAAGGTTCATATGCGAGCCCTTTAATCACTCAGTTACCAGCCATTAATAACAATTGATGGATCACAGCTCACAGCTGGGTTTGTCAGGATCCCCTCCTCCAAAACAAAACAAAAAAATATTCATTTTATAATATACATATTTCAAAAACTAAATACTTAAACCTCATATGTTAAAACAAACTTAAAAACACTACATTATGTTTGGGCCGACGCCATGGTGCTTAGCACCTTGACCAAGTGCACTTTAATGCTATTGCAGGCTCTCTGAGTTACCCAGAATTCCAGGTTATCAAAGTCTGAGTTTGGGGGACTCTATTGTAGTGGTATTTGTTTTTTGTGAGAATTAATTTTGTAGTTTAAAGGGGTGTGGGGGTGGTCTTGGACACCTGGTATACAAAATGGAAGACAAACTATCCACATTACATCTGTTGTTTACATTGATTTAACTTTGCTCATTGATCATTGAGTTGAGTTTGATCACTGATAGAGTGTAAGTGACGTAACGTGTGTGGTCGTGGTCGGCAGGAGGCGCCCGAGGCGCAAGGGGCCAACCCGACGTGCAAGGCATGCAGCAAGACTGTGTTCGCCATGGAGCAGATCAAGGCGGAGCGCAGCGTCTGGCACAAGAACTGCTTCCGCTGCAAGGAATGCAGCAAACAACTCACGTGAGTGAAATAACTCGTACTTAGAGTGTCATAAATGCTGGAATCTGGCAATACAGTCAAACCTTGAGCCTCGGTATAGTAAATTCCTTTATTTATCAATTTTAGCGAATTTCCCTATAGGGAATACGCTATTACGGTAGTAGCCATGGTAAGACCTAAGCCCGGGACCACTTTACTTTTTCATTTTGAGGTCCCCAGAAGCCAAAAACACCGTTCGTTCGTTTTCATATATATGTATATATATATATATATATATATATATATATATATATATATATATATATATATGTGTCCGTGGTACCGATAACTTTTGAAGCGGACCTCCGATTTTGATCAAATTTGGTATGAAGGTGTAAGACCAGGCCTATTTTCATGAGTTCGCGAACCAGCATTGTCGGGTTATGGGAACAGGGTTTTATGGGGTTTCAAAGGGGTCAAAAATGGGTTTTTTGCATTTTTGGACCTAAATTTTCAAAATTCATCAATTTTAACTAAAACCATTTGAAAGAGCTTAAAAAAACAAACAATTTAGTATTTTGAATCTTTAAAATAGCTTAACTGGTTATAGAGA
Organism: Neoaliturus tenellus; assembly: GCA_030545055.2. Classification (NCBI taxonomy): domain Eukaryota; kingdom Metazoa; phylum Arthropoda; class Insecta; order Hemiptera; family Cicadellidae; genus Neoaliturus; species Neoaliturus tenellus. The sequence continues at coordinate 329,564,536 of CM061531.1, read as the reverse complement.
AAATTCAAATCAAGTTTCCCATGTTATTCTTATGGGTAAATCTTTAAAAAGTTATAAATCGCTTATTTATCAACATATCTTCATAAAAATTTTTATGAACCTTCACTAGGTGGTGAGTAATTAAGATTTGATCAAAAACCCCCATGGCAGCAAACCTACATGCTAAATCCCATGGTATTCTCATGGAAAATAATTGTATAATGGGAGCAAGAGAGATGGAGATATAAGGTATCTGTTCCTAATCAGCTGATCAGCTGTCTTCTGCATATTTGTCAAAGTACCAGGTTAACCGAGCCTTGCTCGTTGGTTTTAATTCAGTTTTGATATAGTGTCATTAGAGCTATTAAATTTCCCCCAACAACCAACTATACCTCTTCACAGTTAACAGCTGTTTCAAAAAGTCTGCTTAATATTGATGTTCCTTTATTTTTGTATACCTTTCGTTGTTATTTCGTTACCAAAATAGCAACCCATAAGACCAATGTTAAAAATTACGATTTTTAAACTTAAATTCTGACAAAATTCGATTTTTCCTGGGATGGAGGCCTTTTCTAAACTTATTTTTGGGCCAATACACTTTTAATTGCAAAGTTTAAGCAAAATCTGACAGCTAGATTTCGAGATCGTGGAACACACATCCCTTCAGACATTCCTCGTATTATAGTATAGGATTTGAAATGTTTATTTTTTGTTATTTGTAAACAAATCTTTCCTTTTGCATGGAAGCTTTGGATTATGCACTTTTATTACTGTTAAAAAAGTCATTTATTGCAATATAAATATTAATATATGAATTATTAAATAAAAATAATTTTCTCAGAAATATAATGCCATTAAATATATTATATTTCCTTGTAAAGATTATTAATTATATAAGATAGCCACAAAGTTCTTTGATGTTGAAACAATAATTCTTTGGTTGGAAATTCGCTGAGTACGCAGGTCTGCTGCGACGGGGGTATTTTTTAATCCCCTAGGACTCTCAATAAGAAGTAATGCAAATTTCACCTCTATGTAAAAAGTAAACCGTACTCCAACCTCAACATAATAAATTTTTTATAACATCGGTAAAATAAATCACCCTTGGTAGCGAATTTTACCTCTACATAATAATATTCCCACTACAGAAATTCTTGAGAAAAATTTGAGACCTAGAGGTAAACATCGATTTGTGGAGATAAAATGCAAATTTAATTTGACTTATATAGGGTACTTTTTTATCTTGGACTTGGAGGGGTAAAATATAGCCATAAAACAATTTTGAGTTAGGCATAGTTTTCATTTGGACAGGCAGGTTTCGCCAAGGAGATTGAAAAAAATTCAAAATACCGAGGATTTTGGGCTAACGAGGTTTGAGTTACAGTACCAAGAGTCAACCGTTTTTTGCTTATGTGGTGTATACCTGGAAATCATTTAATAGTATTTTTTGCAAGTAACTTACAGTCCTCCACTAATGTTGCAGAGTGGACACCTACCAAAGCCATGAGGGTGAACTCTACTGCAAACCTCATTTCAAAGAGCTGTTTAAGCCCAAGGCAGTTCTAGATAACACCGACGAAGAACCTCGTAAGTGAAAATATTTATTTAATTTACTGGTTATTACAACAGGTATAACTCCAAGTACCAAAGTTTCAGTGAATGTTTTCAGAAAGCTAGATGCAAACGCACCAATAGGATAGTATATTCATTCACTTATAATATATTCAGTATTGAATTTTCATGTAACTTTTGGGTTAACGGATATTTTGTATTTGGTTCGATATAAAGTTGAAACAAATTGATGTTTTTTTGTATAAAACATAACTTCAATCTTAATTTGAGTAATAATAAATTTTAATATCTTATCGAAATGTTTAACTGTGTTTAAAAATTTAAAAGAAATTTTTATCCAACATTATTAGTGAATAGGGCATATATTAGACAATTCACATCAACACGTTTTTAGTATACTAACATTAGCACAACACATTATAGCTGCTGCTATCAAGGTGTAATTTACCATCTCAGTCATGATTCTCTGCCTGAGGATTTTTTGCAACATATTCCAATAATTACCAGCAATTTGAGCACCAGCACCAGCTGCAGAATTTCACTATTCTTCTTGTTTCAAAAAATCATAGTTCATAGTCTTCACATTTCTGAATAACACAATTTCGGTACTGCACTGGGGAATATCTCACGCTGCTACACCAAACATATTCAAGTTTTCTAAGGTATAAGAGAAAATTGTGCATACTGAAAAACTGAAGTGTATTTTTATTGTTGTGTGAACAAAAGTCACCTGTAAATAGCCTAAACCCCATACAATAGTATAAGGGCTTTCACCCAGTAAGCCCTAATTCAACTTGTTTACTGGCCTGGCTTAAAATTTAAGGTCAGCTACTTTTGTGATTCGGAAGTAAATCAGTCATGTGATGTAAAATTTGATGGTTTCTAGAGTGACCTAAAATACTTTTCAGATAAACTGTCCATACTCTAACCCAAGCTCTCTTTATACTTAAATTGAAAAATAGTTAGGTGAATGCTGCGATGCCAATAAAATAATCAATCAACTACTTTCAGAACATACAAAAAATCACTTTTGTGGTGTATTAAACTGAAAAAAAAAACACTTTAAACATTCTCTTTGGATTTAATTTCAAACCTCACAGCATAAAATTAACCTGATAATTTCTCTCTAATTCTACATCATCAAAAAGTTATTTCGTCCAAAATTAAACATGTAATTAAAGGTTTGCAGACTTTATTAAAATGCAGTTATGGGTTTTGTAATTGTTGATAAAACCAGAGAAGCTAATTCTAGCACTGATGTGTAGTGAGGCGTAGAAAACCAGAGATGATAATACGAGAAAATCAACCGGTAGAGTTACCACCCGATGTCGTCCGAGGTATTCATTGCTTGTGTTTTTTTCTGATAGCCTGCTTGTCTCCCTAACAAGCTTACAGTTTGAATTGTTTTGTCATTAAATAATTCCTTCAAACATGAGTATGATTTGATAGTTTCTGGTTTTGTTTTGAGATACTTTATAATACCTTTATCCTAATTAGATTCTTAACACTTAAATTATTTTAAATACACAATTTTATTACAAAACCATTTTGGAAGTGTCCTAACCTGCTGACAGTAACTACTGTGTCTTTATTTTTATAGCTTAACATATTATTTACATCTTGAGGGATTTCTTATGTATTTTGTTTGAAAAGTGTATAATTGTACATAATCTTTCTCTTCTGAGGCATTTTGTAAAGAGAATATTAAAAAAAAAAACTTTTTGGGTAGACATTAGAAATCACACACTCTAATACATTTGCAGGTTAGTCTGCTTTTTTTTATAAAATTCCATTTCCTTTTGATCTGTAAGATATTTTTTTTTTTCATTAAATCTTATTTTCTCAACAAAACAAAGAATTTTAGAAGTTTAGAAAAAGAATGTTCAATAAAAGTAGAAAGTAAAACATTTTTTTCATTAAATTAAAAGTTTTTTATGGTTTTTATACAAAAATTATGGTAGATAAAATATTATCAACTTGTGTTCAATTACATTTATTTATTGCAGTAAGTTACTAAACAGGAATATAACACTACACAACGATCTATAAATTTTTGTACACAGCTATATATGATATTGAGGGTTCAAAATACGGGTATTAAACCCTGATTCCAATATAAAACATTAATCATAAAACTATTATTGGTCTTTAATTTATAAAAAAAATATAAATCAATTTAAAATTCTCCATGAAAGCAGATGAATGAATCTGACAAAATGAGAGACTTGTGCTATTCATGATTGGAAATCGGGCCAGGTTAATGTTTTGGTGGGAAGGTGAGGAATTTGTTTATGGAGTAAGCACAAGTCTGGCTGAGTGTGCATTCCCCCCCCCCCCCAGCCACATCACTCCAGTTGGCCGTGTGGACATCTTCTTGTCCCTAATTGCCCACCTACCACCATTAGCAACATGGTTCTATTACAAGGTACGCTACACTCAGATTTATAATTGTTTTGAAATGAATATTGCAATTTAATTGGTAGAAACTAAAATCTAGTCCTGTGAATTATTAGAGGGCAATAATTAATTGTAGAGGTGGGATTCTACAATTACTACAGTTAATTATTACGGTATTCTTTGTAAGATACGTTTTCTCAAAGTTTTTATTACAATTTATTTTAGTAATTTTTTTGTAGGAATTTGAATTAAAGAATTAATTAAATATACATTTTTTCTTTTGTTTGGCAGTTTACAACGCACAACAAACTTATTTATTTCATATCCTATATTCCCTTTTGTTTAAAGTCTAGAGTACCTACCATATTAATAATTATGTTTGTATCAAAGCAGTGGAAAATGGACCATAAAGAACTATTTGGACAATAGACAAGGAAATAAAAAAATGAACAAATCGAATAAGTATTATTATTTTTTAATAATAAAACAAATGGAAAAAATGTTTTCTTTTTGTTAGCGTACTAAATCAACCTGGAGGATTATTATATTTATGTTAACATACAATATTAATTACTTGTACAATTTATTAACAAATTTTTAATCGCGTAGTCCAAAATTAAATAAATGTTAACTTCTGGTAATTTTCCTTGCAGTTTTTCATCTAAGTCTAAAGCATGTAGAGATTTGCAAAATTTTGGAAATTGCCTCATAATTAATTTCTATTGGTGAAGTAAAGACTTGTAAATTAAAAATAAAAAAAAATTATAGCTATAAAATATTTTCAACTAACTAGTGCACGTGTTGCTCGACATCGAGCAATTTATTTTGATACAATGCAAAAGTTACATTTCAGTTCTAAATCAATGAAATCCGACCAATCCAATATTGTGAATATCAGTGATCACCAAAAATTACAGCTGTATGTTAACAGATGTTTAAAATCCTCAAACCAATCTCAATGTTATTCTAATGGAGGAATTTTAAAATTTAATTTGTGGATAGTGCCCTTATGTCCGATTCTCATCAATTTTTGGTGGAAACAACTACAGACCAAGCCCCATCCAACGACACCAAAAACTTGAAAATCGGTGGAGAATTGTAGGAGGAGTTCTAAACACAAAAAAAATAGCATATTAAATAAGTATAGATTTCCAAACAAGCTTTCCTTAAATTAAATAATAAAAATAAATCATTTATAATCCATAATTTTAAAAAATGGGTATAGAAGAATACTAACTTTAAAAATACGCAATTAAATATTTTTAGAACTTAAAAATTTGTGTTTTTAATTCTGTAATAAATATGAAGTACGTATTTTGTACATAGAAAAATTATGATAACAAAACAGTTACCCTTATTTTGCTGACAACAAAAACAATGAAAAAAAAACATTTTTAGGAAAATATTTATCAGGTTTTTTGTTTTAATTTACACTCAGTACTGTTAATTCATGTAAACATAATTTAGTTTGCTGAGGACGTATCAGTGACCATAGCAGTTTGAATGTGTGAGTGAGAGAGTGTGAGAGAGGACGTTGTTCCCATGGGGTTAGTGAGAACTGAATGTACAATTACTGCATGTAACGGCATGGTTCGCCGCCCGCACTAACCTTGGCCGCCCCAGTTGCCACTGCCTTCTACAGTCAGCCACCGCCACCGCCTCGCCATGTTATACTTGTCACAGTTTAACACCGCTTGATAGTGTCTCTGTTTGTTTAACGTGTGCCAAGCTGTTTTAATAGTTTAAGTACTTCGAATGGGTTTGAGAAAGAAAGGTGTGTTTGTGAAAGTGTTGTAAAACTAGTGAAACGGAATATTTTTAAAGGAATAATGTTATTAGTTTTTGTGTTTTTGCTAATTGTTTGTAACTCATTTTCAATCTTTTAATAGTATTTTGTTAACATTTACCTGTAATCAATTTGAAATTCTGTTTAATTAATTTGACTGTTGTTTGTTCCTAATATTTATTGTCAAGGCTTCTCTTAGACGAGTTGTTAGGTACCTTTACAAATTATTTATTTTACAGAAATTACTGTACATATTTCCCAACATATTTTTCCAAATTGAAAGAATAAGTAATTTAATTCTTCATTGTTAACAATTTTTTGCCTAGTATAAAACTGTATAGCTTTACTAATTAAAATTGATTATTCATTTTTAGATGTGATGGTTAACAAGTCATTTGGTGGTAGTTTGTTTTTAATTCTTCCACAAGGCAACAGGCTTGTGTTCCTGTTTTGACCCTGTGGCAATACTTGATATTATTAATGACGATTCATATTCTGATTCCCTATTACTGAAGCTCATTTAAGTATGAGTAACTTGAAATAAATCACAGTTGGCGAAGGAAAGCTCAAAGATACATTTTTGAAAGTTTTGCATCTAAAAAAAATCATGTATGAGATAATACATGTGTAAAAAGTTGTAAAGAAACATGTTAATGTTGTTTCAGCCAGTGACAAGGCAGACTTGGGTCTGGAAGAACTCAGCGCCCTCAATGTAAAGTCCAGGTTCCAAGTGTTTGAGAAGACGACGTCGGAAAGCTCGGAGATTGAGAGATCGCCCAGCACTGTCAATGTTAAAAGATCTCCAAGCATCCTCAGCAAACTCGCCAAGTAAGGGGAAACTCTCTTCAAAAAATTACCGGACGTAACACGTAATATCCCAATAAATCATAAATGTATCTACAGTAATTATTGTATGAAATTTCTGTCAATATATATGTTTTTATTCAATATTTACAAGTTTCGAATTTTGTAATAAAAGTATTTTAAGTATGAATATAACCATTCAAGTGTACATGCTTTATCAAGTACTTCATGTTGTTATGGGAAGACTATCAGTGCAGTCTGTACATAACATCAGTCTTGAGTCATTTCACAGGCAATATTTGCTCTGTTGTCTCTTATCCAGAAATGTAAGTGTTTACAAGTACACGTTTCCCATGCCACTGTTAATAGCAAAATATATTTGTTATTCTTCTCTTTCGCATTAATTGACATGTGATTAAATAAATGTTGAACATTTTTCAGAATTTGTATCATTATTTGCTCTAATTAAATTATTAAGGGTCAATTAATTTTTTTTTATGACTTTTAGCATAGCTTGTCCTTATTTTACTAATCAATACCATGAAAATTAACTTTCTTTCTTATGTTATTAAATTACTAAAACTGTTTTGGTTTACCCATTTTGAATTTTGTATTCAATAATATAAAGGGGGGCCATTTTTATAGTTTAATTCAAAACAGAATTTAAATAATAAGCAGGAGTTCAACCTATTAAATTTTAATGCACTAAGTTTTATAGATTTTCCTTACATACTTATTACTCTTTTTTGCGTAATGCAATGATACCTTAAGTTAAATCATATATATACCAATCTATTGTATATAATCAATATTTCATATTTATTGAATTTAACTTGAAAGTTGAACCTACTGATAGTAGTTTTTTAAAAACATTGAATTAAAAACAAAAACATCTGATCTGTCAAAACAATAGAATAGTGTAAAAATGTTCCATATTGAATATATTTTCACTTAAATGTGTAAGTAGAATGTTTTAAAATTTCCAGTGCAAAGTATACTAATTGAATATCTGTTTGAAGATTCCAGAAGAAAGGAATGGACGTAGGAGTAACTGATGAAACGTTGAATGGGGTGGATTACGAAGAATCATCCAGCTCTGAAGACGAGGCTCAGGGTTAGTTTGCTGATGGTGTTTAGGTTAATTGGTTGGGGTTTCATTTAGATCTTCAAAATAATGAAGATTTTATAGCTAGTGTCGTAATACTTGTGGGTTAGAGAATAATTTTCCCTTTATAAATAGTTTTGTTATTTATCATTGTGAACTGCAAATTTGTGTAAGTCACAAAAATAAATATGAACTTTGTTCGACTTATTGAGTACGTAGTCTTTATATTAAAATTGCCTGTTTAATTGAGGGGAAAAACAAAAACATTCTAAAATAAAAATGAAAAATTAGAAGGTAACCCAACAAAGCTTTACAATAAATTTGGAATTTTTGTTACACACTTTCAAAATACTTTGTTCAAGTGAAACTGGCATAAATAAAAAAACCAGACATTAGGTAATGAGTTTATTTCATATAAATAAATTTTCTCCTTATAACTTTTATGTTTAATGCAAAGTAAAACAATTTATTCTCACAAAACTAAACCGAATTCTGGTTCCGTCCCAGTCAATTCATAATGGTAGGGCTTTACTTCACTGACTGTAAAAAGTAAGTGCAGTATTACAAGGCAGTGGTCCTAAATAAATTCAAATACCATTTATTTGTAGTTGAAATTTTTTAATATATTTTATACATGCACATTCATGTTTTTTTAATTTTCTAAGCTGATTAATTAATTAATTAATCTTGATATTTCAGGAGAAGATGGTCAAGTTGTAAAAAGTTCCAAATTACCAGAGAAACCTATTAGTTTTAACAAAATGGAAGACGTGAAGCGCACGTGGGAGTCATCTTCGGGATCGCAGAAAACCAAAGAGGAGCTCAGAGCAGAACACAAGAAGGAGATCAGTCAGATCAGATCTCGGCTCTTCCAGGTCAGTGATCCGTCCCGAGGGAGGGATCCGAAACTTGTGCGTTATTTATTTGGTTTTTCCTTAGTCACTTATCCTATACTATAATACGAGCAATGTCTGAAGGGATGTGTGTTCCACGATCTCGAAATCTAGCAGGTAGATTTTGCTTAAACTTTGCATTTAAGAGTATTTTGGCGCAAAAATAAGTTTAAAAACATCCTCAATCCAAGGAAAAATCAAATTTGGTCTTAATTAAAGTATAAAAATTGTAATTTTTTAACATTGGTCTTATGGGTTGCTATTTTGGTAATAAAATAACAACTAAAAGTAAAGGAACATTAATTTTAAGCAGTTTTTAACAGCTGTTATCTGTGAAGAGTCTGGTGTACATTTATAACCCTCGCCACGTAACTTGACGAATGAACTTTCACTACTATTCAGTTAAAATGATTTGATAATCAGCTGTTCTATAAAAAATTGCATGTAACGTAAGCTGTATGTTTTTGGAAAAGTACCCCCTCTCCACCCCTCACCCAACCCAGCTATTTTTGGCCATTCGTCAACTTATGTGGCGTGACTTATAATAGCTTGGTTACCATGAGTAAACTACAGTACACTCTCGTTCATCGGAACTAATGTGGCGGACGGCCAGTTCGGATGTTAAAAAATTCCGATGAAGCGGAGTCAGTTGTGAGTCATCATTTCCGCCCGTACGGTGACCTATCGTGATTGTATTCACTCGTGTTTTTAAGATAACACAAGAGATTTTATGAAAATAAGGCACTCAAACTTTGAACATGGTAACAATGAACCTTTAGGAATATAAACAACGCAGGAAATAAAGATCCAAAATCTTTATTCTCATATTCCATATTCATATTCCAGCAGTCAACTGACTTCCACGTAACACAGGTGCAGTCGCGACGCGAGACAGACTGAATGACGGTTTGGGAAGTGGTTGAAGCGGATGTATTGTTCACTTCCTGTCCCCTTCCTCTTTCTATTTTTGTGCGAATACTCCACGGCCTCGTAAATCACATCGATGGGTACAGATTATGGAAAACGCCTTATGACTTTTGATGCAAAATGTGATACTTCACTGTTGTGCGGATAGAACGAATGGAAATTGAAGGGGCTAAACCGGAAAAATTATTTATTTCGTAAGAAAAAAAAATTAATAATGTCCATATTTTCAGTTCTGATGAAGCGGAGTTCCGATGTTGCCGATTCCGATGAACGAGAGTGTACTGTATAACAAAAGTAAATTAAAACCAACGAGCAAGGCTCGGTTAACCTGGTACTCTTCTTTTACAGGTTAAATTACAATGTTGTATGATACTCAATGTCTTGTGTTGTAATGAATAAAAATTGTTTTTTTTAGTTTTTTTTTTTATTTTACTTTCTTAATTAAATTGTGCAGTTTGACACTCACATTATGATTGCTTTTTTAACTGAACAATCTTTGGAGTTCCTACTAACCCTCTAGCTGGCGCACATTGAGTTTTTCTCCGCACATGTAGTTTTTGTTAAAGTAAATATTCATAATGGGTGTCGGCAGTCGTGTCCGGCCTAGTCCTTCATGTGCCTCATTCCGGGAATCCCCTTAAGCTATTTATTGCCGCCATTCCCCTCTTAGTTCCTTGATATTTGCGACTCTGTGATGCGGTGTCAGTTTGCACAGTTCTTTTCTGCATGCGCTTTATCTTGTGAGTGCTCAGCATGGAATTTATTTCCTCGTGAACCTTTCTGTGTTACGTATTTATAATCATGAATTTATGTATGATTTCATTTTGCATTGATGTATTATTGCAGGACAAAACTCCGCATTTGCCTTTTTCCTTAAAAAAGTGATACCTATTTTAAACTATAAAAGGTTTTACTATGTTTAATTGGAGCTGTTTAATTAGCTATCTTATATATACTAATCTTATTAACTTAAAAAAATCAATGGTATCAACGATTAAATGGGATTCCTGAAGAAGTTTTTCAATAATTAAATATAATATTTCATTATAAAAAACACGTAAAATAAGTTAAGTTGTGCAATTTGTTATTGTGGAGTAAAACACTGATGCGCCCTCTTCCTTTTTACCCGTGAAGTGTCGCTTGAGGGTTAACTTCCAAATACCTATTGTTTGTTGTTATTACATTATATAATTGTTTAATAAATAACAACAATGAAGGTTTAAATACCTGTCGTACCGTCTAGTGATCCAAATTTGAAGAACTATACACTAGCTACAGCTGTTTTGAAGACCAATGCTTCATCCTCAGGAAAACACAAAACGTAAAACTACATGTCACATATATTTCTTGTGAGGATAAAGTTCAATACGAAACATAGAAACATTTAAAAAAACACTTGGCCAAGTTACACATATCCGCCCCGCACAACGAGTAAGTCCAGACTAAGTTTAATAAATTATCATTGTCAATTTGGATTGTTACTTCAGAAGCTGTTATTCTACATACATGTTCTTTGACAGGGCAAACAGGGGAAAATGAAAGAGATGTATGAGCAAGCAGTGGCCGAAAGCGAAGGCAAGGTGACCACCAAGAAGGATCCTGACATCGTGGCGAGCGAGAAAGCGAGACTTCTCAAGGAGAGGTTTGAACGTGGGGAAATCATCCATTCGGACTCTGAGGAAGATGAAGAGAAGAAAGCTAAAAATAAGGAGGTTGAGGACATGAGTGTTTTCGAGGCTGGTGAGTTTTAACATTGTTTTATTTTTGGTTTATTTTTATTTGTATATAATTATTTTCCTACAACTGCCAAAAAGTGTCAGTTTATACACTAACTGTAAAATAGTTGTTTGAGGAGCGAATCTTAATCTACTCAACACACTCTAGCTGATTACTTTTTTCTTCTGTTTTAATTTGACTAAGCTCGATTTTAACTGTTTATAAACTCGACAATATTCTATTCAGCTATAATAAAAAATGTTGTCTGTTAAGAAAAAATAGATTATTAATGTGCATCTTTATTGCTTTTGCAATACAGTTAAGTTTAACTGCTTTTAACTGTTAACTTAAGTTTGTTCTTAATAAAGAACCACTTTATGCACTTAGTTTAAAATATCTATAATTAATTAGCATTAGCTGCTGTTTTTGAATACTTTTACAACTTTTCAGTCAATCTAGTGAAGTGAACCAAGTTTCATGAGTGTTTAAAAAAAGTTATGAATATTAGGTAATACCGTATTTGAAATATTTAATATTGTTAGCACAAGCATTGGCAGAACACCTCCAGGTTTTTGCCTGTAAAGCCCAGCTTATTAAAAAGCTAAGAAGAGCTTTTAAAAAACACATAAAATAAGTTAAGTTGTGCAATTTATTATTGTGGAGTAAAACGCCGCATGCTGTCTTTTTGCCGGTGAAGTGCCCGCTGCGCTTTTTAATTCTTGTTAAGGAAGAAGGCAATCCAATCCATAACTTGGGGCGAATTACTCTGTGTCTATGTTAAGAAATATGAACTAGTAAAGTCGTATAACATTGTAAATAAGTTAGTAAATATAAAATGATGAACACAGAATATTTGAACTACAGTAGAACGTCAATAATTCGGATTAATTGGGATTGGATCCCCATTCGGATTGTAAAATTACCTGGACTATCGAAATTTACTTAAAAAAATGGTCAGTAAGCACTATTAAATAATTTTTTTATTGTATATTTTCTCTTAATCCTATTAACCCTTCGGAGAAAGCACTCTTTGGGAACTCTGTGACTATGTGATCCATGGCCTAGTTATTATTTTAACTATGATATGAGGTTTGGACTAAGAATAAATATAACGTACAATAGACTCTTACTAGTCTGACATTCTTCTAACACAATCTGTAATTCAACAATGTTTCTGTGAAAATATCTTTCATTTGTGGGATATTTTAAATGTTGTGCAACATTTTCTAATACCATCAAGATTTAAATTATATTCTTGCATGAATTTAACAAATAAACGTTCACATTAGAATGTTTTGTAGTTTGAAACTTGTTGAGATAGTTTTTACCTTGTTTTTCCCTTTCCCAATCAGTTGTATAGCATTTTTATAATGATATATCCAGTACAATTTATAACCCTCTATAATCCGACAAATACTATTCTGTCACATTGCCTTCTTCCTAATTTCAGCAATTGCAGTTCAACAAACACAGTTGAGATGGCTTATTATCGTAATAGGAATAAAGATTCTACCGTATTATCTTACTGTTTAAAACATCACACATTAAAATTACCTTTCCATCCAAAAATATTTACAATATTTTTGCTCTGACCCAGGTATATCAAAGAAGTCAAGAAGTATATTCCTGGAACTTGACGCAACGGCCTCCAAGACACAAACGTCGCCTGTGACGCCTCCAGTGCATGCCCTCACCCCTCGCATCACGGAGCGGCGCACCTCGCAAACGGTAAGGTCACAACGCACAAATATCGGAGAATAAAAACTGATTCATTAGTATTCCTTGATTAAATTACTTATATTGATTCATTTAATGGATATAATGGGTTTAGAAGCTCTAATAAAAATGTTATCAATATGTTCATTAATTTTTTAATAGTAATTTCCTTTGAAAGTGAAGGACATTACAATAAAAAACACCTTAAAGCCATAAAAAGAATTTTATAAGAAACAAAGGGTTACCTAAACTGCTTTGTAAGGTCATGAAGATTAGTTTTACAAATATGGTGTCACCTATATTTTATTTAATAATGTTTGTTTTAAGAGGGTAGTGCGAAAAGAAAAAAACTTGTGTCATTCTGAACTATGATAATGAAAATAGTAGTATCATATGTGTTTTCTTTAATTAATTCATCAGCTATTTTGAATTGAAGACTTATAAAATTTGTGGAATTAGTAACATTAAAACTAAGTAAAGGTATTTGAGTTCGAATATTATTGAATTTAAACAAACAAATTGTGCAGTAAGTTTACTTTTTTGTATACTGTAAAAAGTGAAGTATTATTCTATAATTTGGGCTATTGCCAAGGAAAAGACCCTGTACAATTTAATAAAAGTACAACTAGCATTAACTGTTCAAAGTGCTAAAAAAAAGGTGAACCTGTCCTCTTTCAAAGCTTCCCACGTTTCTCTACCAGAAGTATTCCCATCAATGACTTTTACCAGGTGTCGAGACAAGTATCAGAAGACATAGTGCGAGCGAGTGACTCCACTGACGATGTTGTAGTTCCGACAGCCGATATTTCAAACAAGTTCAAGTTCTTTGAAACATATAAACCACCAGAGAAAGAGAAAAAATCTTTCCGAATAACTCCACCGAGGGAAGGCCAAGTCAAGGTCAAGCCAGCCAAAACTCCTTTGCACAGATGTGTTCTATGTCTCGCTAACAACGCCTACGCTTCCGACCTCTCTGTAAATACCTCCTGTAGTGGTGTCGTAACAGGTTATGCTGTCCCACTAACCGCCTGGCCGTGCGCTTAGTAACATCACGAGCGGCGACGCCACACAACCTCCCATCAGCTGACTGGTACTGTCAGTTGTGTTTTATTGTACCGATCCAAAACACAAATAATAGATAGACAAAAAAGGAAAATGTTCAGTTAAAATATTTCATCGTGTGTGCGAGTTTTTGTGTCTGAAATTAAAACGCACAAAGCAAATAATGTGATTTTAAATGTCAGATTTAAAATGTATCCAAGGCTTAATACATTTACAATGAAGAAAGAATATTTTTTGATAGAAACACAAATAAATTAACTTTGATGTAAGATTTTGAGTGTGTTAAATAAGTGTTTTGTTTTGTTTTACACTTGTGTTCAGCTGTGCATCAGATCCATATCTAATTCACACAATTGTCAAGAATACACTGAGAGTTTGTGAATAAGATGTTTGAGTGTTGTGGTGTTTTGTGTTTTTTATTTTTTTTATTTAAGGATTCATGACAAATCAGAAAAGATCATTAAAAGATATCCATCAGACTGAAATGGAAATTTTTATTATCAAAATATAAAAGACGAGAAAAATATATTTTCATTATACTAATTATGAATGATAAATAATAATAATGAATAATAGTTAACGGAATTTAAGTCACTTCTTTGTTCCTTTGTAATTAATGTATTATATTTCAAATCTTTCATATTTGAAAGTTTTGTTTAATGCATGAATTGAAACAAAAATTTTATTTCAAAATGATATAATGTAGGTTGACGTTTTTATACACCCCAAATAATCTGTAGGGGTTTGATAAAAAATAGTATTTTTTAGGTATCTCATTTAGAACTATCTAATTGCTTAGTCTCCGTTTATCAAATGTACTTCTTGTTCATTTTGGTAACTTGTGTATTTGGCCACAGGAGGACTCACCTGATCGTGAAGTCTACCGAGACCCAAATGTCGTCCGCAGCGAAGATGCGACGGAAGACGAGACAATCGTCAAGCGCAGCCAGACCGCATCTCGAATGCTTTCGCTCTTCCGCCAGATGGAGGAGCAAAAAGAGTCAGTGCCCGATGGTAAGTTATCCCATCTATAATTATTCAATACACTAAGATTTTTTTTGTAATTTAAACTTTCACTTTAACTTTAATTTAATTTTTCATTGATTTTCAAATTTTTTGTGTCATTAGATAGGGCTTGGTTTATAGTTGTGTCTGCCAAAAATTTATGAAAATCGGACTTAATAAAGTTGTTCAACCTCATTGAAATTTGAAATTTTTCTCAATATTGGAATTAGGTTGAGCATTTTGTACACCTGTTAATGCACAGCTGTAAATACATGTAGTCTGGGGATCAATAATGATCACAATATCTTACATTTTCAATCTATTTTTTATTCATTTTAAGGGTAAACATAAAAAACTTACATAACTTTTTACTTGAGTTTGGATTTATCTTAATCAGTTACTTTTTTATAACTTTTTTCAATTGCTCCAGGCCCCAAACCCCTCAAGTGCTTCACCCCTCCCCCGGACTACAAGGAGGACCAGTCGGGCTCTGGTAGCTCGGAGGAAGAGGAAGAAGAAAGTGAGGAGGAGGCAGACAGTGAGGACGACGGCATCGTCCGAGCGTCGGATAAGATTGAGGATGAATTCCTTAAACAGGTAAAGACTTGAATAATCATTTAGAAATATGTAGATCATTAGAACCTTTGTAGACCTATAATGCCAAACAAAGGACAAAAAATTAAACTTTATAATTATTATAAAAAGTTTGAACATCCATATGTAATTTATTTTGATTTTGAAAGTATATTAGAAAAGATTGATAATTGTAAAAATAATCCAAATTGCTCATATACAAATAAAATTCAAAAACATAAATCATATGGATTTACAATTTACCTAGTATCTAGAATTACTAATAAAACGTATAAACCTTCCCAGATCATTTTAAGAGTTCTAAAACTGTTTGTAAAAAGTATACTGCATATTAGATATACTTAAAGTTGCACTTGATTCTTTCCAGGTTTTATTAATCAACTAATCTTTTATTCATTGGTTTGGTAAACGAGGATTCAAAATGTGTCTAGTTAAACATATATGACTTTTAATTATACCCAAGTAGTTATAAAAAATATAAAAAAAAAAACAAAAAAACAATGTAGTACTAAAATAGTGGTTTAAAGTTTATGTGATTGTATTATGGAGGCCTTTAAGCCTCAAGTGAGATGTCACGAGTGTTCTAAATATCTCACAAGTAGTTTAAAAACTGGATACAATCGCTGTATACACTACTTTGTTTACGACCAACTTAAATTTGGCAAATCACTGTAGAAAACATATTAAAAATTTAAAGGTTATGTCGGGCACATATCTAAAACGTAGCCACACCATATGTTGCTTGACCTAATCGTTTCTCACTCACATTTGTTCACACTCTTTTGAGGTTGTGCTGAAACTAGAATCGCAATGGAAGAATCGGCTGATATGCGAACCGTGTAATTTCTATTAAAACACTTTGGCAAATGGCAAGCTCTCATTGGTCTAGAATTTGATTTTTAATGTGAAACCTAAACGTTTGAAGACCTCATTGAGCAACAGGTTTGAATTTGGTATAATAATGTACCTTTTGTGATGTTACTTGTTATATCTTTTTAGATTTTCATTGCAAACGGTCGTGGATAAGAATTTAAAGTAAACATAAAGTTTTTTATTTTGATTTTATGGAAAAGTTTGTCTTTTTTTATTTAGGGTATTAGGGAAAGTTGTATGTTTTTAAAGAAACATCCTCATTTACTTTGATATGGCTTAAATTAATTTGTATTAACTTAACTGGAATGCATTCGGTATTTAATCCCATGCTATAATACGAGCAATGTCTGAAGGGATGTGTGTTCCACGATCTCAAAATCTGGCGGGTAGATTTTGCTTAAACTTTGCATTTAATCCCATGCTATAATACGAGCAATGTCTGAAGAGATGTGTGTTCCACGATCTCAAAATCTGGCGGGTAGATTTTGCTTAAACTTTGCATTTAATCCCATGCTATAATACGAGCAATGTCTGAAGAGATGTGTGTTCCACGATCTCAAAATCTGGCGGGTACATTTTGCTTAAACTTTGCATTTAATCCTATGCTATAATACGAGCAATGTCTGAAGGGATGTGTGTTCCACGATCTCAAAATCTGGCGGGTAGATTTTGCTTAAACTTTGCATTTAATCCCATGCTATAATACGAGCAATGTCTGAAGAGATGTGTGTTCCACGATCTCAAAATCTGGCGGGTACATTTTGCTTAAACTTTGCATTTAATCCTATGCTATAATACGAGCAATGTCTGAAGGGATGTGTGTTCCACGATCTCAAAATCTGGCGGGTAGATTTTGCTTAAACTTTGCATTTAATCCCATGCTATAATACGAGCAATGTCTGAAGAGATGTGTGTTCCACGATCTCAAAATCTGGCGGGTACATTTTGCTTAAACTTTGCATTTAATCCCATGCTATAATACGAGCAATGTCTGAAGGGATGTGTGTTCCACAATCTCAAAATCTGGCGGGTAGATTTTGCTTAAACTTTGCATTTAATCCCATGCTATAATACGAGCAATGTCTGAAGAGATGTGTGTTCCACGATCTCAAAATCTGGCGGGTAGATTTTGCTTAAACTTTGCATTTAATCCCATGCTATAATACGAGCAATGTCTGAAGGGATGTGTGTTCCACGATCTCAAAATCTGGCGGGTAGATTTTACTTAAACTTTGCATTTAATCCCATGCTATAATACGAGCAATGTCTGAAGAGATGTGTGTTCCACGATCTCAAAATCTGGCGGGTAGATTTTGCTTAAACTTTGCATTTAATCCCATGCTATAATACGAGCAATGTCTGAAGGGATGTGTGTTCCACGATCTCAAAATCTGGCGGGTAGATTTTGCTTAAACTTTGCATTTAATCCCATGCTATAATACGAGCAATGTCTGAAGGGATGTGTGTTCCACGATCTCAAAATCTGGCGGGTAGATTTTGCTTAAACTTTGCATTTAATCCCATGCTATAATACGAGCAATGTCTGAAGGGATGTGTGTTCCACGATCTCAAAATCTGGCGGGTAGATTTTGCTTAAACTTTGCATTTAATCCCATGCTATAATACGAGCAATGTCTGAAGAGATGTGTGTTCCACAATCTCAAAATCTGGCGGGTAGATTTTGCTTAAACTTTGCATTTAATCCCATGCTATAATACGAGCAATGTCTGAAGGGATGTGTGTTCCACGATCTCAAAATCTGGCGGGTAGATTTTGCTTAAACTTTGCATTTAATCCCATGCTATAATACGAGCAATGTCTGAAGAGATGTGTGTTCCACAATCTCAAAATCTGGCGGGTACATTTTGCTTAAACTTTGCATTTAATCCCATGCTATAATACGAGCAATGTCTGAAGGGATGTGTGTTCCACAATCTCAAAATCTGGCGGGTAGATTTTGCTTAAACTTTGCATTTAATCCCATGCTATAATACGAGCAATGTCTGAAGGGATGTGTGTTCCACGATCTCAAAATCTGGCGGGTAGATTTTGCTTAAACTTTGCATTTAATCCCATGCTATAATACGAGCAATGTCTGAAGGGATGTGTGTTCCACGATCTCAAAATCTGGCGGGTAGATTTTGCTTAAACTTTGCATTTAATCCCATGCTATAATACGAGCAATGTCTGAAGGGATGTGTGTTCCACGATCTCAAAATCTGGCGGGTAGATTTTGCTTAAACTTTGCATTTAATCCCATGCTATAATACGAGCAATGTCTGAAGGGATGTGTGTTCCACGATCTCAAAATCTGGCGGGTAGATTTTGCTTAAACTTTGCATTTAATCCCATGCTATAATACGAGCAATGTCTGAAGAGATGTGTATTCCATGTTCTCAAAATCTGGCGGGTAGATTTTGCTTAAACTTTGCATTTAATCCCATGCTATAATACGAGCAATGTCTGAAGGGATGTGTGTTCCATGATCTCAAAATCAAGCGGGTACATTTTGCTTAAACTTTGCATTTAATCCCATGCTATAATACGAGCAATGTCTGAAGAGATGTGTGTTCCACGATCTCAAAATCTGGCGGGTAGATTTTGCTTAAACTTTGCATTTAATCCCATGCTATAATACGAGCAATGTCTGAAGGGATGTGTGTTCCACGATCTCAAAATCTGGCGGGTAGATTTTGCTTAAACTTTGCATTTAATCCCATGCTATAATACGAGCAATGTCTGAAGGGATGTGTGTTCCACGATCTCAAAATCTGGCGGGTACATTTTGCTTAAACTTTGCATTTAATCCCAT
Organism: Neoaliturus tenellus; assembly: GCA_030545055.2. Classification (NCBI taxonomy): domain Eukaryota; kingdom Metazoa; phylum Arthropoda; class Insecta; order Hemiptera; family Cicadellidae; genus Neoaliturus; species Neoaliturus tenellus. Next base: position 329,545,295 of record CM061531.1, on the reverse strand, counting down.
GCTATAATACGAGCAATGTCTGAAGGGATGTGTGTTCCACGATCTCAAAATCTGGCGGGTAGATTTTGCTTAAACTTTGCATTTAATCCCATGCTATAATACGAGCAATGTCTGAAGAGATGTGTGTTCCACGATCTCAAAATCTGGCGGGTAGATTTTGCTTAAACTTTGCATTTCATCCCATGCTATAATACGAGCAATGTCTGAAGGGATGTGTGTTCCACGATCTCAAAATCTGGCGGGTAGATTTTGCTTAAACTTTGCATTTAATCCCATGCTATAATACGAGCAATGTCTGAAGAGATGTGTGTTCCACGATCTCAAAATCTGGCGGGTAGATTTTGCTTAAACTTTGCATTTAATCCCATGCTATAATACGAGCAATGTCTGAAGGGATGTGTGTTCCACGATCTCAAAATCAAGCGGGTACATTTTGCTTAAACTTTGCATTTAATCCCATGCTATAATACGAGCAATGTCTGAAGAGATGTGTGTTCCACGATCTCAAAATCTGGCGGGTAGATTTTGCTTAAACTTTGCATTTAATCCCATGCTATAATACGAGCAATGTCTGAAGGGATGTGTGTTCCACGATCTCAAAATCTGGCGGGTAGATTTTGCTTAAACTTTGCATTTAATCCCATGCTATAATACGAGCAATGTCTGAAGGGATGTGTGTTCCACGATCTCAAAATCTGGCGGGTAGATTTTGCTTAAACTTTGCATTTAATCCCATGCTATAATACGAGCAATGTCTGAAGAGATGTGTGTTCCACGATCTCAAAATCTGGCGGGTAGATTTTGCTTAAACTTTGCATTTAATCCCATGCTATAATACGAGCAATGTCTGAAGGGATGTGTGTTCCACAATCTCAAAATCTGGCGGGTAGATTTTGCTTAAACTTTGCATTTAATCCCATGCTATAATACGAGCAATGTCTGAAGGGATGTGTGTTCCACGATCTCAAAATCTGGCGGGTAGATTTTGCTTAAACTTTGCATTTAATCCCATGCTATAATACGAGCAATGTCTGAAGAGATGTGTGTTCCACGATCTCAAAATCTGGCGGGTAGATTTTGCTTAAACTTTGCATTTAATCCCATGCTATAATACGAGCAATGTCTGAAGAGATGTGTGTTCCACGATCTCAAAATCTGGCGGGTAGATTTTGCTTAAACTTTGCATTTAATCCCATGCTATAATACGAGCAATGTCTGAAGAGATGTGTGTTCCACGATCTCAAAATCTGGCGGGTAGATTTTGCTTAAACTTTGCATTTAATCCCATGCTATAATACGAGCAATGTCTGAAGGGATGTGTGTTCCACGATCTCAAAATCTGGCGGGTAGATTTTGCTTAAACTTTGCATTTAATCCCATGCTATAATACGAGCAATGTCTGAAGGGATGTGTGTTCCACGATCTCAAAATCTGGCGGGTAGATTTTGCTTAAACTTTGCATTTAATCCCATGCTATAATACGAGCAATGTCTGAAGGGATGTGTGTTCCACGATCTCAAAATCTGGCGGGTAGATTTTGCTTAAACTTTGCATTTAATCCCATGCTATAATACGAGCAATGTCTGAAGGGATGTGTGTTCCACGATCTCAAAATCTGGCGGGTAGATTTTGCTTAAACTTTGCATTTAATCCCATGCTATAATACGAGCAATGTCTGAAGGGATGTGTGTTCCACGATCTCAAAATCTGGCGGGTAGATTTTGCTTAAACTTTGCATTTAATCCCATGCTATAATACGAGCAATGTCTGAAGAGATGTGTGTTCCACGATCTCAAAATCTGGCGGGTAGATTTTGCTTAAACTTTGCATTTAATCCCATGCTATAATACGAGCAATGTCTGAAGGGATGTGTGTTCCACGATCTCAAAATCTGGCGGGTAGATTTTGCTTAAACTTTGCATTTAATCCCATGCTATAATACGAGCAATGTCTGAAGGGATGTGTGTTCCACGATCTCAAAATCTGGCGGGTAGATTTTGCTTAAACTTTGCATTTAATCCCATGCTATAATACGAGCAATGTCTGAAGGGATGTGTGTTCCACGATCTCAAAATCTGGCGGGTAGATTTTGCTTAAACTTTGCATTTAATCCCATGCTATAATACGAGCAATGTCTGAAGGGATGTGTGTTCCACGATCTCAAAATCTGGCGGGTAGATTTTGCTTAAACTTTGCATTTAATCCCATGCTATAATACGAGCAATGTCTGAAGGGATGTGTGTTCCACGATCTCAAAATCTGGCTGGTAGATTTTGCTTAAACTTTGCATTTAATCCCATGCTATAATACGAGCAATGTCTGAAGGGATGTGTGTTCCACGATCTCAAAATCTGGCGGGTAGATTTTGCTTAAACTTTGCATTTAATCCCATGCTATAATACGAGCAATGTCTGAAGAGATGTGTGTTCCACGATCTCAAAATCTGGCGGGTAGATTTTGCTTAAACTTTGCATTTAATCCCATGCTATAATACGAGCAATGTCTGAAGGGATGTGTGTTCCACGATCTCAAAATCAAGCGGGTACATTTTGCTTAAACTTTGCATTTAATCCCATGCTATAATACGAGCAATGTCTGAAGAGATGTGTGTTCCACGATCTCAAAATCTGGCGGGTAGATTTTGCTTAAACTTTGCATTTAATCCCATGCTATAATACGAGCAATGTCTGAAGGGATGTGTGTTCCACGATCTCAAAATCTGGCGGGTAGATTTTGCTTAAACTTTGCATTTAATCCCATGCTATAATACGAGCAATGTCTGAAGGGATGTGTGTTCCACGATCTCAAAATCTGGCGGGTAGATTTTGCTTAAACTTTGCATTTAATCCCATGCTATAATACGAGCAATGTCTGAAGGGATGTGTGTTCCACGATCTCAAAATCTGGCGGGTAGATTTTGCTTAAACTTTGCATTTAATCCCATGCTATAATACGAGCAATGTCTGAAGAGATGTGTGTTCCACGATCTCAAAATCTGGCGGGTAGATTTTGCTTAAACTTTGCATTTAATCCCATGCTATAATACGAGCAATGTCTGAAGGGATGTGTGTTCCACGATCTCAAAATCAAGCGGGTACATTTTGCTTAAACTTTGCATTTAATCCCATGCTATAATACGAGCAATGTCTGAAGAGATGTGTGTTCCACGATCTCAAAATCTGGCGGGTAGATTTTGCTTAAACTTTGCATTTAATCCCATGCTATAATACGAGCAATGTCTGAAGGGATGTGTGTTCCACGATCTCAAAATCTGGCGGGTAGATTTTGCTTAAACTTTGCATTTAATCCCATGCTATAATACGAGCAATGTCTGAAGGGATGTGTGTTCCACGATCTCAAAATCTGGCGGGTAGATTTTGCTTAAACTTTGCATTTAATCCCATGCTATAATACGAGCAATGTCTGAAGAGATGTGTGTTCCACGATCTCAAAATCTGGCGGGTAGATTTTGCTTAAACTTTGCATTTAATCCCATGCTATAATACGAGCAATATCTGAAGGGATGTGTGTTCCACAATCTCAAAATCTGGCAGGTAGATTTTGCTTAAACTTTGCATTTAATCCCATGCTATAATACGAGCAATGTCTGAAGGGATGTGTGTTCCACGATCTCAAAATCTGGCGGGTAGATTTTGCTTAAACTTTGCATTTAATCCCATGCTATAATACGAGCAATGTCTGAAGAGATGTGTGTTCCACGATCTCAAAATCTGGCGGGTAGATTTTGCTTAAACTTTGCATTTAATCCCATGCTATAATACGAGCAATGTCTGAAGAGATGTGTGTTCCACGATCTCAAAATCTGGCGGGTAGATTTTGCTTAAACTTTGCATTTAATCCCATGCTATAATACGAGCAATGTCTGAAGGGATGTGTGTTCCACGATCTCAAAATCTGGCGGGTAGATTTTGCTTAAACTTTGCATTTAATCCCATGCTATAATACGAGCAATGTCTGAAGGGATGTGTGTTCCACGATCTCAAAATCTGGCGGGTAGATTTTGCTTAAACTTTGCATTTAATCCCATGCTATAATACGAGCAATGTCTGAAGGGATGTGTGTTCCACGATCTCAAAATCTGGCGGGTAGATTTTGCTTAAACTTTGCATTTAATCCCATGCTATAATACGAGCAATGTCTGAAGGGATGTGTGTTCCACGATCTCAAAATCTGGCGGGTAGATTTTGCTTAAACTTTGCATTTAATCCCATGCTATAATACGAGCAATGTCTGAAGGGATGTGTGTTCCACGATCTCAAAATCAAGCGGGTACATTTTGCTTAAACTTTTCATTTAAGAGTGCTTTGGCCTGAAAATAAGTTTAGAAACAGCCTCAATTCTAAGAAAAATTGAATTTGGTCTATATTTAAGTTTAAAAATCATATTTTTTATTATTGGTCTTATGGGTCGCTATTTTGGTAACGAAATAACAACGAACGGTATACAAAAATAAAGGAACAGTAATGGTTAGCAGTCTTTTTGAAACAGCTGTTAACTGTGAAGAGGTATAGATGGTTGTTGGTGGAAATTTAATAGCTTTATTACCATGACACTAGGCCTATATCAAAACTGAATTGAAAACAACGAGCAAGGCTCGGTTAACCTGGTACTGTCTTTTATACGGCATTGTGTAGCTTCAAAATTACTACTACAAAATCGAGTGAGTACTTAAAAATGTTGCAGGCACAGAACGCAGCGAGAGCCAAGGCGCTCAAGGAGAAGTTTGAGCACTGGGAACCAGAGAAACAGTCAGTCAACAACGCGATCAACCTTCTGGACTCGGAGCAAGAGAGTATCGAGTCAACCAAGTCCCTGCGAGCGAGATTCGAATCGTTGAAAGCGGAAGCGGTTACACCTAAGGAGAAACCTCGCCCCAAAGTCAACCGATTTGTGGTGAGTGTCGAGTAACGGCTTTAGCATTCGCATTTCATTCATTATACTACCGATGAATGCATGGTAGAGTCATTGTGATTATTTTATGCCGTCTTATTTTTAAGTGTGGTACATATTCTGAAGCTTCTATGTGTTGTCCTGTTTTAGAAAAGCGTTAGTGTAGTTGACTTATCAATGTTAAACATTTTGCACTTACAATGCTGTTGCGAGCTTCATTGGAGAGAAGTGATTTTTATTACTATTTAAGTGTATTAACCCATAAGGAAAATGTCGTAACTGTAGAAGGCAATTTATTCCTATTCTTGGGGCCATAATAGTTTTTAGTTTAGAGGAAAATCAACCTTGTTTGGTCAAGTGTATGTTTATATGTGTAGGCTAACCAGAGATGATTTTAAAGTAAAATCTGATTTTGGTGAAATTTGTCAGAAATGGATGATTGCCAATAGTTTGAACTCAATAATACTAAAACTTTAATTGGAAATGATTAAAAATCATAAAAGATAACAAAAATAACATATTTTTAATTGTTAAGTTATAGTGATCAAATAAAAAAATACTTGAAAAACAATCTCTTAAAATTTATTACTCTATTGTTTTGGAAAACAAGTAAAATTAAAAAATTTATAACTCCTTTTAGCCTATACATTTAATAAAAACTTTTGTACCTTTACACAATAATATATGTTAAATAATATTGTTATTTAATGCTCCTTCCGCAGGCTTAGTCTTAATTTTACTTAGCGAGATTTACTAATTGATATTTTTTTCTGATTAACATCTTGAATTGTGTATTGTGACTAGAAATTTATATTTCTGAAATATAATCCTAAATTTAAATAAACCTGAAATATAACAACCTATTTTTTTACGGTACAAAATAAAAATATTATTGATGTTGTCAATAACACTTTGATATAAAGTTTGTAGACCTTACGGAGTGTGCATACAACTTGGTTCTTGTCTTGAGTACTCTCTAAATCTAATAGTACCAGGGGGACCGAGCTTAAGCTCGGTAAAATTATTACTTTCGTTTCTCACACAAAGCTCGTTCGCTCCGCTCACTCGCCAGGCGGAAGGTTTGCTGCACATTGGTATGATTTTCCTAAAACCACAGGTTAAAGATGTAACACATTGGTTTATTTTATCTACAGTTATCAGCTGATTTTTGTTCAGTTAAAAAATTTCCATAAGGATAACATGGGATCTTTGAAGGGCTCTAGCGCGAAAACCGGATTTTTCCCAGCTATGGGACCAGCTCCAATCGATTTCTGGTGGCCAAAACCCCCATATTCCAAAATTTGAAGGAAATCGTCGGAGCCGTTTTTGAGATAATTGTGCAAGCAAGCAAGCAAGCAAACAAGCAAACATTGCTCGTATAAGAGTATAGGATTTGTTTACTCGCCTACGGCTCGATGGGGGCTCCGCCCCCATGCCCCCTTAGGGGTATCCCTAAATTCGTAAATTAATAAAAAATGTCAAGTATGAAATTGGTTAGTTTTGCGGAAGAACTGAACAGCCAAGACAGTAACAAAACCGTTTAATACACACAATTCACAATCGATAGCTAGAAAAGCTTTTAAAATCTCCTATGAATCGGTTTTAATAACTCTTCGTAGTTAAAATTTGTTAAAATATTTCGAGTGTGATACAATAATTATTTATTCTTTGTGTTATGCTGAATGGAGGGTCCACTCCCTAATTTGTTGCCCCAATTCCGTAATTTCTGAAAAAAACTTGATGCAGTGAACGGGCTTGTTGAGGGTTATTAACTCCAATGTGTTCGCTGAATTAGTTTGTAAATAAAAAAGTCGAGTGTTAAACAGGTTAGCTTTACCAATGAAGTGCACAACCAAAACAGTAACAAAAGGCTAATGCACACTTCTCACAATCAATAATAATTAAAGCTTTTAAATTCATCAAAAATTGTTGCAATAAATCAGTGAAAACAATAACATAACATAAAAATGAAATAATATAAAATCTGATAAACGAGATAGAAATCACAAAAGACTAGAAAGTTTTAAAATGATTCCCTAAATTCCGAGGAGGAACTTACTAAAAGTATTTAAATTAGTAACACCAGCCCCGACAATAGCTGAATTCATATTTTTAATTGTCTCTTAAAAGAAGGTAAGGTCCCCAATTTCAAGTTTTCGGTAACTATTCTGGTCCTGTAATAAATCTGTTTTGAGAGCTAATGTGTAGAGATACGGCAAAATGTTCTGAATACACACAATTCACAATCGATAGCTAGAAAAGCTTTTAAAATCTCCTATGAATCGGTTTTAATAACTCTTCGTAGTTAAAATTTGTTAAAATATTTCGAGTGTGATACAATAATTATTTATTCTTTGTGTTATGCTGAATGGAGGGTCCACTCCCTAATTTGTTGCCCCAATTCCGTAATTTCTGAAAAAACTTGATGCAGTGAACGGGCTTGTTGAGGGTTATTAACTCCAATGTGTTCGCTGAATTAGTTTGTAAATAAAAAAGTCGAGTGTTAAACAGGTTAGCTTTACCAATGAAGTGCACAACCAAAACAGTAACAAAAGGCTAATGCACACTTCTCACAATCAATAATAATTAAAGCTTTTAAATTCATCAAAAATTGTTGCAATAAATCAGTGAAAACAATAACATAACATTAAAATGAAATAATATAAAATCTGATAAACGAGATAGAAATCACAAAAGACTAGAAAGTTTTAAAATGATTCCCTAAATTCCGAGGAGGAACTTACTAAAAGTATTTAAATTAGTAACACCAGCCCCGACAATAGCTGAATTCATATTTTTAATTGTCTCTTAAAAGAAGGTAAGGTCCCCAATTTCAAGTTTTCGGTAACTATTCTGGTCCTGTAATAAATCTGTTTTGAGAGCTAATGTGTAGAGATACGGCAAAATGTTCTGAAAACTGTAAGCCAGTCATATTCAGCAACATTTTTCGATAGGACCAATCGTTTTGTCAGTAGAGTGGAAAAACTGAAAACGCGATTGCAAAAAATTAGACTGGATATATACGCAATTGGTGCGATGTACGACAAAAAGTCACAGGAAAAAAATCGTAGTTCATCCAATTCAGTACCGTGGTAGTCTCAAATCTATGAAAGGCCTAACCATTTAGCCTCTAGAGCTAAAATATACTAAAATTATGATTTCTTTATAGTTGTCCAAAAGCCACTACTTATTTATCACAAAACTGGGAAAAAGTGAAAAATGTTTTTTGAGAGTGAACGGAAAGAGATAGGCTACGGCAAAGTATGTTAGAATCAAAATTGTAGATATTAAAAAGACCTATAAAAGTTGTCATTTAAACATTTTCGTAGGACAAACCATTTAGTCGCTAGGGCCCTAAATCTAAATATAAATTTCACAAAAATTAGTTTAGAGGGTTAACAGTGCGATGTACGACAAAAAGTAAAAGGACCACAATTGTAGATCATCCAATTTCTTATCGTAATATGCTCTCATATTTCAGATAAGACTAACCGTTAGGTCACTAGAGCTGAAATACTAAAATTACGATTTATCTAGTGGACCAGAACCGGTGTTTTCCCACTACTTACGTTCACAAAATCCGGAAAAAGTGAAAAATGAATTTTGTGAGTAAACGAGTAGAGATACGGCAAAATATACGGGAAAAGAAATTGTAGATATTATAAAGATCTATCGAAATGAACCTTAAAAAAATTTTTACAACCATCGGTTTAGGCACTAGAGCCCGAAAAACGAAAACGGCATTTCATTAAAAACGCTCTGGAGGCTTAACGGTGCGAGATACGATAAAAAGTCACAGGATCGAAATTGTAGAAAATTAAATTCCCTATCGTAGTATTGTTCTCAGATTTTAGATAGGACAAAGCGTTTGGCCGCTAGAGCCAAAAAAGTAAAATTACAATTTTGAAAATCCGCCATTTTGAATTTTTTTTGTAGGTTAAAACTAAAAATTTGCAAGTTTAAGATTTTACACTTAGCATTGACCGTTCAAGCTAGACGTATGCAAAATTTCAAGTCTCTAGCTTAAATAGTTACGTCAGAAATTCGTATCCCATATAAGTCAGTCAGTCAGTCAGTTACACATAGGGCTGTATAGTTTATTAGATTACACATAAAATTTAATCTCTGGTTGCTCATCAGATTAGCCCACATCATTGATGATTTATTTACTTCATATTTGGAAATTTGTTGTTTTGTATAATTTCTTATGTTCATCTGTGTTTGTTTGAAGAGAAAAATCTTGAATGCTCTGTTTTATTTTACTAACCGTGTGCGTTGTTAGTAATCTATTTGAATGTTGGATTGTTGTTGTTGTTGTTACAAAGCCCTGGCATGAAGAGTTTGTTTGTAGCATGAAGCCTATTTGTAGCATGTCGTCAGCTTTACAGGTGAGCATGATTTATGTCACTAATTTATTCTGTTTTAGTATATAGTATACTAAATCTTATCATCTTATTAATTATATAGGTTTAGTTATTTAGACTTGATTGTCCTATATTGTTTCTATTGAACCTTGAACATTTCTATAGTAATAAAAATTATGTTGAAAGTATGTGGGAAACGGCCATAGCCGAATGTTTTATTTCTGGAGGACCGCAGCTGGCACCAGCCTTGTGTTCATCTACTGTACTGTCAGATAGATTTACTACCAATCAACTGTTAGTACAATTTGATGTTTTTTGTAAACATACTGCCGATAAAAATGGTTTAGGTAAACACTCCTTTTTCTGAATTTTCTGCTTTTTCATGTTGAAGGTCAAGCAAGGTTTTTTAAAAGAGTTAATAAAAATAGCAATGTACATTGGTTGAATATTTTTATGGGCCAATTCCCAATTTTGGATAATCTGAGGAGCAAAGATCACTAAAGTAACAATTTCCATTACTTTTGCTATAAATTTTTACAATCAGATTCTACAAAAATTTATACATGATTCTATAATGAAAGATGAAAATAATTTCAAAATCATTATTTTTTAATTGCATCAATTGAAGAAAATCTGTATTATAAACAGGAAACTAGGACTTTAAAAGGTCAGACCACATTTGGTGGGGCGTCACTTCACTTTGAGTGCTGACTATGTGCATCTCTGGTGTTGTTCTTTGTAAATTACCATTGTGTAAATCTTTTAATTCCTGTCTGTTTAACAAGGTCTTTTCATCCGTGGGTCTTATCTAAGTGGTCTGAAAAAATTATAGGAAAAAACTTAACACCTAGAGTCAAAATAGATTTCATAAATGTCTGGAAAACTAATTTGCATACTGAAGTTTAGTCAGTATTTACCAAAAACTAACTGAATCAATTGACATAAAGGAATCGACTACAAAAATGAATAAATCATAAACTTTTGGTTGGACATATTTCGTATGAACAGTATTTAGATGTCTTATTTTCTGTTCCCTGTTTCAGTGAGAATTGACCCAGGCGGCTTCGTCGTTCAATGTCTCCACTGTGTTATCTAGAACAATGTACTTCTTTTTATAAAATTGAAATGTTAATTTTATTAGGTTTTATAATTTGTTGTTAATTATTTGTTGTGATTTGAAAAGAATATATATTTTAGAACATTTTAAATAATATCAAAGTTTTACTAAGTTTTCATGATTTTTAAATCTGTCTTATTGAATGAAAGTTTATTATAAAAATTTATTAAATTTATTGTATTTATTAGTTGGTTTTTTATTTAACCTCTGTCCAAAATTTGTGTGTGATTGTTGTATAGTTCTCATAGTAAAGTTACCACAAAACATTCGGTAGATCAAATGAAGCTTTGCATGTTAAAGACATTTGCTACACTTTTGTCAAAGGATTACTACAGTCAACTATACTAGGCGCCACGGAATTGCGAGCTTGGAAATTTAAACAGATGGAAGCTCATTTACTTTAGTCTTTCTTAGCGATGTTGTCGGTTTGATTTTGTTGCCATGTTTTCCTACATATCCAGTAGTTCATAACAAAATCAAACAGCTGGATAAGTCGGCACAAATCGGCAACACTGAAATTCAGGCTCGCATTTTCGTGACGCCTACTATAGCTTGTAGATGTGACTCAAATATTGATACACTTCAGAAAGTAGTTTTGGTTTTGTTAGTTAACAATATTTAGAGAGCTAGAGTATGTTGTTCAAGTGTAAGTGGGATGTTCTTAAAACATGCTGATGTCTACAGATTTAAACAAGTAGGTAACATGTTACTGGCCCTGTGGCCGAAAAGGGACTGTAAAAAGTCTAAAGAGGAATGATTATGTGTTGAAAAAAAAAAAAAAAAAAAAAAAAAAAAAAACAACATAATTCGGCCAAAGTTAGATGTAGTCAATGGTAGTATTCAGGGTTATTTTTGGATATCCTCCTCCCCCCCCCCCCCAATACTTTATTGTTAGTACAAAGAATGACTGAGGTGGATGAAACTACAAATCTACAAATTAAAAATGTGTAATCTATATTGAGTCTTTAATACTACTATATAAGGTTAAAGTAAACAAAACCTGCTAACATAGAAAAGATTTGCTTTTATTTGGTACAAACTGCATATAAATCAGTCCAGAGGAAGTCTCAGACAAACTATCTATAGAATTGAAAAAGTTTACTTTTCCCATGTTAAATCTTCATAAGATAGTGTATTTTTAATTTTTTACCAATTTAATGTAAATATTTTCAAAATCTATACATATTTTAATATGAGACTTGGTTTTTTTGTACAAGGAACTCCTCTCACAGTTTTCAACCGATTTTAATGATTTAGGTGTCATTGGATAGAGCTTGGCGTGAAGTTGTTTCTGAACTAAATTGGTAAATATCCATTTAAAAGGAAGGGCCCTACAAGTCCTTAAAGATTGTAATTTTCCCATTTGATTAACATTGGTAAGAAAATTGATTGATTTCCAAGTGAGCTGTAAAGTGTACGTACATTGGACATCAGTGAATTCTAATTGCCTTGAGGGAAAGTACTATCTACCTTTTCCAACACTTTTTCACATGAAAGGGGTTATGTTAAACCAAGGCGTGTGTACCTGGTTAACGAATTGCATTAAATATGCATTCATAAAATATTAAGGACAAAGCTAATAAAATATTTAGCAAATTGTATAATGAATTGAGTGGTCTCAAATTAAAGGTTTTGGCCAAAGGGACTAGAGAAAAATTATGGAATTTCCAAAGAGCTATTCCAAAGAGGAAATGACAAATATCGTGAAACTTCCTCCCAAAGAAAAGCATGGAGAACATCACGTAACATCACAACGTCTGTTTTAGTTTGATTTTAAAACGATAACCAGATAACACCAATGATTAAAGACTATTTTTTAATTATTTATAGCCCACTATTTTAAATTATGGTGTAACTATTGATTACAAAACCTGCAAGAAGCACCACTGTCTCTTTAACTTTTAATTGATTATTTATATCAATGATTGGCTAATTAAGAAAATTGAATAGTTTTATAATCCATTAAACAGTGCTGAACTGTATTGAAAGGAGTTTAATTGTTACAATGGTACTGGTTGCCGGACATGTTATCAATCTAATTTCCATTATAATGGTTATATTAATAAATTATTCTCACTCAAATTATGATTTGATGGTTCGTGCTTTTTTTAAATTATGCCTTCACTTTGAAATTCAGAGGTAAGTGGTTAAGGACAATGATTTTGCAAAATATTAAAATTGAAATTAAAATTATTACATGGAATTATCGGGAGAAACATCGGCATTCAGCTAAGCACTAATTCTTACTAATTTAATAATTAATTAGTAAAGGCAACTGACTAGGGGCTTTGACCCGTAAGTCACTCTAGATATGCTACGCAAAAGACCAAGGTCATCTTGGTAACGAGATGGTATGGCAAAGTGTATGTAGGCCTACTCCAAGAGTGTTGTTATAGAAAGTGAAAATTTCTCTGTTATAAGAAATGGAATGTTTTATCAGTATAGTAACTAAATTGCTTGATTTCAAGCAACATGTACACTAGTACCAATAAAACCTGCTAATATACCAAAAACGTTTGTTTTGGTACAACCCACATGTCAATCGGTCCAGTAGAAGTTGCCGAACAATCCAAAGGTGATTTTTACCTTACTGTTTTAAATACATAGATTATATACAACATAGTCTCCCCATTGGTTGTAGTGTGAGCTCTATTTCTGATATCAACATTTCCATTGAAAGCCAAATACTTGATTTAGATTTTGAGCTTTAAGTAGGCCTACACATCTGTAAAGAGACAAAAATTATTTTTTTTCAACATTTTATAATGGTTGTAAGAATGTTGTTGTCGTTTGAACGGGCATTGAGTGGTTTTCATCATGGTCTTTACAGCTGACTTTGGTCTACTTCGCAATAACCCTTTTCAGTATATCTAGATCTTGTTCTTCACCATATGGTGGGTCCAGTTGAGATCATTTATTTGTCTTATAGATCATTCTGCTTATGGATCCACTAGGATTTTGCTGGTTAGTGTTCACCTTCATCAGTATTGACCAAAAAAGATCCACCAAACAGTTCAGCAAAACTTAGCCATTATTTTTGAAAATTTAATTTACTTTCAATTTTTTTTTAATCTCCAATGTCTGTCACATTTGTCCAATAGGCCTGTTGTTATTGGTGGAAAAGGAGACCCTGGCCACATCGTTAAGCACATCTGCCTCTATCAGGCATTTTGCGCAAATACCCGGAAGGATGGGATATTGAAGGAAGAGAAAGAGTGAGAGACGGGACATCAGATGACCGCCTGACCATTCAGAGGGCCAACTCCCCTGCTCCTGTGACAACTGATTTTCAGGCTCAAACAGATGGTCCGCTCTGCCCTCTAAACCAACTGTCCATTCATGTTGCAGTTAAGGGGTTTTCCATGCCCGTAGCACGTACTTAGCCCCCCCACTGTCTAGAACAAAATGGATCATGAAGGGAAATTGTCATAGTGGACAGCCAAAAGACTTACCACAGGTTATGACAACTTTGTTTGCTGTACCCAATGTCAACTTCGCAACTAGTATAAACCAGTTTGAAAGTTGTCATGGGAAGTCCATAGGCCTGTGCGGTGATCTAAACACAGCAAGTTACCTTACAGTAGTAAATCACATGTGCTAGCCAGAGGTGACTGCTCGGGTTTGTGCATTTAGTGTCCAGTAGTCACCCGAGATCAATCGGAGGACCGCTGGATTGCGAGGCCAGAAATTTACCACTGAGCTACCTCTCCTTTGTAACTGGTGGAGTGTTAAGCATCAGCTGACTCAACTGTCAAAGCACAAACCTTGTGCAAGTAAAAACATGTGGTTTTCCATTGCAACCAGTAACTGAATTGCTGAATGATACTGTAATAAAAATAGTTCATCAGTTATTAAATAGTCATTCATTTATACTGATGGTTGACTATTTAAATTAATAAAAAAGTAAAGTAAAAGGATAAAACAATTAAACAATCTGTAGAATTGCAACTAAATTACAAAACAAAAGAACTAGTAACAATGATGTGCAATCGGCTGTTGACCGTAGAGGTAAAATCAACGTTCTAGTTTCAACAAACTCATACCAGAGTGCAGCGCACTTATTCAAATGACAAATCTTTATTGTACAAAACATCTGATCATTTTATATAATGTAGTACAGACAGGTACATCGTCAGGAAGATTAATATTACTTACAAACCAAAATAATTTGCGTTAGATACGTAAAATATTTTAGAAAAACTATATAATTTTAACCCCATATAAAGAAATGTTTCATTAAAACAGTCCTACATTAAAACATCCTATAATGCGAGTGAGCAAAGAACTCATCAAGAAGCGAGTGAGCCTCTTGAAAGAAAAAAGCTTTTTGGAATTGGCGTTTTATACATTATTATACAGTATATGACTGATATTACAATGATTTTAAAGCATTGTTTAAGTTTACTGAGCAAATGCTCGGCCCCCAAGTACTTTTGTTTATTTATTCAATATTTCAGAATCATAATTCAGACGAAGCTCATCATTTTGAGGACCTACAAACTAGTTTCATTGTTAGTGGCACTTGTGCATATTTTTATTTACAGGTATACCCTTAGTGTGTTACCTACGTAATTTAGTCCACTGTGAATCAAGTTCACTGTCAAGTTCTTTATACTGGTGAATTATAACAAAAAAGTTTTGCAAAGGTAATTCATTTTAGTGGATCAAAACTTCAGTTTACAGGACAAACATATAAATTAAACATTTTTAATAATAGTACTATATGTTGAAAAATTTGCTAAGATTTTCATTGATGTCCTTTTAAAAATCTTGTCTGCCCTTATCTGTTGTATACGGCTTAGTTCTTTATTCAGTCTTTTAAATGTCTTAACAATGAAGGTCAAAGGAAGATTCCAAATTAATCTACTACAGCAGTGTGGAAAAAGGGACTTTGGTGACTCTACAAATTTTAATCAACTTTTTTCCATTATCAGTTAAGGGAAGGACTCTGCCTATTTGCTAAACTATTAAGATAGTCCAACCAGTTCTCTACAAAATTAACCGTAGCTCATACTGATCGTTCCGCTTCACAAGTGCTTCATTTTAAGGGTCGGTTTGTGTTGTGATGAGCAATCCTTTAGAGACATGCCGTAATCGATGGTTCACCATTTCACTCCCACAGATGCAAGATGCACCTGCAGGCAACAAGTGCAAGGCGTGTGACAAGACGGCCTACCCGTTGGAGAAGATCGAAGTGGATGGAAAAGTTTACCACACCAACTGCTTCCGATGCCAGCAGTGTCATTGCAAACTGAGGTACGGCACCTAGTACAGTACACTCTCGTTCATCGGAACTAATGTGGCGGACGGCCGGTTCGGATGTCAAAAAATTCCGATGAAGCGGAGTCAGTCGTGAGTCATCATTTCCGCCCGTACGGTGTGACCTATCGTGATTGTATTCACTTTTGTTTTTAAGATAACACAAGAGATTTTATGAAAATAAGACACTCAAACTTTGAACATGGTAACAATGAACCTATAGGAATAAAAACAACGCAGCAAATAAAGATCCAAAATTTGTATTCTCATATTCCATATTCATATTCTACCCATATTCTAGCATTCTACTGACTTCCACGTAACACAGGTGCAGTCGCGACGCGAGACAGACTGAATGACAGTTTAAGTTTGGGAAGCGGTCGAAACGGATGTTCACTTCCTGCCCCCTTCCTCTTTCTATTTATGTGCGAAAACTCCACGGCCTCGTAAATCACATTGATGGGTACAGATTATGGAAAACGCCTGATGACGTTTGATGCAAAATGTCATACTTCACTGTTGTGCGGATAGTACGAATGGAAATTGAAGGCGCTAAAACGGAAAAATTATTTATTTCGTTAGAAAAAAAATTAATGATATCCAGATTTTCAGTTCCGATGAAGCGGAGTTCCGATGTCGCCGAGTCCGATGAACGAGAGTTTACTGTATCTGGTTACTAGTACTGTTAATCTAGATGTTCCCAAACTGTCCAAAACTTTAAATTGCATTTCCTAAGCTTCAGAAATGTATTATCTTAGAAATGGGTTATGAATTTACTTTCATTAATTCATGGCAAAAAAACAAAACTGTCATACAAAAAGTATCTGGATTGCCTAATAGTAAGCTCGTTGGACTTTACTGTTCAAGAGCTCATCGGTTGAGCGTCATAGGTGCTACTATCTTGGCTTGAACATTGGTTGCTTTGGCTCTAAAGAGTTTGTAAAACTCAATTATGAATTTTACGAGGCAAAGAGTTGTAATTGAATTTGATCAAGCATCGGTTTACCACTTCTGGACAAGTTAGGAATAGTACTTTTCATCATACTACCTTTAATAAATATTAGTTAAAATATGTATAAGTTAACAAATTTGGACCTATCCTACTCCCTCTTACATTTTTATTTATTTATCTTGTATTTTAAATGTTTTCAATTGTAATTACAAAGATTTAAAATCCACTCCTTGGTTTAACTGTCATTACTAGTAAAAATTTAACTTGACAAATGGAGGTTTAATATTGTTTTATTTGTTTGCTAGAAACAATCCATGGTGGAAGAGAGATGGTGTGTGCATACGATTGTTTCCAGTATCCCAGCCGTAAACTGTGACATCACCTTTGGGCTACAGCTGAGATTTTTAACATTGACTCTTATGGAGCTAACCGGTATTTTTTCGCTTTAACTCGATTTCCTCGGTGTAAAACACTTTAAATTCGCAACAGCCACCCATGATCGTAATCTCCATTAAATTCTGATTAAAACAATATAAGTTGTTTACCGTTTTTACCTTTTACATAATTCATTTTGCCTTATCAAATTAGCGATATAGTTTTCTCGGCATTATCCTTTCTTCGGTTCTTTGGCCATTTTTGTTTGATTGCTAATGAAAAGTTATATTCTTAATATAAGAAATTGACTATTCACTATGATATTGACACAGTTAAATAGTAATATCACAATAAAATTGTAATTAAAAAATAGAAATTTTAATACGTATAGTTTAACCACTTTAATAAAACAGGGTCATACCATTGACAAAGATATATATGAAATTAAATTACGCGTGCAATACGGCGGCACGGCACGGGCGGACGGGAGTTACGGCAATTTTTAAAAGTCTTGAACATTGAATCTATAAGAGTGTGCGCACTATTGCCAGCCGGTAGGGCACGGAACGGACCCTCCCGGACGATCCGCACCTTTCACTGTTTTGCAAAAGATTTGGGAGAATAAGTCTGAGGACATTTCCGAGCTGCCGTGACGGAGTAGTGCGCGCACCCTCCGGTACGGGCGGCACGGCAATTTCGTCGTGTTAACTCGTCTCGCAGTGACAAATTCAGTTGCTAAAACAACCTAATAAGGATGTGTGTATTAAAATATATAGTTCTAATGGGTAATTACTAGAAGTGTAACGTTATGAGATATTCCCAGTACATTAATAGTGGGAAATAATATAATTATAAAATATTGTTTTTGTCTTATTCTTCTATTCTTATTTTTCTCTTGAAAAAGAAACTTATCACCACTAATTCCTCGGCTACGTGCATATTATTTAACCAACTCTCAGCAAATACTGATCTCTTTTTACGCAAGGTGCCGATGTCCGGAACGGAGGAACGCCGGATGTACGCTAGTGCGCGCACCCTCTCTAAAAAACTGCGGTCCGTGCCGTACCGCCCGTCCGTGCTGTGCCGCCCGTCCGTGCCGTACCATCCACCGTAGTCTGCGCGTAGCTTTAGAATCACATAATGATTATACCCAAAATTATTAAGAAAGATAAATTTTTACTTGAACCTGCTATAATGCCAGTTCTATTCTAAGTAGAAAAAATCATGTTGAAAATAGGATAATGCACACAAACCTGCTGCCAGTCGAATGTTAAAGCTATTTTTTAAAAATCAGATTATCCAGAATGTAAAAATATACTTAAAATTAAAATCGATTTAGTAAGCCGTTATTGCAGATTACACTGATATATATTTTATCAGCAGTGTTAAAATGGTTTTAGGCCCAGGTAATTAGGTAAAAGCAATATAGTAGTTAATTTTCATAAAATTTTAAAATTAAAAACAATGTATATCATCTCGAAAATGTAACCAACCAACACTGTTTAAGCGATATATAACTTATATCAATTTATTCGGCATTTAACATAGATTACAATGATATACAGGGTGTCCCGGAACTCACTGGAACCCTTTTGTATATTTGTTCCTTGCATCGAGACAAGAAAAAAACATCATACAAATAGGGGTCTAAAATCCATCGTTTAGCCGCTAGCCGCCATTTTGTTTTTTTCACGTAATAATTTTTATTTCCGTAATGGATGGTTGTATTCAGCTCATATTTGGTATGAATCTTTATCATACTAATGTACATTTTCAGGAAAAAAATTAATTTTTTCCTCTGTGTATTTTCAAAATGGCGGCCATTTTAAATTTTCAAACTCAAATATCTTAAATTTGGTAAATTTCAAAAATATTTTACATTGTACAAAAATGTTGCCAAATTTAATTATCTAACCAACGGTATTAAGTTTGTAAGGATTTGATTATAAATAACGGAGTTATTGCCATTTTTCTCCAAAAAAAACATTGATTTTGCATTATAATTAATGCAAATTTTGGCCATTTTCACAGAAAAATCGCAATAACTCCGTTATTTGTTATCAGATCCTTACAAACTTGGTACCGTTGGTTAGATAATTTAATTTAACAACTTTTTGGTCCAAAGTAAAATTTTTTTAAATTTACCGAATTTGAGATATTTTAGTTTGAAAATTAAAAATGGCCGCCATTTTGAAAATACTCAGTGGAAAAAATTAATTTTTTTCCTGAAAATGTACATTAGTATGATAAAGATTCATACCAAATATGAACTGAATACAACCATCCGTTACGGAAATAAAAATTATTACGTGAAAAAAACAAAATGGTGGCTAGCGGCTAAACGATGGATTTTAGACCCCTACTTGTATGATGTTTTTTTCTTGTCTCGATGCAAGGAACAAATATACAAAAGGGTTCCAGAGAGTTCCGGGACACCCTGTATAAAATGTAATATTTCCAAGTAATGTAAATCATAAAATCCGTGTTAAGCTGGGATGATACGCATAAGCCTGATGCCGAGGAAACTATATCGCTACTTTGATAAGGCAAAATAAATTATGTAAAAGGTAAAAACGGTAAACAACTTATATTGTTCTAATGAGAATTTAATGCAGATTACGATGATGGGTGCCTTTTGCGTATTTAAAGTGTTTTACGCCGAGGAAATCGAGTTAAAGCAAAAAAATACCGATTAGCTCCATAAGAGTCAATGTTAAAAATCTCAGCTGTAGCCCAAAGGTGACGTCACAGTTCACGGCTGGAATACTGGAAATATTCGTATGCACACACCATCTCTCTTCCACCATGGAAACAATCGGCTGTTTGAAAGTTGTATAATAGAATACCATAATTAGAATAACAGAGCTCATGATGTAAAATTTTATAAGTTTCTTTTTGTTCAAGAAACAAATGCTGTTGTTAAAGTTTCTTGGCCTAGTCCTTTATACAATTTTTTCCCAGATTGTTTACCCGACCCATCGGGAATCGGCTGTAACTGTTCTGAAAACAATGGTTTATCGTGAGAGTATGATGAAAAAGATTATTGATGATTTTCTCAACAAAATGCTGCTTTCCCAGTCATTTATGAAGAACGTTGTTGGGTGGAAACAGTCTTGCCAACCCATTCTCACTTTTAACCTAAATGGCCACAGAATGTTCACCATTAAGTACATACAATATACAGTACACTCTCGTTCATCGGACTCGGCGACATCGGAACTCCGCTTCATTGGAACTGAAAATCTGGATATTATTAATTTTTTTTCTTACGAAATAAATAATTTTTTCCGTTTTAGCGCCTTCAATTTCCATTCTTTCTATCCGCACAACAGTGAAGTATCACATTTTGCATTAAAAGTCATCAGGCGTTTTCCATAATCTGTACCCATCGATGTGATTTACGAGGCCGTGGAGTATTCGCACAAAAATAGAAAGAGGAAGGGGGCACGGCAGGAAGTGAACATCCGCGTCGACCGCTTCCCAAACTATCATTCAGTCTGTCTCGCGTCGCGACTGCACCTGTGTAACATGGAAGTCAGTTGACTGCTGGAATATGAGAATAAAGATTTTGGATCTTTAATTTGATTTTTAAGGCACTCAAAGTTTGAGTGCCTTATTTTCATAAAATCTCTTGTGTTATCTTAAAAACAAGAGTGAATACAATCACGATAGGTCACCGTACGGGCAGAAATGATGACTCACGGCGGACTCCGCTTTATTGGAATTTTTTGACATCCGAACCGGCCGTCCGCCACATTAGTTCCGATGAACGAGAGTGTACTGTAATGTAATACTTTATTTAGTTCATTTAGTTTCTCTGCCTAAGGAAAATGGGCGGATGTGACTAGACTCCCTATTTGTCTATTATTTAAACTGGAGTGATGCCTTGATTTAGTGATGTGCTGATGGTCCAATTCCCTTTTTCTGAGTTGAATGCAACTTTTAGGAAGTGCCTTTTTATTGTGAACTGTTATAAAAAAATGGTATTATGGTCTATTGTATATATTAGATGGTAATTTATTATAAATTTTAATAATAATATTGTTCTTGACAGAATGGAGACTTACACGTTGAACAACGACAATCTGTACTGCCTTCCTCACTTCCGTCAGCTTTTCATCTCCAAGGGTAACTACGACGAAGGGTTCGGCTCCAACCAACACAAGCGCAAGTGGGAGTCGCAAGCAGCCGTGGCGCCGACTTCGCCCGCCACCGCAACCGTCAACGGCCATTGAACCTCCCCCACGACACTTGTATATTTATTAATGTATTTATTGTAAACCAACTTGTTAATATATATGTATCTCGTTTTTTATCCACTGTAAAAGATATTTTATAAATATTTATAATTAAGTCTCACTTTCAAAATGTTTATAAGGATTTTATTTTAAGAATGTGTTAAGCTCATTAGGAACGTATGTTTTGAGTCTTGAGGCTTAAGGTATCAGAATGATTTTTAATAAAATTTACTTCCTTCTATCTGTAAATGTGATTGTTATCATTTTAGCATGTGCTCTAGATGTTGCTCCTAGCTGATGCTTACCGTGAGTTTTTATTTTAACTGTGTAAATTATATTTTGAAATTTCTAACGTCACAAAAATGTATAATGTAAAAAAGTACTTAGTGATAATAACATTCTGTGATATCTTAGGCCATTTGCAAGTATCTGTGTATATTAAAATTCCATGTATTGTTTGCTTATGTTATTAACAGGGAGCTACATTTCTACAGGTAAATCATTCTGTATGATCCTGCACAGAATAAAAACTAAATATAGATTCCCACAAAATAGTTTTTGTTTTTTTTAGTTAAAAAAAAGTCCTATGTAAGGCTCTTAAGGCTTTGTAAAAGACATGAAGACAAATTTAAAAAGCTAATTAAAATTTTATAATTTTATTTAATAATTCTTGTTCTTAAATTTCATGATGTAGAACTTAAGATGCCAAATATAATTGAAAATAATTAGAGCTAAGCTATGTAAAGTCTGTTTTATTTAAACATATAATGTTAATAAATTGTGCATGATGTTACTTTATGTTCGAACGAATTTTGTGATTCCAACCTTCATCAATGTATAAAAAGATGTAAGGTTAGTTAAGGCTCATATATTATTTTAATAAAGGAAATACAGTAAAATAAAATTGCATTATTCTTTGTATCTTTCAAAAACCCAACAGAATCATATTTTTACCATAAAAAACTGTATTCATTATTTGATATCTTTGTCAAGGCATAATTTCAGCCAGAGCATAGCTCCGGTACTTCTTGGCACACCGGGGCTAACTGGAGAGGAGCTTAGCGGAGCTTCGGTTGGCTACGGCTTATTTGATTTTAAATGATAGTATCAAATTCAACATGGTTTATATAATTTTTTATAACTAAATACAACACTTCCACAACCAATTTTGCGTTGTCGTAATACGTGTTAGTGTTACACAGTACAAGTTACACATTTCGTGACTTTTAACCAAGGAGACTGTAGGCCAGGGCCAGGTGAGCCGCATCCCATAAGAGCAATGGTGTCACTTTCTGCGACATCCATGGATGTCGCATACCGGCAAGTATTGCCAACAAAACAGCAAACAACAATCGTTCTCGTTTGCGTTGGGAATTTTTTGTCTCAACAATTACTAAAATAAGGAATTTCAAAGCCAAATAGGGTAGAATTTATGGTTTTATATTTACCTTGATTGATAATTCGTAATTTGTTCATTACCTAATGGTTTGTTATTAGAGGTGTGCGGATATCCGAAAATTCGGTTCGGTTTCGGATAGACAATAGACAATAGACAATAGACAAATTCTTTATTAACATAACATAGAGAAATGCAATGGCGTCAATTTTACATAGTTTTTTTTTTTTCTTCATTAGGCCAGTCCAGGTTCTTCATTCTTCCTCCAGTCCAGGAATTCATCGATGGAGTAAAATGGTCGGTCGATGAGCCAGTTGGTCAGGGCTGTCTTCAATTTCTTCATGTTCAGCATCTTTAGATCTTCTGGTAGGAGGTTGAAGAGTTTTCTCCCCATGTATGATGGTTTCCTCTCGTATGATGCAGTGTGATGTAGAGGGAGGTGAAAGTTTGATGCATGACGGGTGTTGTATGTGTGTATATCATGGCCTCGTTGCAGCTGTTCGATTGTGGCATATAGTATGACTTCTTTTATGTATAGGCCAATGACTGTTAACACATTTGCAGTTCTGAAGGCATTTTTGCAGCTCTCCCTTGGGCCAAGGCCGACCATAATTCTGATTGCTCTTTTCTGAAGAAGCAGAATTTTATTAAGGTTCCCTGCTGTTGTGCCTCCCCAAACTGCAAGGCCGTATCGCAAGTGGGACTCGAACAATGCGTGGTAGGCAGTTTTTGTTGTAGCTTCGTCACTCACAAAGTTTACTCTTTTCAAAACATATAAGCAGGAGTTCAGTTTTTTGGAGAGTGTATCAATGTGATTGTTCCAGGATAGGGCATTGTCGATAGTCATTCCTAGAAATTTTGTCTGGCTTTCCATTGTCACTTCTGGCAGCTCTGGGACTTCTTCCTGTCTTCTCCCAAAAGCTAGTTGTTTGGTTTTTTCAGCGTTTACAACTAAGTCATTTTCATGACAGTATTGATACGCCTTATTTAGTGCAATGTAAGAGTTGATGGCCAAGTTGTTTGGTGATGACTCGGCGACTAAAAGTGTCGTATCATCGGCATACATTAGGGGAGTACAGTGCATTCCTAGATATTGTGGCATGTCATTTGTCAGGAGAATGAATAGGACTGGTCCCAATACCGATCCCTGAGGCACACCCCTATTTATGAGTAAAGGGTTGGATCTTACTTCTTGGCGTATATTTTTGTGTGTGTCTTGAATCTCAACAACCTGGCTTCTTCCTTCTAAATAACTCCTGAACCACGCGTGGGCTTGTCCTTTCACACCAAGTTGTTCAAGTTTGTTGAGGATCAGTTTGTGTCCCAAACAATCAAAAGCTTTGCTGAAGTCCAGCATAATACCAGTAACCAGATGTTTTTCTTCCAAGCTATCGATGATGAATTCCGCAAGTTTGATTATGGCAGATGTTGTGGATTTTCCCTTGATGAACCCATGTTGGCTTTCTGTTAACAGGTTGTTATATTCGCAGTGGTCCATTAATCTTTTTAAAACTACTTTCTCGATTACTTTGGAAAAGGTTGAGATTAATGATATTGGTCTGTAGTTTTTTACTTCAGTCTGATTTCCACTTTTTAGCTTGGGGTATACTTTACTTTGTTTAAGTGCGGCTGGAAAGTGGCCTTGATTAAGGGATAAGTTTGTTATTTTGACTAGAGATGGGATTAAAGCTTTTTTGCAGTGTTTCAGTATCTTTGCTGAAATTTCATCTAATCCTGACGAGGTTTTGGGTTTGAGATTGTCGATGATCTCTTCAATTTCTCGTTCATTAGTGAAAGGTAGCTGTGTTAAATCGTTATCTGAGGTTTGTTGAGGTACAGGTTGTTTTGTGACTTTTGGCTGGTTTTTTAGGGTAATTTCTGCAATACTGGTAAAAAACTGGTTGAAGTGATTAGCAATTGTGTGGGGGTTGGTGACGATCTCACGTCCTATGGCAATTTGCGGTTGTGTTGTTTTTTGTTGATTATTCTTCCTCTCATTGTTTATGACTTGCCATAAGGCCTTGGATTTATTTTCAGCATTTGCTATGTGATCTGCTGATGCTTGGCGTTTTATTGATTTTAGCCTCATGTCATAATCTTTCTTTGCCTTGCTCATATCATTTTTATCTGCTGGCGCTCCAGTGAGTTCATATTTTCGGAGACATTGTAGATAGACTTGTTTCAGTTGATTTGTTTCTCCGTCAGCATAGACCATCGCCTTCCTCCTCCTAGGGCGGACATTTTTCCTAGGGCAAGTTGAGTTCAGATTGATGACAACTGTTGACAGAAAATTATTGTAGGCTGTTTCTGCTAAGTCTGTGTTGTGTACATTTTGCCAGTCTTCATTTTCCAACTGAGCCTTTAGTAGGTTAAGGTTTCTTTGGTTTAATATTCTGCGCATCGAACTTTGTTGTTTTGGTGGATCTGTTGTGTACTTTATTTCACAGACTTGAGCTGTGTGGTCAGAAACTCCAGCATGGATCACATTAGTAGTTATTTCATCCGTGTCCATATTTGTACAGATGAAATCTATTGATGTCTTAGATGTAGGGGTGACTCGTGTTGGAGGAAGTGGTAGTCTAGTGATGTTGTGGCTGCTTAAGGTGTCATTTAGCATATCATTCTCCCTGTTATTTTTCAGACTGTCAACATTTATGTCTCCCATAACCAGAATCGGGTGATTCTCAGCCCTCGTTTCTTCAATTGTTGCTGAGAGTAACGTTAAAGCTTCTTCCAGTTGTCCTGCTGGGGTTCTGTAGACGCCTAAAATGTATAGCTGTCTTTTACCTAATGATACTTTGATCATGCCCATCTCACATGTTAGCTCTTTGTTGTATTCTATGATTAAGGGTTGAGCAGCTGTTGCTAGTTCATCTTTGACAAAAATAGCGACACCTCCCTTTCTATGATCTTCGCGGCTGAAATGTGTTTTTAGGCAGTAGTTAGGCAATCTGGTGTTTTCCATTTGATCTTTTTTAAGCCCGTGCTCGCTAATTATGACTATGTCTGGGTTTGTTTCTTCTAAAAGGTGATTTAGCCGGTTTACTTTTTTACTTATTCCCTCTACATTTTGATGTAAGAAGGAAAGTTTATTTGGCAGTTTTTTTATCCTTTGAGGTATTGTTTTTCCCTGTTTTTGTTTGGTTAGGATTTTAGTTTTTCCACTTTGGCATTGTCTAAAAAAGTACCCGGAGTTCTTGGTCGGTGTACATCAAACTTCACTAGAGACTGATGACTCACATTGTCGTCAGGTGAACAGGGCGAGTTCAGAGCTTGGAGTGAAGCCTGGATATCAACAGGCACTATTGAGTCGTCTCTAAGTGTAGGGTAGCCATTCATAAACCCTTTGTAAAAATCTATGTGTTTTAGGAAGAAGTCATTGTAACTTTCGTCACTGGCTTTCCGTTTTGCATTTATGGGAGGTCCGCTGTTGAGTATCATTTTCCCTATGTATTTTGTGTTCCTTGTAGCTGGAGGAAGGGTAACTGGTGTCTTTGTTTTTCCTTGAGCTTTGGCGACTTGTAAGGAGACACTGTATAAGGTTTTTTGGTGAGGTTTAGTAGAAGTAGAGTCTACACTGATTTCTGTCCAGACATTTTTCAGTTTTTTACCGCAGGTTTGGCTGCTTCCTGCCGTCACTAATTTTCTTCGATCCGTCTTTTCATTTGTCAGAGGAGTTCTCAGTTTTTTTGTTATCCGATATCCGAATCCGATCCGAAGATTTTATTGATATCCGTATATTCGGGTCGGATATCCGAATTTTACGGATAGACTGTATAACTGGTGTTAAACACAAGATCAATGCACAAATATTGTTTTGGGCGATGGCCATTCTGCATAAAATGGTGATTATGCGACGGAACGTCTAAAATGACGTCCAAAGTACTGAAGCAGACCAATAAGTCAGAAGTCAGATAATAGAATAACGGGAAATAATCAAGACACCAAGCGACCAAGGTTAAGTGTTTAACATTTAACGGCACAATTGACAAAGTGTCAATTCTGAACCCTCTCGCTTGGAGCGCTAGCAGTAAAGATTCAAGTCTCGGCCAATCACGGCAACACGAAAAGCTCTAGTTTTTATTCCACCCGCCTGAATCGCTAGTGTCGTGGTGTTTTGAGCGCTAGTTGTCGGGGGACAATTCATCATTCGTAGTTTCGTGACTCAATATAAGATTTAATCTAATGAAGATTACGATCGCGTTTGACTATGAACTTGTGAAGGCATTGGATCGGATCGCGATTCAACCGTACGGTCTGTTGTCGTCTGTAATTATTTGCTCTTTGATGTTGAAAGGTTATGTCTTTATACCTCTGATCGTGTTTTAAACTGATTTAAACATTTTTATTGTCTCTTAATTATTGATGTCTACCTGGAAAGGAAAAAGAATAGAAAATGAGTGTCGTGTGGAAGTCTTTTGCCATAACTGACATTGACTGTTTGACAGAATGCTCTGTATGCAAGATGAAGCTAGGTTATGTTTTCCTACCATCATTTTGGTTTCAAATAAAATTATATTTTGCTAAAAGTCCTACTTTGTCATATTGTACACTGGGATGTTTGCCTGGTGAGTAGTTTTGGCCTAGGCCTATAGCAACTCTAATTAGAGCTTAGGTTAGGGCTAGTTCAAAATAATGTTGACATGTTCATTTAGGCCTAGGGCCAATTAATGTTTACAGTGATCATGACAAATTATAAATTGACTTTGTTTTAAAGCTTTTGAATTTTTATTAAATTAATTGATTTTGATATTCCTAAACAGTTTTTATAATCAAGGCCTAGATCTAACCTAAAAATTGTGGCTTCAAATCGGTTAACTGTTTGTCTTTCGGTTTACTGCGCAAAAATCCGAATCCGAAAACTATCCGATCCGATCCTGTTACTATCCGATCCGAACCGATCCGAATCTTAACTATCCGAACCGAATCCGATCCGAAAAAAAATTTCACTATCCGCACACCTCTATTTATTATAATCCAAATTTAAAATAGAGTAATATGGTGTTGTTTAGATAAATATCGTACCCATGGCAAGACTGCTTTATTCTCTTTTTCAATCAGCTGTGTAAATGGTAAATATTGTAACGTAACTTGACTTCCGTTTTAGTTTAGACGCTTCATATCCGGAACACAAAAAAAGCTATTCGGCTGACCTGGGAAGAAGTTATGCTTCTTCCTTTACAGATCTGACTTTTAACCTCTATTCTGGCCTCTTGTCACTTGTTCACTCTCGGTTTGTTTTCAGTTGTTCTGGGAATTTGGCTTTGGACCTCCTTTAGATGTGCAGGATGCATTACCTAATTGCATTACCTACCTAGGATGCATTAGGTATATGCATTACATTAGGTATATGTGGATGATGCATTAGGTATATGTCAATTGGAACGAACTGTGTTTTTGTCTTTTGCGGACCTCAAAACAAAAAAGTATTATGGTCCCGGGCTTAGGTCTCACCGTGATTACTACCATAATAGCGTATTCCCCATAGGGGTTTTCGCTAAAAATAAATAAAAAGACAGTAACTAAACAAATATATAATTTAAATAAGTATTTACAGTAGATATATCTCTTAATCATCATCGTCGTCGTCATCATCTTCCTCTGCCTCTTGCAGCCAACGGATGAATGGAGCCACCTAAAATATTCAGGTATTATAAAAAGAATGTTTAGGTTAATTACAACATCATACTTGTTTAGTACTGTAGGCTAAATACATCCTTAGAATCAATCGGTAAGTTACTTTTTTTGTGAAAATACAACCAAGGGTCGAAAATTTTTTAAAGTTGAAAATAACTACAACTGGCATACCTTTAACCCTATCAGTGTTCAAAAATAGATTGCTAAAACTGCTAGGATTTACACAGGTAACTCCCGTAAACTACTAAACTACTAAAAGGTACTCAAGGGAGCGGGAGCGCTCAAGAAAAAATCCATTTTCTACACAAAACTGCTAGACGATGATATTTCGTATCTCGATCGTAGAAAAAATCAAATGGAATCATCGGTGTTTTGAAATAACAATCAAGTCAGCTGATATTCCCATTTATGCTCATGGTATCGACAATGGTGGAAGAACAATATTGTTTCTTACCAGTCTGCGGGAAAAAGATGTGAAACGAAATAGCTCAGCTCTTCTCAATTTCATCATTAGTGTAAATTTAACTACATTTTTGTAATAATAAAACAACTAATAGAGGAGAAAAGTGAATTTAATAGCCTCGTACTGACATTGCAATAACGAATTTTTGACGATTTTTGAGATTACAATTTCAGAAGTATTGCTGTAGAAGAAGTTGCAAATTATAGTCACTTCTATTAAATTATAAAAGAGTAAAAAATAGTCAATGGTATTAAACAGCACCTGTATTAAACTATATATTATGTCACAGAACAAATTAACGAGTAATGAAGGATGGATTACAACTGCCCCAGGTTTCCTCCACTGCTCCCGCCGCCAAGAATTTAATTAATAACTGAGCACTAAAATAGCTACACTAAACACTAACATGTATGTATTATGTCATTTTATGGTATTGTTTTGCAATTTTGAAATTATGAATACGACAAGGGAACTCATGGTGGTGATGCGGGAAATTTAATTCAGACTGACTGCATTGAACAACTTGTTATGTGCGCCTACCTGTTGGCGTACTCTTTTGCTGTTCTCGGCATCAGCGTCCGCGCAAGGGTTGTTGTACCAGTCCATGATCAGATCCTCAGACAGAATGTCCTGCTCGTACAGCCAGTGAATGATCTTCACCAGAACAGCAAAAACCTCTGGGTGACTCCCAGCTACATCCTGAATAAACGATATAGTTCAGTTAAACAAAAATTTCAATGTTATTCAATCACTAAAAATTTTTTCGTGATAAAGCGGATATTGGCAAACTGTTTAAAGCACAAAATAGGTACAACTGATTCTTTCACTGTAAGACTTTATGGACTCTCTATGTATAATTTTGCCCTTTGTATACTTTTCAGCAGATTTCTAAGCTAAACAAGAAAAACTGACGCTTTATGTCAGCTGTTCCACTGTTGTATGTGACGAGTGATGATTAGATCAAGAGGCTTGAGGTGGTCACCAACTAATTTCTATCACTGTACGACGATAATGTAAGGTGACTGTTTTAAGTCTAACCTATACTTTATGTTTACAATGACTTATAACTGCAAGAAAAAGGAAACAAGAAGGAAAGTATCTTTGCTGCACTCAAGAAACTTTACTTATAACTGTAGGCAAAAGGAAAGTATCTTTACTGCACACGAGAAACTTTATCGCACGATCAACAGGGGAGTAAATGTTTGAAGAAGGGAGACAGAGAAGATGTGACTTGTTACAGGCCAATCTCTCTTCTACCAGTATTCTCTAAAGTATTTGAAAAAGTAGTTTACAAACAATTTATTTCTTATCTTGAAACCAATAACTTACTTGATCCTCAACAGCATGGTTTTAGGTCAAACAGATCTACGATTTCTGCAGGCATTGAATTCATTAAAACCATCCTCGAATCTATAGATAGAGGAGATAAGGTGGTTGGTATCTTTTAGATTTAACTCGAGCTTTTGACAGTGTATCTCACAAAAAATTGATTGGAGTACTCTACTCTTTGGGAGTGGAGGATGAGGAACTTTCATGGTTCACATCATACCTTGAAGGTAGAAAACAATTTGTTAAAGTAGATCATTATCATGAAATCAAAAATTTTAAAATAGTTTACAAGGAAAAACACAGATCTCAGTCACGGATAATAAACCATGGTGTTCCACAGGGGTCCATTTTGGGCCCACTCCTTTTTCTGTGCTACTTAAAAGGGTTACCTGGGTTAGTATGGGGGGAAGGCCACTCTTTGTGTCTCTATGCTGACGACACCAACATTATTGTTTCAGGTAAAACCCAAAATAGCATCGAAGTGTCATCTCATATTGGGCTATCTATGATAAAAGAATTTTTAAATGAGAAAAATTTGCTTTTAAACTCAAACAAATCAAATTTTATATCCTTTTGTACAAGACAGGCTAGAGCTAAATTGTTCCCAAATATTTGTATTGATGATGACGAAGTTTTAGAACAAGTGGAAGACACCAAATTTCTTGGGTTGACCATTGATGAAAATTTGACGTGGGACAATCATGTAAATATTATTATTAGAAAAACATCCAGTGGTCTCTATGCCTTAAGGCGTATGGTAAACCAATGTGATGAAGAAAGCCTAAAAGTCATATATTATGCCCTAATACATTCACATATTGCCTATGGAATAAGTATTTATGGTGCTACAAACAAAAAAAATATGGATAAAATCTTGATCCAACAAAAAAAGGCTTTAAGAATTATTTTAAAATTAAAACCCACTGAATCAGTAAAATTTCTCTTTTCCAAATTGAATATTTTAATGGTCTACAGTTTATATATTTTTGAAACAATTAAGTTTGTGTTTATCAATAATCAAATTTTAGAAGATAAGAAACATCAATACAATACAAGAAATCATCGCTTTGTTGAAAAACATAAGTTAGCTCTATATGAAAAGGGCACTGGGTACACAGGAAGAAAGTTTTTTGACTGTTTCCTGAAAAAATTAAATTAGAACCAAGTAGAACCAAATTTCTGAGATTAACCAAGACCTATTTGTCTGATTCGGCTTTCTACTCCAATGATGAGTTCAAAGAGAATAAGCTAAATTATGAGGGCAAAGGAAATGTGATAAAATTAAATTAAATTAAACTGTATTGTACATTTGAATTAGCATTTAAGGGCATGTATTATATGTGTAATATGTTAAGACTGTGACTCTATTGTTTGTATTTATAATGCAACTACGAATAAAGATTATTTTGATTGATTGATTGATTGTTTCTTTCAGTGCAACAAAGTGTTACTTTAACTATTTCAAACCCATACCATCCATAACTATTACTAGGAATTCACTGAAGAAAACTAAAATAAATATGATCCACACAAACTAACCTCTATTGCGAGCAGACAGTCCTTTTGTGCGGCTTCCGACCGGATATAGTTGGTGAGGATGGGCATGAAATAAGTGAGCCGAGAGACGATGTGTTGCCACGAGCGGCCGTCCGGGCCTGGCAACGTCAGCAGAGCCCGCACTACGTGGAAGTTAACCTGTCCGATAAACATGCTCAATGTCAGAAATGCTTCCACTAATTCACTAATTAACTGTCCGACGTTCACCACAATTAATGAGCTCTGATAAAGATAATGTAAGATGTACAGAATGACAACTTATCCTTGGAATTTTATGTTTTGATTCCCACAAAAATGTAAAAAAAGGACATTCTCAGGCTCCTACTGAACAAACTGAAATCATGTTATAGTATTAGTTTTGCAAATACTGAAGGTGTCACAATTTTTTTGAGAGACTTGAGGTAGGTAGTAATTTATATTTTTTTTTATTACAAAAATAAAACAAACAAATTATGTATTTTACAATGGATAAAGTTTGAATTATCCAAGAAATACTTCAAATTGTTCGAATTATTCACTATTTTTTACATTGATTGTGTACAAAATAATAGTGCCAGAGTAAAAATTAAATTTTAAAAAGTTTTTAAATTAGAGACGTTTAAATAAACCAAGTTCCACTGAGCTCACTTGTTACTTGGCAGCAATGCAAAATGTCCGTAATATTTTCTGATACAGTAAACTTCCTCTAATCCAGCATTTCTGGGATTTGACACATGACAGATTACAAAATATTCCGCATTACAGAATGAATGTCATTAAAATGTGAATTCAAGAAAAAATTTACATTAAAATATGTATCGTATTATTTAAACAGCTTTACAACCTACAGTATAAAAACATTAAATAACATACTGCAATGAAAAATACTGTACATGATTATGAAATTAAAATGAGAATTATACCATTTAGAAATAGAATGTATCGCACAGTGTTGTCCTCTTGCGCATTCCGATCCCAAACGAACTTGAACATTCAATATTACTTTTAAACTTATTAATAAAAATGTTTCTGAAAGTCATGCCGGCCCATCTATTTAATAGGACGCCAAATTAGAGGAAGTTTATTATATTACACCAAAAATAAATCCTAAAAGAAGGTTTTTGCATATATTACAAAAAATTACTAACAAAAATAAATTAAAGTGAAAATTGTATTAAAACTTAGAACAATGTACATACCTCACTCATGGTGACGTTGTATGCGTATCTTGAAGAATTTATTTCCAATACCAGGTTGTCACAGAGCAGCTTATCTTCAAAACCCCGAACCAGTGAATCGACCACCTCATTGTAGAATACTGCCAAACATTTCAAAGTAAGTATCACATAATTAATTATTAGTTCAGGGATTGAATACACCATAACTGATAGCTTTCTGATATTTTATATGCCCCTTTTTAGCTTGAAACTGAGTTTTGAGTGGGCTATATAAAATTCATGGTGATAAAGAAATGGAAACGTAAATATTTCTTCTCTTCTTAAAAGGGAAGAAAAATTACAAGTCTTATTTTCTTGACCATGATACTGTCTTCAAGTTCACAAGTGTAAGTTTCTTTTTCTAATATAACTCCAATGAAACACGCAATATATGTTTTTTTTTTTTTTTTTTTTTTTTTTTAGCGAATTTCCCATAGGGAATAAGCTATTACCGTAGGTCTCATGGCAAGACCTAAGCACGGGACCATGTTACTTTTTCGTTTTTAGGTGCTCATAGAACAAAAATAATAGTCACTAAAATTTTTTTATATATATATATATATATATATATATGTGTATGTGTCCCTAGACACGATAACTCTCGTAAAAACGGTCCGATCGTCACCAAATTTGGTAGAGATGTGTAATCCTACGTTTATTCGGATGAGTTCGTAAACCAGACATATCGACCTACCGGAAGGGGTAGTTTTGGGGGGTTTTGTACCCCAAAAATGGGTTTTTCACATTTTTCATATGTAATTTTTAAAAATTTTTAATTTTTATTGTTACCATTGGATTTAGCTCAAAAAAACACACAATTTAGTACTTTGAAGCTTTGCTCTATCTTCATTGGTTACCGAGATATTACAAAGTCTAAAGACGGTACATTGTCTTTTGGGGCTCCAATGTTAATCTTATGGAGAATAAGGACGTGTTAATATTTCACTTATTAACCAATATTTTTGGATGAAACTTGGTATTTAGCTTCATTTGGTTGAAATTCATCCATTTAAGGTAAAAAAATCTTGGTTTTTGTACTTATCATGGCAGCAAACCTGCATACTCTTTTCCCATGTTAATCATATGGAGAATAGGCAAACTCTTTTATTTATGGACAGATATTGATGAAATTTACTATATGGCTTTATATGGTCGAAATAAATTTTTTCTATGCTAAAAACCTACTTTTAGTTTCCCCCATGGCAGCATACCTGCATACTCTTTCCCTATATTTATCTTAAGGAGAATAGACACTTATTTCCCTATTTATGAGCTCGTGATGAAATTTTGTTTACAAGTTTAGCTGGTCAAAATTAATATTACTAATTTGGAAATTCGCTGAGTACGCAGGTCTGCTGCGACGGGGGGTATTTTTTTTTAGGAAAGAATCTATATTCATCTTTGTAAAAACCTTAATCAAAAGTTAAACTTAGTCTAATCAAACAAATTAACTATCACAATAAACATAAATCTTGTCATGGTTGTTATGTATTAAAAAGACTAAAGGATTGAGATAAAACAGGGATTGTGGAAGGACTTGCTGTAATGTATTATAGCCATATTGTTTAAACAAAAGGGACAGATTTAAAATTTAAAAAATTTAAAAACTGTACTTAGCAAGAAATATTGGTTGTGATAATGCGAGTATAGCCTACTTTACTTATACCTTTCACTTTTTGTTTTCCTTCACACAGAAAACATGCTAAACGTTTTTCAGAGAACCTACAAAAGTCTTCAACCATTTTTTCGCTGTAACAAAGAAAGTCTTTAACAAGCATCTCCCCCATACACAGCCAATATTTGAGTGAATGAAACTCAGTTTCAACTTCACACTTTCCACACTGAAAAGCTTCTTCCATCTCATTAACAAACATTTCAAATGTGCATCCAGCATTTTCAAGTATAAAATTTGTTTTATCCTCCAACATCTTCTTTGTATCATCAAATAAATCATCAAACTCATCAAAAAAATTATCAATCTTTTCCTTTAGATTCAAATCGATACAATTGATCTCATGCTTTAGATCATCTATAATATCCTCAAACTGTTCAACAATGAAAACTTTATTTTCGACTGTGTAACCCATTAAATTGTCTTCAACACATTTTATATGTGCATTGAAACGTCTAATAAGATCTTCAAAATCATCTACAACCTCTTCTTTGATGCAATTTACTTTTCTTCTTACTTCCTTGTCAGTCCGTAAGCCAAATTCATTTAGCCTGGTGACCAAATTTTCAAAACTATCCACAATTTCTTCTTTCACACACTCCACTTTCATAACTTGGTCATTAGTTCGCTCCACAATATTCTGACCAAAATTTCTCATTTTACAAACTAGTTCATCAAAATCCTCAACAATGTTTTCTCCTTTTTCTTCTGCAAAGTTTTTCACATTATCCTCTAAACATACAACATTTGTTTTGAGACGCTCCACCAAATCTTCAAAGTCATCGATTACTTGTTCTTTAATGCTCTCCATTTTCTTCGTTTTCTTGTTTGTCGTTTCATTAATATTACAAACAATTTCTTCAAACCCATCTACAACATCTTCTTTCTTTTCATCTAAATAGCACTTAAGATCTTCTACACATACCGCCTTTGTATTTAATTTTTCTACAAAAATTTCAAAATCATCGATCATTTTCTCTTTCAAAGACTCTACTTTTTTAATGTGACATTTTGTTTTCAAGCCCAAATCTTTAGATTTGTCTATGAAATTTTCAAAGTTATCAACAGCATCTTCTTGAAAATTTTCTTTCAGTGAGTTTACTTTCCTTACATTCCTTCTTGCTTTCATTCCAATGTCTTTTGATTTATCCACGAATTCTTCAAAATTGTCGATCACCTGCTCCTTCAGTGTATCTTTTACTGACCCAACTTTTCTTAATTTAGTTTTTGTCTGATGAGTAAACCTTTTTGACCGTTCCACTAATTCTTCAAAGTTGTCTATGGCTGATTCTTTAAAATCTGCCACATTTACACGGTTTTTTACATTTAAACTAAGATTTTTTGATTTTTCAACTATACTTTCAAAATTATCTATAATATTATCTCTAAGGCACCAAAACTTATTAGAACTATATCCTATTGTATTTGCATTGTTAATTTTACATACCAGATCTTCAAATCCATCAATAATATTTTCTTTTTTATCATTAACAGCACAATAAAATGATTCAAAGACATCTTTGGTTTTCATTCCATAACTACCTAACTTGTCCACAAATGAACAAAAACCACAGCGTAAAGCCTTTTTGATGTTTATGTCGTCATTTTCCATGCAATAAGCTGGAGCACTATAAAAGTTTTGAGCTGCGTAAGAGCTAAAATTATTGGTGTTATACCAATATAAAACATCACTGCTACTTGGGTACATTTGGTTATGTTTATATTTCAACCAACTTCACAAAAAAGACAAATAAGACTCCTGGACCAAAAAATATTAATAATAATATGAAATAAAAAATTTGGATTATTTTTTAATTATAGATTAGTAGAATTAAAAAATTTTTAACAATAAAATTTAGAAAAAACTACAATTTGAAGTTTTAGTTTGTTAGTAAATAAAACATAAAAACAAACAGTACTTATTTTGATAACCAGGTGTCTAGAATCTATCTTCTTATTTCTATAAGGGTTTCGTCTGTTACGTCTCTTTTTCTCTCGACCTACTGAACCGATTTTTAAGATTGAGGTGTCATTTTAAAGCTTAGGATATAGCGCAGTGACGAATCGTAATTTAATAGGTCATATCTTTTCGGGCTTCGCCCCCCTTGCCTTTGATTTATTTCTAGAGGGCGCTTTAAAATGTTGACCAACTTTTATTGCAAGTTCTTTAATGTGAATTGTAATTTAACAGCTGATTACCTTCAGATGAATTTTAAAAGCCAGATAGTAAACAAAAATAGATCTCTGTCACTTCATAATCAACATTCACGTACTGTAGGTGAGTTTCACTCAAACAGAATCATAAAATGCGCAATTTGCGCACGGGCCACCTCGTAGTTATAAATGGATTTTCTGAACTTCTCGATACTTCACAATAGAATAATATTTCATTTTTATCAGAATCAATAAAATTTATATTGAGTTGAAGTTTCTTTTGCTAGCTTTATCACATCAGAGATTCACAAACATAATAATGGCATTTTTCAAAGGAAGACCATAGATTGCCATTTTGCTTCATAAATTGTTTATTCATTTTTCCCACTTCTGCTATGTCCTTCTTGGTTCTATATTCTATCTTCTTCTTTCATTCACCTCTCTTTTTTTTCTTCAAAATTATATCAACACATTAAAAAAAAGTCTGTACTTAGCTTCTTCTAGTTTCTTCTGTTTAGATAGTCTTCTATCGAGTAGAAAGGATTTACAACCAATTATTCCTTTACTTAATTTTTTTAATTTCTTGCATTTACTTTCTTCAGGTCTTCTGGCAGGTGGTTCAATAATTGAATGCCCATGTAGGAGGGTTTCTCCTCAAACAGAGCCATCCGTTGCACAGGAAGTTGGAAGTCTGCAGCATGTCGAGTGTTGTAATGATGCACTGTACACCCCCTTGCCAGATTGGTTTTGTGGACAAAAATAACGGCCTCCAACACATACAGCGATACGATCATCAGAATGGAGAGGTCAACAAACAAAGAGCGACAACTTTGTCTCGGCTGCAGTCCTTCCAATGCTCTTACTGCCTTCTTCTGGATCACAAGTATACGCTGCAGATTGCTTGTTGAAGACATCCCCTGAACCAGAAGACCATATCGAAGACGCGCTTAGAATAAAGCAAAGTACGCTGTCTTGGCTGTAGATGTGTAATTTATCATCAATAATCTTTTAATAATGAAGACTTCGGTTCTCAACTTTTTACAGAGATTGTCAACGTGAAGTGTCCAATTCAAGTCTTCGTCTATTGTTACTCCCAGGTACTTTAGCCTCTGTTACAACTTCAATGCCAAGCAGATAGTTAACATGCTCCTTTTTTCCTTCCCATTTTGATCTGCTGGGTCTTGGCCTCATTTACAAACTGTTCCCTTGGCTATATTGCCAGGGCCGGATTTACCGCATGGGCAACATGGGCACATGCCCAGGGCGGCAAATTTCAAGGGTGGCAAAATTTTGGAGAAATTAAAATTTATATCTGTATGCACGGCGCGTTGTCATCGTCATGGTCGCAGGCCACATAGCCGTATTGTGGTGAAACGGCAAAGGGCAGACTCACTGCAGTCTGCCTGCGCGGAAGCCGCGGATGCGTGGACGAGCGTCTATTACGACGCGGCAGACGATGTGCTAGTGGTGGGATCCGTATTCGTATTCCTCGCCGTCATCAGCCCGGTGTAGGGTGACCAAACGTCCCGGAAAACCGGGATTGTCCCGGTTTTTGATCATGTCATGCGATGTCCCGAAAAATTGTATCGGGACGCCCAAAAGTCCCGGAATTCTGTTTTTAAGAGGATTTTAAAAAATATTGAGACTAAAATATGTTAATTCAAGTTT
The DNA here is from genome assembly GCA_030545055.2 of Neoaliturus tenellus. Taxonomy (NCBI): domain Eukaryota; kingdom Metazoa; phylum Arthropoda; class Insecta; order Hemiptera; family Cicadellidae; genus Neoaliturus; species Neoaliturus tenellus. The sequence continues at coordinate 329,507,007 of CM061531.1, read as the reverse complement.
TGTAAATAACTGGTTCCATTTCTATCCCTTCTGCAAGTGTACAGTAACACAGTAATAGTAATCAAAATAGTAATCTGAGTATTCTGAGTTGGCAAAAATTGCAGAATACTGTATTTGTTTGCAATCAGCCCACAACGCCAACACAGAGAGAATATTTTCGTTCATGAACATCCAATGGACAGACGAACGGAACAGAATGGAAGTGGACTCGCTGGAAGTAATCCTCCAGATTCTTTACAATTGTGACTGTGAGCAATTTTATAACTACGTTTTAACAAATAACAAAGACACGATCAAGAAAGCCGGAATCAGACACAAAAATATTCTATAAGGGCCGATCATTATCATTCACAATCAGTGCTGATATCAAATGTATAATTTAATAGTTTGAAATCTTTTATTTAGGTATTTTTACCATAAATACCTACATTTTATATGTGGCCAATAGTATTTATAATGTTTTTAATTACAGTACTGTAATTTTTATTACTATCATTCGATGACACGAATTTTGAACAATGGTACATTTAAAAGATTACTAAGGGTTTAAGTTAAGGAAATTTTTTGTGCGAATCTGATACTGAACTGTAGTTAAAAATAAAATTTTACTAAGCCTGATTCAGGGAAATCCAGGCTGAATCCAGGGAAAAATATTGACTTGTTGGTTGGGTTTTAGTATACGGCTTGTTGTGGGGGGGGAGGGTACATGTTCCGAGCTGTCCCGGTTTCCTCTGTGAATGATTTGGTCACCCTAGCCCGGTGGGACATACGGGAGACATTCGAAGCAGCTTAATGACGTCGCTTCACTGTATGGCGGCTATGATGCTGACGTCATAAAATTAATGTTTCTATATTTTGCCGCAACTCGACTAGTCTCGCTTGCCCTCTTTCTTTCTTTGTTTTTGAGTATTGAGGAATCGTTGTTAGTGTAGTAAGATCTTGATAAAGATGAATAAATAGACCTAAGTAAAACCTAAGCCTAAAAATCTTAAAAGCATTTTATTTACTTATAAATATACCGGTATTCATGTGTAAGATTAGAAATAGATACAGTATCTTTATGGTAGTACATAATCCTTAACAATTTTTGGATTGCCACTCTTTAAATGTAGTGTTAAGTTAAATTGGGTGTGTGATAGATTAGTGTAGGATTCTGCAATCCAAACCTTGCACCTAAGTTTTGATTCCAAATAAACTTTACCAAATTTAAACTTTGCTACCGGTAATTACTGTAAATACATCTTACCGAATCCGACTAGGATTCGTTTATGGGGAATTAAGGAATAGGCTGACTGTTAAGACAGTTAAACTTAGTTGCATAAAATTACGTTTCATACTAACCAAAAATATAGCCTAGCTAGGCCTAAAACGTTGAACGCTTTGAATCTTTTCTATTCAAACTAAAGCAGGCCCAAGTTTATGTAAGCTAGGCCTGATAAAAACAAAACAAAAAATACCCATAACAAAAATAAACATTTTTATTTTGTAAAAGAGTTTTCAAATTCTCCTTAAAAAGAGGACCATGATAGAATTTATCCATTTCCATTCATCATCATCTAATCCTATAGAGGTTAAACCTAGTGTAAACAATATTATTCAGTTGTTGAAGACGACAACTCTGAAATCAAGCGTATTGAGCGCTAGACTGTTCGTAGCGATAACCAAGGAACTAATTCAATGACGCCATAGTTTGCTCCGAATGTCTCCCGTATGCCCCACCGGTCATCAGCCACGGCCATCTCTAGTACATAGTAGAGTACTACAGATGGCCGTGCATCAGCCCATCCCGCCAAGTCGCCATTTCGTTTCCGCTTGGGCGGTCAGTGTACAAACGTCATTCGTCAGTGTTGTGGGGCGTTGTTAATGTCGCATTAGAACTGACAGCCTATACGAGTAGGCTACGCTTGCGGCTTGCTTGTTATGCAGTAGTGCGTGTGCGGCTGTGTGTTGTTGATTTGCTCATAACTCTTTAATGCTGTGTTTCGTGTGAGATTTCTTTTGAATTTGATATACGCAATAATTTTCGTTATATTTTTAAAACATAGGCCTAATGGATGAGCGAAAAAGACTTAGTGGCGCGGAATACCGGAAATTAGCTGAAGTGAAGAAGAAGAAGGAAAATGAGGTGCTTGTCCAAACTTTAAAGTTAGATTCCTTCTTTAAAAAAAGCAATGTCGCCGCAATGTGGCTCCTTGGAGGGTACAAATGGAGCCGGTTGGGGGGGGGGGGGGGGGGGGTGAAGAGGCGGCAGATTATTATATGCCCATGGGCGAAGAAAACTTAAATCCGGCCCTGTATATTGCACCACCATATTTATTGCAATATATGACTGTATCTCCAGGTCTTCTGGATGTTTCTCGGCTAGTAGCAAAACAGTATCATCTGCATACATCAGAGCAGTGGCAAATTCTTCTAGATATTTTGGTAAGTCATTGGTAATTTCCCACATACTCCCTATAGTTCGAAATTGTGACAGTTTGACAACCTCATAGTCCACAAAGTGACGAACTATCGAGGTTCTACAGTAATTTAAAAAATTGAATTTAGACCACATTACTGAAAACCCCCAACATTAAAATATTAACTTAAATATGCCAGAAGTTATTAACTTTGAAGTTAGGCCAAAGTAAAAATGACTTTACTGCAAAGTTTTTTAAGCTGGAAAAGACTTGGGTGTTTATCTGAGGTAGGGCCTGCGCAATTGAGCTCCATTTATGGAGCTTTAATTTAATGTTAGTATCAGTCCATGCTTACAATGAATTATGGTATTTTTCTGACTCCTAGTTGACCATCCCCCTGAAGAGATAGGCTAGGGTAGTGACCAAACGTGAGTTCCATTCAAAAACCTATAAAATAACTTTGATGTTTTCACAATTGATGTTTGATTTTCAAAGCAAATAAATTATTTGTTTTGAGGCTGTTATTATCACATTATTACAAATTATATTGACAATTTACTTTGCCATTAGGATTAATAGAAACATTGCACTTCTATAAAGTTTTATTTGGTAGAGTTGGATTAAATTTTTATTGTGTATTTAGTTGCCTAGTAACAAGATAGTTTGAAATATTTACACTAAATTTTTGAAAACTTTGCAAGAGTAGTTCCACTTATTTTGTCTGTTCGTGAGTTAATACATAATAGTAAATTATAGCTATTGTAAGGATATTATTTTTATGAGATATTTTTAACATTATGCCATTATTGTGGGGCCCTTATTAGTTATTATTAAAACAGCTATATATTAATGAAATGTCAACGTAGATGTTCCATTAGAGTTAGAAACTGTGCTGTTATTTCCAAATTCAATGGAAACCCTCTAATGCAGAGAATGTGAAAAACATAGGCTCTGGTTATATACCTCAGTTGGGTTTGTACATGGATTTAGATCAAATTTTCAAAAAAATTTTTATGCTAGATATAAAATAGAAATACATTTAAATTATATTAAAACTACTATAATGTTTTAATAGGAAGGGAATGAAAATAGTGGTACAATCCTTATTTTTACACATAAAAATAATATTACCCCTATAAAAACCGAATCTCTGCAAATCATTGTAAAAATTACCATGAGTTATTGTTACGGCAAAACATGAAGGCCCTAACCTATTGTACACATGCGAAATGGGCTAGTGCAAAGATAATTATTACCAATAAAAAAATTAGCTTTTCACACAGCAACCAAAAAGATTCTTTCAGATTGAATGAAAGTTTCAGCACCGTTTGCAGTAGACACAGTGTAACCATATATTCCACAAAATTACTTGTAGCGTAGACCTTGTGTATGTAATGAAGTACAAGGCCATCATCATTCAGTGGACGCTGCAATATATCAGGTAATTTAATTTATTTTTAATATTTCATTAGCATTTATAGTAGAAAATACAAAGAAACTAAATTTATTTTTATACAAAGAAACTAAATTTATTTTTCTAATAAGTTATTTTCTGTTCCATAGAGAAAAACAGAGTGTAATATAATTTTTAAAGTTAATACTAAATTATTGGTTGAAAAATGGAACTCTTACACATGAACAAATACAGAAATATATAATTGACACTTGTTTTTTTTAATATATATTGGATGGAAAATAAAAATTATTTTCCCATTTTTTTAGTCTCTTGTACTTTCCTGTACAGATTGTTAAATGGGAAGTCTTGGTTTTGTTTTTTGTAGGTACTTTCTTTAAGTTCAGCCAAAGAATGAACCATTTTCAGTGTGTATTAATTGGTTAAAAAATAATTTTTTTTGTCAAAATCGTTATATCTATACTTATTTAATACACAGGCTTTTTTTGTTAAAAGAACTCCTCCTACAATTCTCAACCAATTTTCAAGTTTATGGTTTAGTTGGATAGGGTGTCTGTAGTTTCCACCAAAACTTGATGAGAACCGGACTTAAAATAAGGGAGCTACACACAAATGGAATTTTTCCATTAGAATAACATTGGGATTGGGTTAACCATTTTAAACATCTGTTAATGTACAACTGTAAATACGAGTAATTTTTGGTGATTACTGATATTCACAATATTGGATTGGTCGGAGTAACTTTTGTATTTTATCAAAATAAATTGCTTGATTTTTAGCAACAAGTACACTAGTTTTTACTTATTGTCTTAAAAGCCATCTTCAGCTTATGAACGAATTTTGATGATAAGACTTGAATACCAAATTATATAGTCCAGCTAAAGATTTATAATTTTTAGAAATAAATTAGTATGCTTTTTGGATAGATGCAACGTTTACATCTCATATGGAATGCTTCAAAATAAAAAATCCTAATGTGTTTGGTTTTCTCTTTTGTTGCAGATGGTCTACCTACAAAAAGATGGCAGACTCACGGATTTACATATTTCAACGTTTAATTGATTCTCTAATTGGTTTTATCCACATGACACACACAGCCCCCACACCAAGGTGGCCCAAAAGGTCATTTTTCAGGACTTTTCCCCAGTCATTAAATGTTATGGCTCTAAGAGTCATTAAATGCCTATGGCTCTAAGAGTGGGGTTCTGTTAGATGACCTATCACAGTCCTATGAAAATATCTTGACTGATCCCGTGTATACCAAAGACAAAAATTCAAGTTTAAAAGCCATCCCCCACTTTCCTACTTCCTCTAAAGGTTAAAATTAATTCATTTTCAAGCTTCTATTTGTTATTTTTTCAAAACACCATTTCGATTATAACTTTGCATATACATTCTGTGACTTTAAACAATAAAATTTTCTTCAGACCCAATATTTCTGGCCACCTTGTCTCCCTATCTCTTTATCATCGCACCCCTGTTACCGCGACATGTTAATAGGATAGTTGGGCCTAAGTGCACTGACCGATACCCTAAGGGGGGTGGGGTTTTTTGGTACGGTTATCGAGACTTAAGGCCCCTACACCTTAGAGGAAGTATTTGTTCACCCCTTGTGGGTGGAACGAACACCACTAGGTGTCCAACGAGGCAACTCACAGCTGACTCTCCGACAAACATTCTTCAAAATCGAATCCTTCATCACAATCTTCTCTACAAGTTGAAACAGCGAGACCCTCTAGGACTACAACGGATGGACACGCACATGGACGTCCTCTGCTTCTCAGCCATACAACCACCCCCTCGAGAGCAAAACTATGGAAGATTGGCCTTTCCAGACTCTTCAGCTGTTTCAACTCCAGTCCCCGGCACCCATTAAAGGTTGGTAAATAATCACAAAATATCAAATTGTAGTTCAAATAGAATTCCATCCAATCGCAAAACCGTAAGTATGTTTCTATTTAGTAGTATTTAATAAATAATTATGAATTTTATGGAATATGCAATGGTTACACTGTGTATATATTTAAAATTATTATTCTAGCCTACTTCATAATAGATGGTTGTGGTGATTTTGGTCAAACATTATATTTGTAAATTTTCTGTCACTATTACAAAACCAAGTAGTGTGTCTTACTTTAATTTATACATTTGGTGAAAAATAGTACCACTATCTTTCGAGCTAAAAATTAGAGATGGGTGTTAAAATCGGTTGTCGTTTTTTTATTTGGTTTTCAGTTTATTGTTTTTTCTTACTAATGAAAGATATAAAGTTAAACAGATATTATAAATGAATGGGTTTCTTCTTCTTCTAAGATAAAAATACAGTTTTAATATAACAGATAGATGGAATGAGGAACTCCTGCCAAAAAGAGCTCTATTGTTTGGCATCCGGCCAGCGAGGATAGCATATCTGATTTATGTCCTTATCAGTTCCCTAATTCATTATATGGTTTCTGATCTAATTGTTAGACAAAAAGAAATTATACGGTAGCTAATTTTTTTTGTCTGGTTTTAACAAATTGAACTTTAATAAATGTTGTGAGACCTATGTTATATGAGACATGTATAGGTGAATTAATGTTATTATTATGTTGTTTTCAATATTGAACTTAAAAATACATTCACAATTTTTGTGACTGCCTTTCCTGTTTTCAAGCTTGGCTATGGATTTCTCCAGGTTCACTTGGCGTGTTTTTACTAACTTCGTTATGTTCTAGGTACTTCTTCCACCTGAAGACGGGATCAGATTCCAGATCCCAAAACGTCATGAATTTTGTTTACTAAACAGTGATGGAAAATGTCCACAAAATTTACAAAACAATAACATTGTTATTCTATCCTCCCAGATAGTCAATACTGTTTAGGCCAGGCGCACACGGGCGATTATTTTAAGGCAGTTATTTCATCGCCCAGTCTGTGCATCATTGGAAAGAATGTGATCGCACACAGGCGATCAGAAGTAGCGCCGAATTTAAAATCTGTGGCAAGCCACAGATTTGTGGGCGAGGCGATAGTCGGCCAAAAATCTGTAACAAACAGGTTGTAACCTGTCCGCGAACACAGGCGATTGAATAATCGGCCGATCGCCCGTCAGTAAACTACTCCGCAGTCACCGGTGACTTGTTTGTCTTGTATATTTGTGTTGTTTGAATAAAGTCATATTGTGCAATGGCAGATTTTGACTCTGATTTGTTTATTAACAAAGCATCAAAACTTTTTTTGACATTCTGTAGTAGTTAAAGAATTTCCTATCGTCCTCTCGTAAGGTGTTATATATCTTATGAAACTGTCCATTTATAAGTCTCTAGGGTGTACCCAATACCTACGGTGTCTTCTTCTTTTTCTAGCTTGCATCAGTAGTGCACAAACACACGTTAGCTCTACAAAGTCCATTTTATGTCACACAGAATGAGAACTACCACGCGAAAACAATCGCTACGTGTGCGCCTTCACTAGATCGATGACGATTTTTAATAGGCTAATTTTTAAATCGGTCAATTAAAAAATTGACCGTGCGCCTGGCCTTAGTTTTAGTTTAAATAAAATTGCAATTTTGCCCACTGCAATTGCTGTATTGCTTTTTGATCACTTTCAGATAAAATATAAGGCCAGTATTATAGTAGGATAAACATTTAATATTTATATATTTTCTTGCAATGACTAACTGGTCTATTGAAATTCGTAAAAGGTAGAAAATAGGGCTCAACCTGATTTTAGATGGTAACCTTGAATTGTTTCATGTTTACTATCTAAAATACACAGAAAAACTGACAATTTTTGCCAGTGAAAATTTAAACCGAAACCGAACCGATAAATTTTGCAACCGACCCATCAGTAATGGTAACCCTACAGTTACATAATTCTCAAACAGCAAGCAATGTCTGCATTGGTTGCTATATACATCTTATAAAAGTTGAGGCCACCTAAATTATCACATTATCACCACTCACGGTTTGTGTCCTCGGGTATGGGCGACATGCTACGAGTGATCTCGTCGTCGCTGTCTGATGAGTCGCTCCAGTCACTGGCGTCGCCGTCGTCCGCGCCTCCTCCCACCCTCAGTCCCGCCACCGCCTCCTGCGTCTCCGAGTCAGAGTCGGAGTCGTCATCTGCGGCTGCAACACAGACGAACGCCTTGGCACACACTGCCTCCACCTCCTCGCCATCACCTGCAACAGGCGACACAGAGTAAGGTATGTTCTGGTTGGAAAAAAGACTTATAGAAAAGACGTAAAACTAGATAATTAAATTTTTTATAACTTTTCCCTTTTCTGAGTGATTATTATGAAACTCATGGTTTGAAAATCTACATCAGTAGCTGAAAGAGAGAACAGGGAGAGATTAAATCAGACTTCAAATGTTTGAGGAATTTTGTTTATCAATCTAATTTAAGCTTTTTTTCAAGGAAGTGAAACATAAAGAATTGCTTGCTAACATCATAAAAATATTCTTAGAAAAAAAAATAATAATGTTAGCTCCAGTCCTCATAATTGGGTTTGTCCACCTGAACAAGCATGTGAATGAAGGTTATCTGGAAAGCTTCAGGAGTCTGCGGGGGAGTAGTCTTCAGAACTATTACAATGGAAATGTCTCACATCAAATTCCTATTCTGGTAATGCATACCAAGTTTTTTGTAGTAAAAACTCTTTCTCTTTATTTTCATCATGACATTTTTCCAATTTTAAATTTCGCTATCCTATGAGGCCTTATTCTTCTCTCTCTTTTTTGAGCTAAAAATAACAAATAAAAAATGACTAAATCCAAATTTTACATGATTTTTTTACCCCCTATTAACATCTAGTGGGTGATGGCCAAAAGCTTATAAACTGTAATAAGCTTAGTTTGATGTGAACAAATTAAATTTCTCATCCAGTAGAAAACAATGTGCAAACCTTGTCACACTTTATAATAAAATGATAATAATCTCTGAAAATAGTTTTTATGGCTTCCATATAACTGTAAAAAATTTTGAATATCCCACAAATTTATTAAAAAATATATTGTCATTCGCACACTTCATAGCACTATGGTCACAAATGGTCAATCTAAACACCTAAGAAGCCAACTTACTGTCGGCTGGCGGGTGTGACTGCAGCTTGAGGGCGGAGATTTGTTTGGCTCCGTCGATGACAACGTCCGGCCCCAGCACGCTGCCGTTGGTAACACTGGCGGCAGCCTGGAGCACGCAGCGTGGCCCCACAACTGAGTAGCTCACTCTCACGTCATCCTTAAAGTCACAAAAATTTTCTCTTTTTAAAACGAAGAATATAAATATTTAAACTTATATTTATAATTATATATTGTTAAATTGACTGAAAATTAATAGATTTTGTAACGTATTTATACCCTACATTTTTATTTATTCGACATACCATGATTATTGATCATAACATTACATGGAGCATAAATGACTGAATCATGTTTTTGAACCTTTGTACAGCAAAACCCCGACTCAACTTCACATAACTCTAAACCCCAGACAACACCCCCCTTAGGTGCCTAAAATAAACGACTGTGCATTACATGACTCGTTAATTGTTGCTCTCAGACTTTTTAGTCACCCAGCTTAGATGGAATTCGTAGTCTTTAGACGTCATTTTGTTGCAGTTATGGCCACTTTCCTGTGTTATAAAATGTTGACATAGCTGACATTACGATTTCCGATCAGTTTTTTTCAATTTTAGTGTGTTCCTATCGCCATTCCACCATTTTCTGCAGTACAATCATCCTTGAGAAATAAAAGCTAATGATGTTGGACTATGCGGTCTGAATGTGTAAACAGCAAGAGTAAAGTCGACTTTGGGAATCTCCACACTCACAGAACAGCACAATCACAGTCAACCCTCCACACACTTCACTCCTTAAGACCAGGAAAGAAAAAAAGTTTGATTAACCTGTATAATTATATTTAAATTACACGCTGAATTTTTTTCTACTCACAAGATAAGCAGAAACATCACACACAATCTAAATATTAAAAGCTCTCAGAACTAAATTCAGCTTTCGGACAAAATACAAATTAAAACAAAAAAAGAAAAAGACTTCTTTTTGTCAGTACTTCCCACTACAGTACGTTCTGTTAATTTGATTGTGAAAAAGCTTAAACGATTAAAGACCACTTCAATATCAATTTTGCATTGGTCAATCAATCAATAAATTTCACAAACTACCAAAACAGTAAATTATCCCTAGAAATTTATTTGTTTTACACTAGTACAGCACTATATGTTAATTTTGGTCAACATTGAGTTTTGACTTACTTTAATGGTAACATTGTCCATGATGTATGAATTGTCAATCACGACATTGTCTCCAATTTGACAGTTCTTACCAATCACAGACCGAGAAATAACTGAGTTTTTTCCAACAGAAGAGCCACTTCCAATAACAACATCCTCTTCTAACTTACAGCCCCTAAAAATTACAATAAATATTACTAAATTCATAAGTTTAATTGATCATGTTTTATCTATATCTATAAAAGAGGAAGTATGTATATATATATATAAATATATATATATATATATATATAAATATATATATATATATATATATATATATATATATATATATATAACTTTTTTTAGATTATAAAGTTTATATACCTTTAAATCTAAAGTTTAAAACAGCTTTAGAGCTCTAAAGATATTTGCAAAAGATCTTTAGAGCTCCGCCCCACTGGACTTTAAAATCACTTTAGGGCCACCGGAGTTGAAAATATATGGATGATTCTTTTTGTTCATAGGTACACACTAAAAAACGATTTTGCAAATATAGTTTTTTAAGCACTTTAGGGCTCCGCCTCACTGGACATTGAAATTACTTTAGGACCTCCTGAGCTGAAATTTGACATGGACGTGCCTCTTTGCTCATAGGTATTCACCAAGAAACGGTTTTGCAAATATAGTTTTTTAAGATCTTTAGAGCTCCGCTCCACTGGACTTTAAAATCACTTTAGGGCCACCGGGGTTGAAAATATATGGATGATTCTTTTTGTTCATAGGTGCTCACTAAGAAACTGTTTTGCACGTATAGTTTTTAAGCACTTTAGGGCTCCACCCCACTGGACTTTAAAATTACTTTATTGCCACCGGGGTTGAAATTTGATGTACTATTCTTTTTGTTCATAGCTACTCACTAGGAAACGGTTTTGCAAATATAATTTTTAAGCTCTTTAAGGCTCCGCCCCACTGGACTTTAAATTACTTTAGGGCCACCATGGTTGAAATTTTACTTTTACTTGCCTCTTTGCTCATAGGTACTCACCAAGAATGGTTTTGCAAATATATTTTTTAGTAGGGCTGTGCTCCACTGGACTTTAAAATTAATTTAAGGCCTCCGGGGTTGAAATTTGGCATGGACGTGCCTCTTTGCTCATAGGTGCTCTTGCATTTGCAATTACGATCAATAAGATACAAGGCAAACTTTGACTATTCTGGGTTTAAATTTGCAAAATGCCTGTTTATCCTTTGGCCTTACAGTAATATTAATATACTTACTTTCTATGCCATTGACTTTTTTTGTTATATTAAAAAACTTAAAACTTAACTTATCTTTTTTTGTTATATTAAAATAGCTTTATTTATGTAAACAACTTAATTTGAGCGCAGCAACGCGCGCCGGGTAACTGCTAGTATTTAATATTTGTGATTCTAATTAGAAGAAGTGGAGTTAGTTAAGAAAAACAACATTGATAAAAAAGTTCTAAGCAAAATGATAAATTAAATCAACATTAAAATTTTCTTCGGCATTCATACAAAAACATGGCATTGCATGCATTAGTGATTTCTCTCACTAGATTTTCTTGAGGGATTTCTTTGATGATCTTTGATCATCTTTAAAAAAATAGTTCAAAAATGCTAAAAACTCGTGCTTTTTTAACTCTACTTGATATCAAATATCACCAAAGGTACAACTCTACTATTAAAAAAGCAAAAAAAGTGTTAATGTAAAAAAAGAAAAATACGACTTACTGGGAGAGTGTGATGTCACGTTGTATGTAAATATTGTTTCTTCTGAAGAAGTATGGATCATCAGTCATCATGTCGGGTACAAGAGGATACACCCACCGATGAATTACGTCGTGGCTGCAATAAAAAAATTGGCATATAAGATACTCAACCATTATGTTTTCAACCGAAACTGAATCAAAATCAAATCAAAATCTCTTTATTGTCTTTAAGTATTTTTTACAATACAATCGACCGAGTCAACTTAATACTAAATTTAGTCATACGATCATGTCACAAATTACAAGATATATACAAAAATTACACATATTTTACAAATAGGTGATTGAACAATCAATATACATAGTTATTTAATATCTAGAAAAAAAGCTAAAAATCATGCACCAAAATCAAAATTATAATTTTAAAACTGTAGGTCACCAATATCACACTTTAAAAATTCCTCAATTGAATAAAATGATTTTGTTTTCAACCATGAAATTAAGACAGTTTTGAACCTATTATAATTAAGTGATACGAATGATGCTTTTAAAGGTAATTTATTGAAAAACTGGACACTTATCAGTGTTGGGGAGTAGCGCGCTACAAGTAGCGCGCTACTGTAGCGCCGCTACTTTTTTAGTAGCGTCAGTGTAGCTCCGCTACTTTTGAAAATAAGTAGCTTGTAGCTGTAGCGAGCTACATTTTTAGAGTAGTTGTAGCGGATTATTTAGCTACTTTACTCGCTACTTTCGTTGCAATAAAACAATAATTGTGTTTACATTTCATCATTCATGGCTTCCAAATAAACACGAGAGAAGGTTAGTCAGCTGTTATGTTTTTCGCCATTGCCACCACCAGACGCACCAATTGAGTAACATAACCACGACATGACAATCTCCAGTCCAGTCTTGTTCTCTTTTGTGTTTGGTGACCACTAGATGCGCTAGTGGTATTCTACTACTATGCGCCTATATTATAGAATACAAACTAAACTGCTGCACTATGCTTGCGTACCGCCAGGATCGCTCAGGTCAGGAATTAAGGAAAGGAATTTTTTAATGAGAAACGACGCTACATCAACAAATTTAAATAAATAGAAAAAATTGTTACTGTAAGACTACTGGCATAACGACTCAACAACATAACCTCAACCATCTTGATTGATGTTAGAAGTTGGTATGAACGTTTACCGTACTTCCTAAACTTTGTAAATTTGTACTTAATACTTTACAGAGTGATTCATACTTATATTCTGTTTCTATAGTAGTATCTAATCCAACAATCGGCATCATGGCAATTAGTAGTCCTAAAAGCGAGGTTAGCGACAATACTGAAGAAGCTAGCCCTTCTTGTGTGCGTACACCAGCATTAACCCTACCGTGGCCGGTATAAGAAAAAGATATAAACTTGTGAAGATAACTTAATAAATGTTGTTGTTTACGTCTTTGATGTAAGTCTCTTTATTCGTCAATTTATATTTTCATACCACTATTCTGTTTACGTTATCTAGGCTCCATAAGAGTCACAAATTATTATATTAAAATGAAAATAAGTCTAAACACAATACCCAAAAAAGGTATAACTTAGGCCTATATTAAAAAAAAACTTAATTTCACTTTTAAGTTGTAAAATTGGGTGTGTAGCCTATACATCACGAGAGAAAAACAGGACCAGATTGCAAAAGTAGCAAAGTAGCTAAAATTGTAGCGAGCTACTATTTAATTGTAGCTGTAGCTGTAGCTAGCTACTTTTTTGAAAATGTAGCTGTAGCTGTAGCTAAGCTACTTTTTTGAAAAAGTAGCTGTAGCTGTAGCTAGCTACTTTTAAAAAGTAGCTTCCCCAACACTGACACTTATATACTTGTAACTATTGTGTGTAAGTGAAAGTCTAGTAGGTGGTAAGTCGAGAAAATGATTATTTCGTGTGTTATGTGGATGAATATCTGAGCGTTTAATAAGGTGATTGATGTTTTCTTTAACAACTGTAAGGCAATTAAAAATGTAAATACTAGGGAACGTTAAAATTTTAAGAGATTTAAAGTATTCCCTACACGAGTCCCGAGGTCTGAGTCCTAAAATAGATCTGATAGCAGTTTTTTAAAAAAATTCTTGGCTCCGACAAGTTTTTTCAAAACAGATTTCCATATTGCAAGTGTGAATGAAAAAAAAGCAACAAATCCTCACTAACATTACTTTTCAATTTTTTCAGCAAAAAAAACAGTTCGAGCCAATTTACCACATAACACGTTTGTGTGCTCTATTCAATCTTACCTTTGATCGATCCCCCTTACAACCCCCCCTCACACCCCCTTATCGACCCCTTAACAATTTAACAGATTTATTTTCAATATCATTCCAGATCTGTTTAATTACAATTACATTTTAAATGTTTTATATAAGTTTAGGCTTTCTCCTTTCTCTTTTGTTTCCAATTAGAGTTAACAAACATTGTAAACCAATTAATTTTTTGTAAAACAATATACTAGTTTTTCACAAATAAAACTGAATTTTGCAGTTAAAAAGGTAAGAAAAATCGGTTTTCCCCGACAGAATGTTTTTGGTATAAGGAGATTTTTGGATTAGCATGAATCTACTGTACAGACGTGATGTCCTGGTAGTGTGGCCAGGAGGAGACGGTGGCCGCGTACTGGCAACCGGGCAACACGTGGCCGTAAACGGAGCTTGCGAGGATCTCCTCGTTGACCAGCAGCCCATGCACAAAGTCATCCTTGGTCTGGAAGTCAAAGTTGTCGGAGAAGAGCGGCGGCACTGCGACGGAGCAGACGCAAACCTGTGTGTCCACCAGGTCGCTACGAAGATCCATCTCCGCTGTCTCAAGCACCGTTTCCTGTGCAGCGGGTAGTAACTGTTACTTAGTAACCAGGGACGTATTTAAGTATTTGCCGCCTCTAGGCAGCGACGTTTTCCGCCGCCCCCCCCCCCACCCAAAACTTGTCAGCGCGCTCCCCAACCTCACTACACTAACCCTAATACATGCCGGGTCAGAATGCCGTGATTTTGAAGAAAAATAATAAGTAGCCTAATTGCGTTCGGAAAATGCATCAACAAACATAATACACTTTGAGCACTTTTAAGAACGTATTTGTTGCACCGTTCTCATCCAAAAAGTGAGTCTCATTGGATACATGCTGGAATGCAACATTGTTGTATCCAATCAGAAGCCATACTCGCGTTTTACGGCGCGAAGACGGCACATGAAAACGTCCAACGCTATCTTGATCAGAGCGTCTCGATCACAAGCGTCTCCAAATTACAATTTTTTATAACTTTTAAGACTAGAAGGCAAATTCAAGACTAATTTCAGACTTTTCAAGACTATTGTTAAAGTCAATACTAATTCAAGTCTTTTCCAGATTTACAAGACTAGATACCATGTGTAAATTCATACTTGGAGACAAACATTTAAATTAAACACTTTAACTCATGAGTATGCGTTACAAGTTGGTAGAAAACACAATTTAAGTATAGGCTACCTACTATAGACCACAGTGTTTACATTGACAATTGGCGCCTGACGCTGACGCTGCCTAGTGGCGTACGAGTAAACACGGGATTGCGGAGCGAAAACCCAACCGCAACCGCGAGCAACGATAGGCTACCGACATTAGTTCGCCAGACCAATTAAAGGAAAAATGCGGCACGGAAATCCTAGAACATCCGTGTAGTGAATAAATTATTGACGTTTAGTTTTAACTTAAAGGTGTTTTTGAATAATTTTATACTTAATGAAGATACTGTATTTTAAATAGCCGAATTGTTGTTGTTCTCAAAATTATTTGCTAAACATTTTTTTAAATATTAAAACTTCAATTTTTTTAATTATTTATTCTTCTAAATTTGGCCGCCCCCCAAAATTTGCCGCCCTAGGCGCGCGCCTAGTCCGCCTATTCGGAAATATATCCCTGTTAGTAACATTGATGAAGAATAACTATTATAACAGTTAGGACTAACACATTTGCAAAGTAACAGTTAGTTACTGACTAAACATTTTAAATTCATAGACAACGACTTAGGGATCAGTAACCATTTTCATTAGGACTTTGCTAAATTGAACTTTTACTGTAGCCCATGTCTAAAATATTGATATTTCAATTATATTTTTTGTTATTATTTAATATGAATATAAGCGTTTAGACTTCATATCAAAATGAAATGTGTAGGCATACATTTATGCTATTACTGGAAAACAGTTTTTAAAATAAATACAAACCAGGGGAATTTCTATTTTTCCTGGATATCTGGATTTTTTACTGTACAACAAAACTCTGTTGGTTTTGGAGTTAAAGGCAACTGTGAAATTATCCTCAGAACTTCTGCTTCTCTTCCCGTGTTCTTTAAATATTAGGGTCATTACCGCTCCTTTGTCAATTTTTTGGATTCGCCTGAAATTAAATATGAACAAATTAGATTGTATAAAATCACTCTCACTAAAGTTTTTAGAGTAGTAAACATTTAACAATGTATAGTTGATTATTATTTTATGTAAACTACTTATCTAATAAATTGCCTTTGGTCAAGTGACTGTGAGGCAGTATAATTGAATCTTTAAACTGATTTCAGCACCGTATAATACATAGCTTAATACACATACTAAAGCAAATGTTATGGAAAAGAGAAGGAAATCACGTATGTTACTGGTTATCGAACGACTATCTGCATGACTATGAATCTAATATCACTGAGTGACTTTAGTTATGTAAATGTTAGGATTTGTCAAAGCGTATAGAAAACTAACTTAAAACCTTGAGTTAAGCCGTTGCAAGTCAAAGTTACTATGCATAAAACTGGGTTTATTTTTAAGGAGGACTTTTTGTTAGTTATTAATCCAAAAGGCCAATTATTATACAGCCATACTATTAAATAAATTAACTATATTTTACTTAACAAAAACGCCTAATGGCCATACTGTGATAAGTTCCTTCCTTACAACAGTAAGAATCAAGAATTTGGTAATTGTATAAAAATAAACTTACTTGTGATTTTCGAGAATTGGGAGGAGTTGCAAATTGCCAACCAAATTACCAGTGAGTAGAATGAAGTCATTTCGAATTAAAGCTTTGGCATCGAGATCTCTCATGACGTCTCCGAGGGTGCGGCAGCCTTCCGACACAACAACACTCACTGTCAGCCCCGGCCACTTATCCTCTCTACGAATAATCATGATATTAGTGTCATCATTCACAAATCTAAAAAATTAGGAAAAAAATTTCAACCCTTAAAACAAATTATTTTTTGTCTCTCCTAAAATTATGAGCGACATTGTTGTTTAATACATTTTTAAGAAGGGGTTAAAGCGAGAACGAATACTTGACCTGCAGTCAAGTGGCCATCGCGGGAACTACCTGAATAAATGTTGTACAACCAGTGTTGGGGAAGCTACTTTTTAAAAGTAGCTAGCTACAGCTACAGCTACAATAAAAAAGTAGCTCGTTACAATTTAAGCTACTTTGCTACTTTCGCAATCTGGTCCTGTTTTTCTCTTGTAATATATAACCACCCAACTTTCCCACTTAAAAGTAAATTTAATTTTTTTTTTAATATAGGCCTACTCCTTTTTTTGGTATTGTGTTTAGACATATTTTCATTTTAATATAATAATTTGTGACTCTTATGGAGCCTAGGTAATGTAAACAGAATAGGCATGAAAATATAAATTGTCGAATAAAAAGACTTACATCAAAGACATAAACAACAATATTTATTAAGTTCATAACATTTTTCTTAGACCGGCCACAATAGGGTTAATAATGTTGGCATATGCACACAAGAAGGACTAGCTTCTTCAGTTTAGTGGCTAATCTCGCTTTTAGGCCAACTAATTGCCATGATGTCGATTGTTAGATTAGATACTACAGAAACAGAATATAAATATGAAGCACTCTGTAAAGTGCTAAGTACAAATTTACAAAGTTCGGGAAGTAGGCCTACAGTAAACGTTCACATCAACTTCTAACATCAATCAAGGTGGTTGAGGTTATGTTAGTTGAGTCGTTATGGCAGTACAGTAACAATTAATTGGCTATTTATTTGAATTCATTGACGTAGCGTCATTTCTCATTGTTGTAAACATTCCTTTCCTTAATTGCCGACCTGAGCGATCCTGGCGGTGTGCAAGCATATAGTGCAGCAGTTTAATTTCTATTCTATAGGCGGATATTAGTAGAATACTACTAGCGCATCTAGTGGTCAGCAAACACAAAAGAGAACAAGACTGGTGATTGTCATGTTGTGGTTATGAGGTTATGGTACTCAATTGGAGCGTCTGGTGGTGGCAATGGATTGAAAGTAATCTTCAATTCCAACGAGAAAAAACATAACAGCTGACTAACCTTCTCTCGTGTTTATTTGGAAGCAATGAATGATGAAATGTAAACACAATTATTATATTTTATTAAAACAATAGTAGCGAGTAAAGTAGCGGAATAATCCGCTACAACTACTCTAAAAATGTAGCTCGCTACAGCTACAAGCTACTTATTTTCAAAAGTAGCGGAGCTACACTGACGCTACTAAAAGAGTAGCGGAGCTACCCACAAGTAGCGCGCTACACCCCAACACTGTGTACAACTATTCAAAAGGCGAGAAGCAATATCCAGTATTCAATGTAAAACACTGTGGCTAAAGAAATGCTGCTGCACTTCAGCCCACGTTTGAGCCAAGACTCCGGTAGATGATGATCGTAAAGGAGGGGATTTTTCAGTGGAATGTAGCATTAGATGTATATTCTAATAGACATCTAACAATTCCAAAAGTGAATCAAAGAGCCTAAGTCTTTATATGTTTTTCAAACTTCTGACTTTTATCGGACTTTAAATGAACACTCTAAATGGGAGCGGGCGACGCACTGCATGACGTTCTGTGGGGTGCCCTTTCACTCACTCTTGCTGCCTGTCCAGGTGACATGTAGCCTAACACTAACGTAGCCCAATGACAAGAGCTAGTGACATTCCACAGTGGTCCGCTCAGTGTTGCATTTAAATTGTTATGGGGAAATCCACTATATAGTGTTATCCGGCAATCCAATTAGTAGATAAAAAAATTAGTAATATATAAAAAAAGGTAAGTATCCTATTTGACATGTATGACATTTTAATATACGGTAACATAGGAATACTGGGAAGACTGTATCTAATAGATTTAAACGCAATGAGTTTCACAGATGCGGTCCTGCACTGGGTAGAGATCACTTCGCAATTTCCAGCAGTAAACATGCTAAGTAATCCCAAGAACATTAACCATTAATTATTTAGATAAGATTCACTAGTGAATTTAGTTTCAACACATCTAAAAAAATAACAATCAATAATTAATAACAACATTGTGAATTTTATCTTCAAAGTAGATTCAAATGTCTTAAAATTCTCTTTAAATTTAATTATGAATGGTATAATTTTAAATCAATGTACAGTAGAATCCCGCAAACCCAGAATAGTGTGGACTGAAAGGTGTACGGGTTTGTGAAAATTCCGGGTTATTGGGAAAGGCGAAAACATAAGAATAAGTATGAGTATTTGACACTGTCTATTAGATGTACATGTTTAATGAAAATAAAGGATTGATTGATTACAGGTTAATAGTTTACAGGTAGGCCTACTTGTTTGTTGTACATAAGCCAGCTACTTGTTTAGGTTATTTTGATCAGTGATCTTAATAACACACTAATTAAAAGAAGACTATTTACTGAACATTGTTTTAAAATTTCACGTTTATAAGTTTTACGGTTTGTAAATTCAGCTTGCTTTATGTCACCATAACTAACCCGGCGAACACATTTCCGTCCACGGTCTCAGGACCAAGCCAGCAACACGTACTCGGCCAGGTTTACACAGTGCGCTGCGGAGGTCATTAATCCAAGGTCAGGTCATTGACGGAAGCATTCTTCTGCCTCTCCGTAAAGCCAGGGTCCACGGTTGGTTTTCCTAACTATGCGTATTTTCACTATGAACTTTAGGAGATATTTATGACAGATAAATCAATAACAAACACAACTTAACCCCCAAAGCACACTGTAAACTTGTCTAAATATGAGTGACTAACCCAGCAATATGGCATCAGGTGGAAATTAATTGCCGCAATCATCAGTGACATGGCTGACTTTAAGCAAACAGAACTCAAAAGCCGTAAAAATTAGAAATATGTAATTTTCAAACAATGTTCAGTAAATCATTTTCTTTTAACTGAAAAGTTTTTTAAGCCTCTAGTTCAAAATAACCCAAAATAAGTAAAAGGCTTTTGTATAATAAACAAGTACCAATTTATGTTGTCCACATAAATTCACATTGTTCTGGGTTTGAGGGACTCTACTGCATTTCCTTTAAAATATCACATAGCTTACCTAACAAAGTCTCGGACTTGTTCAGTAAAGGATGAACAAAATAATATTGCCTCCTGCACTCCTGAAGAAAGGAGACATTCTAGAGTGTAATCCAACAATGGTCGATTGGCCAGTGGCACGAGGCTCTGGAAAAATAGCCAAAGATCATTAAAGAGACAAAAGCAAATCATCTGTTAACCCTAGGAGCGGCCAGGCCAAATCGGTGTGTGTGCGCTAAGCGGCCAGTCAATTTCGGCCATTTTGCAGACGTTTTTTAAAAAATTAACAGTGTCCAAACTACTAATGATAACCTAGTCATATGCATATTCATTTTGTTTGGAAAAAGACGTAGATTTTTTCTAAAATAAATTAAATGAAATTCCTGTTGGTATGTTTTTTGCAAAATGTAAAAAAAACAAATTTTTTGAAATATTTTGAAATATTTTTCAAAAGTATAGAGTGATAGAACTTTTACACTAATTTTTATACAGAAAATCGAAGATGTACAAAATAAAGGCAATTTATTTCCCTACGTGTAAATGTGTTTAGTTTGTTAGAAATGTTTTTTTTACAACTGTTACAGGGGAAATTTCGGCAAATGGAAAAAATTTACTAACGTGCCATGTACATTTGAAAGATAAAAATAAAGTAAATAATATATACATATTACAGTAAATGTGCAATATTACTAAATTGTACAATATATTTATTGGAAATAATGTGTTTTTGTACTATAAAAAATGTTAATCTTTGCTTTATAGTCCAGTAAAATTATACATTTTGGTATACAAAAGGTCGGGTAGTTGTGATTTTTTTTATA
Source organism: Neoaliturus tenellus (assembly GCA_030545055.2). Taxonomy (NCBI): domain Eukaryota; kingdom Metazoa; phylum Arthropoda; class Insecta; order Hemiptera; family Cicadellidae; genus Neoaliturus; species Neoaliturus tenellus. The sequence continues at coordinate 329,486,088 of CM061531.1, read as the reverse complement.
TGTTGTTAGTGTTGGGCCCATTACATAAAATCCAAGTTTTCGACCTCGAGGTGCCACCGCGCGCCACGAGGCGCGCCACTTGTTACTAAAATATCGGAATTTTTACAAATCCTAAGTTTTTTTGGTCTTAATCGCTAGCGAATAATTTTACAGGAAATATTACATTATTATATTAAAGGAAGATAAATTTGTGACATTTTAAGCCCAACAACACATATGTAGCGTAATTAATGACCGAAATAAAGACTTACAAACAAAATAACTAAATAGCCCAGTCAAAATAGGCTCGTGTCGGAAGTGATTCCGGGGTGGCTGAATTTTCACAGTTGATATACTATGATAAGGTGTGCATTTTCCCAAACGTAACGAAAAATCCCCCTTGAGCTTTCCGCCCTACGCCCTTTTAAAGTTAAAGTTGCATTATATTAGAAAATCAACTACAGTTTCGTAAGGAGAAAAGAAATCGAAAAGGCATTGCTTTTATTTTGTTCCCCATAAAATTTACTACAAAAATTGTCATTACCACTTATTACAAAAGCCTTAAAGTTTTTTGACAAAATCAACACAAACGTAAAAAATTGATTTTTTTCTTTACATCATATAAAAACCTTCCCTTACAGCCCGTTTGTTTGAAGTTTATTTGTAAAACCGTAAATCTGAAGTTTGTAGAGAATTATTTTAGCTTTACAATGATTTATAATATTACTATATTCGGTTTGAGGATAACGAGCAATATTGCATTTTATTTTATGGCGGCAGTGAAAAAAGTCTCCGCTCTTGGCCCAATTTCAGTACAGACATTATTGAATTTTAAAGTCTTCCCCTCTTATTTTTTCTACAAGAGATGACTTAGAGGAATGGAACTTCAAACATTAATATCTGGCCATTAGTACTTCATTTTGTGGTACAATGTGACTTTTTACACCCAATGGGGGACGGCCCACTAGGAGTTACAAGAAAATCTTATAGGTAAGCATAGGGCAATATGTACCTCATATTAAAGGTCTCACTTAACAGAACACAATGCTGCAAACCTGACCTCAATCGGACAACGCAGCCGGAAATGCCAGGCATTTGAACTTTTCCTTAAAATCTTTTCTAGCAATTTCAAAATGTAAATAATTCCATTGCCTGCTACTTCTAGCTCGGTTATCCTAGCCTATCTAAAATGCGAAAACATATCGTATTATTTATCTATAGAAAATAACATAACAAACACTATAAATCTATACAGTGTTTGCTTGAAACAACTATATAGTGGAAATATTGAAAAAAGACACAATTTAAATCTATCTTTGGGAAATTGGTTTATTTTGAAGATCTGTATTTCGGTCATTAATTACGCTACATATGTGTTGTTGGGCTCAAAATGTCACAAATTTATCCTTCTTTAATATAATAATGTAATATTTCCTGTAAAACTATTCGCAAGTGATTAAGACCAAAAAACCTTAGGATTTGTAAAAATTTCGATATTTTAGTAACAAGTGGCGCGCCCCGTGGCGCGCGGTCGCACCTCGAGGTCGAAAACTTGGATTTTATGTAATGGGCCCAACACTAACAACATATCAAAAAATCAGAACTACCCGACCTTTTGCACGGCAACCCCGTATTTTCTGACAAATTTACTGGACTATTATATATGTTTAAAATTTTTATTTTTATTTTCAAAAAACTTAATTTAGTTAGGCCTACTCAAAGCTTCATATAATTTTTATACAACATGATGATATGATCAATTACATATTTTTGTAGTACAGATCATTCTGAACAAGAAAATATACATAAGTATAAGGAAATAATAAAACAAAATTTCTTAAGACATTTAAGTGAATGGATGTACGGGTTGAATTAAGAACAAAAATCTACCCCTCAGGCCGTATTCCAGCAAAATCTGCAGAGGTTACTTCAAACCCTCTCTGTGACTTAACCTTACAAGATAAACCTATCATATGCATACTCATTTTGTTCACGAAAGAACATAGCATTTAAATCAAATAAAATCAAACTAACCGCTGCTAGTATATCATTGGAAAAATGCAAACAATCAATTTTATAAATCATTTTGAAATATTTATTAACTAGACTTCTATAACTTACAATATTTAATTTAAACTCAATCTAATGCATAATAAACTGTATTTAATTTATTTCTCTACATATAAATGTGGTTTATTGGAAGTAATTTTTTTATCCTCAGTTAGGGATTGATAAAAATAGGTAAAATGGGCAAAATTGACAAACTTAGGATGCCTGTTTGACACAAAGAAATTAAATCAAAGCATGGGTAAATATAAATATATACCGTGTATGGGTATACACGGTCATACACACCACCACCGTAAATATAAAAAGGACTTGTTATTTTACTAAACGTTATAATATATTCTTTGGTATTAATACACTTATGAACAAAAAATAACTGTTTTTCTTTTTACTTATCATGTGTAGGAAAACATAATTTGTTCTTGATAAAAACCCTAATTTAGTTATTAAAAGCAGATATAATTATCTTAAAATTTTATAATAAGATAACTGGTGCATTTATTTGAAGTGCATATCTTCCTGAACGAGAATATATACATATATACAAGTAAAATATAAAAAATATCAAGGTTCCTTAAAAATGTTTGGGATGAGACATGTGAGGTTTCAAACCGGCAATAGATAGAATGGCCTAGGAATACAACTATTTCCGTCTTCTTCCACAGACCACCGGACGCACCATAGAGGAAGGAATCACTTCTAATATGTATAACTTTTTCTTAGCAACAAAATTATATGATTTATAACAAGCTAAACTCATTATTAATTGTTTAAATAGGTGATTTGTAATTTGCCGTATTTCCAGCATATTGGCCAAACTATGCACCGCACATTTTAGCTGATTTTAAAAATTATTTTTCCTATTTTCCGAAGTCATATGACAAACGTTTATCACTGGAAACGAAAGAAGACCTCGACCTCTTTTCAATCATACCAACGGCTTTCTGATAGTCAAAAAAATACAAAAAGTAAAATTTTTTTAAAAACATATGTTTTTAGACGTTTTGTTGTTTTTGAGCCGGAAATGGTTCGCACGCTAAATTTCGTTTAAATTATAATACGAATTGCGTCGATCTCTTAATGCTACAAGGTTTGATTATATACGAAAATGAAAGTTTGGAATATCCTCTTTAAAATGGTATCAATATTATTAGGCCTACATTTATTGATCGTGTTCCATGTGTAATGAGTAGTTGAACAAAAATTGACCTATATTGCCGGAATCCGGCAATTGACGATTTTCGCAAAAATGAAATTGCCGGATATCCGGCAATGGCCGCTTCTAGGGTTAAATCTGCTATCATACTAGACTGACATCATAATACAGTAGAACCTCTCAAATCCGACATTCCTACAACATTCTCCTCCAGATATCCAACCTAGTTTTTTTGTTTGGGTTTTCCTCATTATTTATTGCTCCTCTTGATATCCAACCTTTTGGCTGTTCTCGATCTTGGCCCTGTCCTGTCATGGATATGAGAGGTTCTTATGTAGGTGAGTCTGTTGGTAAAAATCAGATTTATTACTATTTGGCTAACACAGATAACAACTTAAGTCTTCAATTGTGACAAGAACCAAATTAAAACTCAATTCTATAAGGATGCTCTTCAAAAAAAAAATTTTATAAAATTTATAAAACAAAGCAGTAACATTACTAGCCTATTTTTAAAACATCCCATGTACCATAAATAATTTCTATTTTTGTTATTGTTTTGGCAAACATGGCGTTTTGGAAGCTCATAAGACTCAGTTAAAACAACTTAAGTTAACTGAAACATGACTTCACAATTTATTTTTTAATGCAGAATTGTTTACTGATACAACCGTCATAACTTAAACCGTCAAAACAGATGTCATCTGCAAGCAAAAACATAAAAAGAAACAGACTTTTCAGTTTGTACGTATAAAATATTGTTAAACAAATGGAGTCATGGTAGAGTGAATTTTGGGTCGAATTTTGATCAGTGGGCGGCCACATTCTGTCACATTCAATTCTTTGGTCACTACATTCTGGCATATATACTTTATGTCCTGGACAACTTGGACGACCTGTCCCCAAGAGCAACGGTTCATAACCATCCTACAAGACAGCGAAGCCTCTTAGATGTCCCCATAACAAGGCTGTCAAGAACGCAGAAGAGCTAGACGAATGTTGCTCTCAAGTTATACAAAAGCCTCCCAAACAGACTAAAGAGCCTCTAAAGGAAAAATCTGACCTGGAAGCTGGTTTGCTTCCTCAAAACGAGGGCCTACTACTCCTTAAAAGAGTTATTTGATGATCCCCTTCTCAAGTTGGGTTTAAGATAATATGTATAACTTATTACATAGTTATAGGCCTGTCAACAGCCTAAGTATTAAGTGTAACTTAAATGTATTTTTTGTTTATTTATTGTATTTTTGACATAATGACGCCATCAATCCCCCATGGGATATTCAGATGAAGAACTGGTAATAAAGGAGTCTTGTTACTATTTAACACCGTCGACCAGTTGTTAGAAAGCATCATTAATTAATAGTCCAATGACAAATGGCAACTGGGTCCGGAATCGAACCTTTAAAAAGCTACAAACTTTTCTCAGGATCCACCCGGCAACCTTTTGATGCAAAGGCGAGCACTATAAGTTAACCACTCAGCTACCCAGCCAGTTAATAAAACAGTGTTGTAAAAACAAACCGCTGTTTCTGCCCAGTGCCAGTGTGTTACAACTCTAGTAGGCCTAGGAGACACCATAAAAAAAATTTCTAAATTTTCTAGATACTTACAGTTGGCATATGGTTGCAAAAAGGTGTTAAACTTTTTGAAAAGGTGTCAACTATAACTACAGCTTGTAAAACATTTTCATTATTCAAAGTATCAAGTGTATTCTTTCCCTTGGATTTGCTCATTTTGACTTTTTCTTGTAGGTTCTGAAAAATAATAGGACAAACACCAAAAAGCTATTTCCACAATTTATAAAATAATAGAAAATAAGGTTAGGCTTCTTGGGTTAGGTTATGTTGATGTGTTGATGATAACTTTATTTTCATTTTTGCCAACGGCAGGCTTGAGATTTTCATCAAACCTCGTGGTTCTTTTAATGGCTAACTATTATCATTGACTATTGATACTGAAATTCATTCGGCAATATCAATGGTAATATCACGGCCATCTAATCATGGTAATAGCATTGACTTTGTAAAGTCAATAGTAGTAGCACCGACAAATGTCATTTAAATGGTAGTTTATATGAGACCCCACGCCGGTTATGTACCCCGGTACCCCGTCTCACATACGACAATTTGGAGTGAAACTACTTTGTTATGTTTATGTTGGAAACCTTGATTTATTTTTTGTGTTTACTTTTCTTTTTCTCTTCATGTCCTGCTTTCTGCTCTGCTTGACTTGCTTCTTGCTTCCGCCATGTCAGTCCGTTCGTCCGTTCCCAATCCAACTCCTTTCCCGTTCGTCTCTCGTCTGCTGTTGTCAGTTGTCTTGTCATATCATATATCTAATTTGCGTGGTGTGTGAGCAACAAAGCGGTGTTGATAGAGGTTACCGTGTTTCTTAATGATTATTTAATTGATCTACTACTTTTCTATTGAAGGAAAGAAGGTGAAATAAGTAGCAAGACTTTTGCAGTTACTATAAATAAACTGATTATTGTTATAATCCTGTTTGAACATGTCGAGTAAGCAAACATGGCATTGAGTGGTTTCATGGAGTTCTTCCAAAAAGGCAAAGTAAGTTTCTTCATTTAATCTTTTTTGTTCATTTTAGCTTGGTCAGAGGTTGTTCCATTTCATAAACAGACAATAAAAGAAAGGTTATAAGTTAGAACAATCTCTAATTTCTTAAGGTGGGTTTACACCCATCTTCAGTGTCACTCTCGCTGGTGCCCCAACTCCAGTTTCTCTGCAACCATAGCCTATCTCTTGGGATGTTTCCTGATGTCCTCAAAGATGGGTTTGTGGTTCCGATTCTAAAATCTAGTGATTGCTGTGATGCCACGAATTAGGCCTACAGACCAATCATAATTCTGCCGGTCATTGGCATAGTGTTTGAAAGCCTTATCCTGGACATAACTTTATGTGACCATTTTTCAAGGATACACTTATTGAAGAGCAGCACGTTTTCCAGTGGTAGGTCAATGGATACCAACCTACTGTCCCTTCATTGCTTTGTGATCGTCGCGTTCAGTCGAAGAAACCAAATCGATGCAATCTATAGACTTCAGCAAGGCTTTTAAGAGGATAAGCCAACGGCATCTGCTGGCCAAACTGGAGGGCTATGGTGTTGTCGGCTCAGTGCTGCAGTGGTTCAAAAGCAATCTCCGATTAAAGGCTACTGTCCGGTTTGGATATGAAGTCTCTCCTCCATTTGCTGCAAGTTGCGGAGTTCGGCAATGTACCACAGTGGTCCAAGGGAGCTTGGACCATTCCTATTCCTAATCTTCGTCAATGACATCAAGGAAATCACTGTCTCTTTTTTGCTGTTCGCTGATGACTTGAAGCTGGAAGAATTATGTGGAAGAATTTTTTAATTTTAGAGGTAATATTCGTTGAGTTAGTTTTATGTTATTTTATATGTACATATTTAAAATTAAGTTTAGATTAAATTGACAATGTCTATTGCTCTGTAAAGATGCTTAAAGACCAATAAAGATCTATTGAATCTATTGAAGCTCTTCACTGAAGTTGCATCACCCCAAGACTGCCGTGCCTTGCAGAGCTCACTCAACAATGTCTTTGAGTGGTTTACTTTCTACGAGATGACTGCAAACCCTGCCAAAACGAAGTTGATAACGTTTATCAGAAGAGCTAACAGTGTGATTTCTGACTACACCCAAGGTGGATCCCTGGTCGAGAGATGTGAAGTAATCAAGGATCTTGGGGTAGTATTGACTCTTCCTTCGAGTTTGGCTCCTACATCAACCAAGTCTGCACCAAAGCCTCAAAAGCCTTGGGACTGATCTTACGAACAGTCTGAAATGGGCTAAACTCCGATGCTGCCGTTACAATGTTCCGAGCGCTTGTTGTATTCCTGCTATTGTTGATCCGCTGCTGGAGTATTCCTCAGTGGTTTAGGCACCCTACCAACTTGCACAAGTAAACTAACTCCAGTCTGTGCTGAGACGATTTATAAAATTTCTTGGCTGTCGTGCTGGACTTCACTACGTGGATGTACCTGTGGAGGAACTGGGGGGCAGATCTTGGTTTGCAGAGTCTGAAGTGCAGACGACAGGTGGCTGACATCTCCGTTCTTCACAGACTGCTCAGCTATCAGATTAACTGTGCCTTGTTGTTTTGTACAAGGCCTATCCAGTTTCGCGTACCCACTGGTACGACATCTCATCGCCAGTTCGAGCCCAGTCATGCTGCCAGGAACATCTTCAGCACAGTTCCATTTCCAGGCTCATGCAACTCGGCAACCAAATCTTTGCTTCAGTGGTTTTTTCTCCTCCAACTTACCGGTCGTTAAAATATTGCTGCTGCTGAACACAATAATTAATGAAACTCAGCCTTGTCTGTTTTGTTAGCTTTTCATTTGTTACTTTATGTCTTGATAGTATTTTTGATTGTTTGTTTTCATTCATCTCTGTAACCAATATTAACTTATTGTGTTGTTAAATTATTCATTATTTTATGTCATTGTTATTACGTTCTAATCTATACTTATTTAATACGCTAAGGGTTTTTGTCTTGAGAACTCCTCCTACAATTTCCAAGTTTTTGGTGTCGTTGGATAGGGCTTGGTCTGTAGTTGTTTCTGCCAAAAACTGATGAGAATCGGACTTAAAATAAGGGCGCTATCCATAAATTAAAATTGAAATGTTCCCATTAGAATAACATTGAGATTGGTTTGAGCATTATAAACATCTGTTAATGTACAGCTGTAGTTTTTTGTAATCATTGATATTCACAATATTGGATTGGTCGGATGTCGTTGATTAGGAACTAAATGTAACTTTTGTATTGTATCAAAATAAATTGCTCGATGCCGAGCAACACGTGCACTAGTAATTATTAATGTTTGTTGTTAATTATTGATAGCCTAGTTTATTGCTGTTGCTGTCAAACTTCTATTGTTATTGTTATCCTACCGTATATTGTTCTACAGTTATCTCTCCTAAACAGTTTCTCTACATATGCAAATTCTTGTTTCTGAACTTTTTAGCCCTATAGATAGGTTTTTCTCTCTCAGAGAGTTTTATACTCGCAGAGGTGTTTACACAACCAGTGAATTTTCCAAGATGGTTTATCTTAGACAGTTTTCTGCGAATACTATCAACAAATGTCTCTAATTTTTATGAGAGTAACTAACTACTCTCCGAGAGTGAAAAACTCTCACTTGTAAACCTAGCTTAAGTCATCGTGTTGTTGTATCTTCATTCATGTAAAGTGGTGTATTTACTTACGGTACTTACCTATCCCACGTAGTCCTGATTGACCACACTTGCCAAAGGACCAGTCAAACTTTCTTAGTCTTAAGTTTTTCTTTGTTATGTTATGTCGGCAGAGAAGGCAGGAGTATTCATGGAGGGTGGCTTGGGCTATTGTTAGGCTATGCTGTTGGTTTTAAATGAATAAATATACCAGAGGTTGACAACCTAAAGCTGTTGACTATTGCCAAATAGTTAAGATACCTGCTGACTACATTATTTATGTTTTATTCTTACTCATGTGGTATGTTTTGTTGTAAGTTATTTTATGTGAGTTATTTTATAACTACATGACGAGTCTTATATGCCTTTGCACTTATGTGCATGTACTGGCAAGCCATACAATTATAAATAAATAAATAGATAGACCTATTCCAGGAAGAGTTATCATTTTTTTTTTCATACATGAGAAGTGCGGGTAGATTCAATGATACACAATTGAACCACGTACACCGACCGTCTACATGCTGGACAGGAGCTGCTTGGGAACCGACTGGCAGGCGGGGTTCAGGACATGAGGTGATCCAGGAATAAGCTGGAAGGGCGGTGGCCTGATCATGAGCACCAATCGGGTTGCTTTATTCCAATCGTATGAAGTGACGTCACATCAGGTGATGTGTGGCCCAATGTATCGGACAATACTGATTATTTTAAAGTACCTATTATGGATTATAGGTACAATTACAAATGATCATATAATCTATACAATACTAGGCTAATATCAAATATATATACAAATACACCTCATTTTTGGTTGTCAACTTCTGGTGTAAACAAACGTGCCTCTAGACAACAGGTCATCTAAAAGGGCAATTACTACTTTGGAATCAGGAGATGAAACTATTTAGGCTAAGATAATATTGAAATTAGGCCTATTTTGTTTTTTTGTAATGAATTGATAGGCCTAACTTACTGGTATTGTATGCTGTTAGTAGTTTGTAGCCATAACTTATAACAGTAAACAGGCCTAGCCTACTTGTATTTCCTTATTTTGTAATATTATGTAGGCTAGTTATTGTGAGCTTAAAGAACCTAACAGTAATTACCTCATCTTTATTTGTAACTTATTCCTTTCTAGACATTTCGGCCGAAGAAGAAATTTTCTCCAGGCACATTGAGGTACTCATTACATAAACAAGCACAAGCCTCGCTGAGCTCTGGTATCAATTTGCGCTCTGTTGTCCAGTTGCCTGAGGGGGAAGATCTTAATGACTGGATTGCCGTCCATGGTAAGCTGCACACAAAATTTTGTTACGGTTTCATATAGCGCCTATTGAATAAAAATATCTATATAGATCAACAACTATTGATTCAATCTCAACCTAGGTAAAACAATCAATATAACTAATTACCCCTATTTTTATTAAGCTTCCTATTCCCACATAAAAAAATTGCCCTAGTTCATGTCAACAAAAAATTTAAACACTAGGCTACCTACTAGGCCTACTTGCTTAGACTTATTAGGTTTATTCTCACATTTAAGTTGGTTCTAGGGCATAAGTTGGTTCTTCATATCAATGGATATTAAGTTAGTTTAGGTTAAGATAGACTAAAATAAATTTTGTCAACTTAAACTTTTTTTTAACAAGAGGTTGGCGGACCTCTCTCTCCGTCCCCATAGACTATTGATCTGTGCGTGAATCGTATCAGACAAAGTAATTAACCTAGTAGTAACTTTGATTTTAACTCTCCCTAAGACCAATGTTAAAATTTTTGGAATTTCAATTTAAGATTACAAACGAAATAAAAATTTTCCTGGCATAAATGTATTTATATTATTTTATCCCAGAACCAAGTTACTGTATTTGCAAAGTTTAAAGAAAATCGTTTGAGCTGTCTTTGAGAGAAAAGTTGTTCAGTATTGTTTGTACATACAAACATACATAGGCCTACATACATTATACTTTATTTACATTGGAGTATAGGATATCCGACTTTTTATAAAAGTTATGCTGTACAACCAATAATTAATTATTTACTGTTTATGCCAATTTCGGTATTCATTCCTGCTCCTCTCCCGATTCCCTTCAAGGAAGTATTATTGACACCAGTTGAAGAGGGATGTTTGTTTTGTTATAAATAGCCTCATAAAAGTTCCTTTTTCTCTAACTAAAATTTATAATTTTTTCAGTGGTGGACTTTTTTAATAGAATCAACTTGATTTATGGAACGGTTTGCGATTTTTGTACTGAAGAATCATGTCCCACAATGTCTGGGGGGCCGAGATTTGAATACTTATGGGCGGACGGAGTGAAGTACAAGAAACCAACTCCTCTGCCGGCACCTCAGTACATCGCTCTTCTCATGGATTGGATTGAATCACAAATAAACAACGAGACTCTGTTTCCCGTCTCTACAGGTATAAATACTAAAAATGAGGACATGTGTACCAGTTCTATGTGGATCTTACGTTGATAGCATGTTAATTCTTTACGGTATGTGTTGGTCGTGATGGTTTCAATCATAACTTATTTTATTGGTTACTCATCACACTAAATAAAAAATAAAACTTTAGAAATAAGTATATTTCGGCTTAATGTCTAAAGCCATCTTCAGCTTATCAACAAACTAGATGAGACAAAATTTCCAAATGACAAATTAATCATATGTTAAAATTTAACTACTTTAAGGGTTAAGTTATTTCAAATATGAACTGTAATGTACAATATAAAATATTGTTAATTTAGAACAGGTTTAGAGTTTCTAATTTTTAACTCAATTTCTTCTTTTATTAGTGGTAAATAGTGGTAATATAGTACATTACAGTTCATATTTGAAATAACTTAACCCTTAAAGTAGTTCAATTTTAACATATGATTAATTTGTCATTTGGAAATTTTATCTTATCTAGTTTGTTGATAAGCTGAAGATGGCTTTAGACATTAAGCCGAAATATACTTATTTCAAAAGTTTTATTTTTTATTTAGTGTAATGAGTAACCAATAAAAAAGTTATGATTGATAGCATGTGTACTGTATGTTAGGTACTATTTAGGCTCAACTACTGTACAATATAAATTTTATTATGCCTAAGGTCAAATACACTTTACCTTGAATATGTAAAGCCTAGCCAGAAACTCCTAGTATCATGGTAGTTTTTACAACACGTCTTAACCCTTCCTGGTCTATAGGCGGATATGTTTGCTAATATTTTGTGCTTATCAAATGGTACAGTAGGCGGTTGTTATCCGCCGATTGTTAAAACAAGATGTATCCTATAACCACATTTATCTTTGTAAGAACTTCCTAAAATTTAATCAAATCTTTAATCAATACACTAGGATTTTTTCTTACCAGCTAAAATTTATTTCGCGTTCTAGTTGGCTGCACTGTTTGACTGAGTAGCACAGCTGTGTTTTCCACAGTTTTTGTGCACCAAAAAGACCCAACTTAAGAGTCATCTTCACCCCTGGGCCATTAGCCCATTGTTGCGCAGTCGGCAATGTTAACCATACGGCTTTTAATGCAAAACATAGTATCGCATTCCGCTGTTTCGGACGTTTTTCAACCGATTTTCTTTAAACTTGGTAATTGTTTAGATGTCGCTCATACCTCGGAATTTTGAAAAGTTTACTAAATTTTGAAATATTACTAAGGAAAATCGAGTTACTTTGCAACGTCTCAATGAGTAATATTTGTTAAATTTTCAAAATTCCGAGGTATGAGCGACATAGTATAACTATTCAACTAAACACTTACCAAGTTAAAAGCAAATCGTTTGAAAAACGGCGTCCGAAACAGGGGAATGCGATACCATGTTTTGCATTAAAAGCCGTATGGTTAACATTGCCGACTGCGCAACAATGGGCTACTGTCCCAGGGGTGAAGATGACTCTTAACACAACACTGTGTTAAGGATACTTTTATAGTACTTTTCTTCTGTGATGTGTAAAAATGTCGCTAAATCAAAACCATTCGTTATTTCCAAAGTATATTTTACAGTGCGTAAACTATACTACTTTAAGTAAACTTTGAATACTTTTTATATGACGCAATATATTGTATTTTATCTACATTCGTTACTAATTTTTATAAAAAATAGCAAAAAATTTGATGATTACTTATAGAATGCAATATTACAATTTTGTGTGAATTTGTACGGATGGTAGGCTGATATATCCGCCAAGGATTGCAGTGCACTGCGGACGATAGGTGCAAAAAATATTTTGAAGAAAAATATTGTGTAGAACAACTATTTAAACCAATTTAACCAACCATTAGAGATACAAGAAAACAATTTTTTTATCAAAATGGTTTTCTGTCTCTATAGCCTATATAAAATAGGCCATCTGGAAATTGTTAATTCAAGTAGAAAATTCAAATCTGTGCCCTGCATATCTTAGACAAGTGTTAAAAAATTTAGTGATCTAAAGCATTTTTAAATGCCGAACATTACAGAACTGTAATGACTCCATTATTTAATATTACTCAATACTCATTTAAATTGAAATGTAAGTTTAAGTTAATTTTAAGCTCAGGCTTCGTGGTTGAATAAATTTTAAAGTCAGAACCATTCCTCACTTAATAAAGGTCTTATTGTCTGAAGACGTTTAAGCCTAAAAACCAAAGCTGGTGTTCTCAAGAGGTATAAAAATCTTTACAAATTGTTTGGCTTTAGAAAAGATAAACTATTTCCTAACCAAATTTTAATTAAAACAGTTTCATATTTATTTATTTTAGTCATGTACAATAATTGCATATTGTAGCTAGTTATATCATACAGGCAAGCAACTTTTAGAATTTCATATTTTGTAAAAAAGCATGTGTCTTAGTATTTTTAATTTCCTATCTTGTTACAGATGTGCCTTTTCCAAAGACGTTTATCCCTCTATGTAAGAAGATTCTAACCCGTCTCTTCAGAGTGTTTGTCCATGTGTATATTCACCATTTTGATCGCATAGTCTCTATTGGAGCCGTAAGTTGTCATACAGTTGGTCTATTTTATCTCAAGGAGTAGCCTAGTTTATTTCAATGCTGATTCGAAATTTTCAGAATCAAATTGTTTAATGACCTTACAGAGGTAGACAAAAATTAAATATGAAACAAAATTATCAGTACTAGCAATTGCCCCTCTAGTTGAAACTATACCAAAATTTTAGTTACTATAACAGCTCTCTGATAATTCAATTAATTAAACCTCTTCCATAACATTAACATTGGAACTCTTAAAGCCTCTCGGGGGCGGGCCTGGGGGCTGATGTGAGTTATAATGGGATTCGGCTCATCAACAGGACAACACTTTTCTAATGGTGTGCGCTGATTTCACAAACAATGCAGACAAGCTTAGAAAAAAGGAGGAAAAGAAACAAGCTTGCCTATTAATATATAGTTTGTCGTTTGTTAACCCATAACCAAACAGCAACAGCAACAGCAAACAGCAAACTTTCAACTAAAGAAAGATAATTTACCTTAAATAAATGGAGCAAATTTTGTAAGATTACCAGTAGATGTTTTACACCGTTGCCAATTTTAGCAAATTTCCCCATAGGGAATACACTATTACGGTAGTAGCCATGGTAAGACCTAAGCCCCGGACCATGTTACTTTTTTTTCATTTTGAGGTCCCCAGAAGCCAAAAACACCGTTTGTTCATTGTCATATATCATATACCTTTTATCTCACGTAAAAGGCTCAAATCGATTACAGATCAACAGTTTGTTCCTAAAATCTTGAAATAAAACTATTTTCCACTAAATTGACCCCAAGGAATAATTTAAAAAATAGTTTTAAGGTTATAAAAATTCAGGGTGTCTTAAAAACAGGGAGCCACAGGTTCTATTGAAATTTTTAAAGTTTTGTTTATGTAAATATTTTCCAAAATAATAAATTTTGGAAATTTTAGTTTTTAAACAAATGTGGTATAGTAACATAGGTATCATTGTATAGCTTAGCTTATTTTGAACAACTATTTTGAATCGGGAGTCATTAATGACAAAAAAATAATGACAGGGCATTCCGTAAATTTTTATTTTGACTACAAAAATGGACGCCATTTTAAAAGGAATAAAGGTAACTAAATTCTGTTTCCCCCAAAATGTTTGTATTCCCATGGCAGCAAACATACATACTCATTCCTATGGTGTCTATGGGGAAAATACAAAACCTCAAATTCCTATGGAAATTTGTTGAGTACGCAGATCTGCTGCGACAGGGGTATTATGTTATATAGTCGCAAAAACTAAATTAAATCATTATTATTAAGATGCTTTGGAACGCCTTGAAACCTATCCTCTTCAACTTTATTCAAAATAGACAACAACTCATTACCAATTTCTCTAAGGATTAAACTTTTACCAAAACTTTATATAACATAAACAATCCCTGAACAACTTAAAAACTGGTTTATACCAATTACGAGAAGACATTGAATTCAATAAACGAAGTTGTCGTAATGTGTAACAAAAAGTTTTTTTGTTGTCTAACAAATTTCTTTTGCCCCATGATCCATTCATGTTCTGGACAGCAGGGGGTTGATGTAAACCTTGGGCATAGAAACCCCAAGCCAAGGAACATGAGTGCACCAAGGCTATATAATCAAGGCTTATAATTTTATAGTGCTGTTACTGTTTTTATAGATATATTAAATGTTAACTACTGTTAGAATTTTAAATTTTCTGGTATTTTAATGTTCCTGTTAAATCATGTTCTAGTAGCTTATTAGTGTTCCGTTCTTTTATGTTACATTTTGTTTTGTCCCAAATATTTTTATAGTTTTCTGTGATATTAAATATAGGCCCTAATAAACTGTGATATTGTAGTTGGTAAGTGAAAATAAATCATGATATAATGTAAATACTGAAAAGTGAAATAGGTCTTTTAAGACAAGACAAAATACTCTTTATTGACATGAACATTAAGTACAGTCATGGCGTCATTATTTTTCTTCTTCAGTGATGAGGTTGGCCTCGTCCCTCCAGGCATTCTTCAACAGAGTAAAATTCTTTTTCCAGTAGCCAGTCGAGAACAGCTCCTTTGAAGTTCCGGTTGTTTTTTTGTTCTTTCAGTGCAGGTGGAAGGGTGTTGAATAGTTTTGCTCCGATGTCTGGTTGGGAAGTTCCTATTAGCCTATAAGACGTTGTCTATTACAATATTGTATTGTTTAAGGACAGAATAAATGACTATTCATTGACTATAGACAGCAATTTGAAGTAATAAGAAGTAATTTGAGTCAGTTGGGCAGAACCTGTTTAAGCGTGAAAATCAGTTTTCACAGGAGCATGGGAGTTCACCCCCTCGATTGGTTAGTTTACCGTCTGTAGCACATTCTTTAATACCTTTAATACCTTTATACCTTTATTGAAATGGCGACCTAACTCAATAGGTAGTTTAAAGCCAAGTATGAATGAGGGATGAGTGTAGGATGATTGTGGCGCGATCTTGTAGTCTTGTTACTGACTAAGGCCGACATTCTCCTTAGACAGGACTGTTAATTCATAGCCCAACAGCCAATGGTATCTAGGGACCTACAGTTTAACGTGGGATCCGAACCACAATTTCAACCTCCCATATACGAATTGGTCTAATTATGAGGATGGTACTTATGGATGAACTAGTATTCACTAGTGCGGACGTTAATCCCCACCAGGGAATATCGCATCCACAAGCCATCGCTCATAACTATCCACAATTCGTGACCTCCAAGTAGCTGGATTACAGGACGTCGCCACCGTCCCAGTCAATTTCTGTCCTTCCCTTCAATATCCCATCCTTCTAGGGGCTTACATAGATTGCCCATTATAGGTCTTGAATTGCCCAGATAGACTGGGACGGTGGTGTCATGTAATCCAGCTACTTGGAGGTCACGAATTGTGGATAGTTATAAGCGATGGCTTGTGGATGGGATATTCCCTGGTGGGGATTAACATCCGCACCAGTGAATATCATAAAGTTCATCCATAAAGACCATCCTCTTAGTTAGACCAATTTGTATATATGAGGTCGAAATTTTGGTTCGGATCCCACGTTAAACTGTAGGTCCCTAGATACCACTGGCTGTTGAGCTATTAATTAACAGTGTTGTCTAAGGCGAATGTCGGCCTTAGTCAGTAACTAACAAGACTACAAGATCACCACCACAACCATCCTACACTCATCTCTCATTCATACTTGGTTTAAACTACCGATTTAGTTATATCACCCTTTCAATAAAGGTGTAAGGTATTAGGGTGTAGGCGGTAATTTGAAGTAATAAGAAATAACCTAATTTTTTAAAGTCAGTTGGGCAGAGCAGAACGCCTTTTGAGCGTGAAAATCAGTTTCCACAGGAGCATGGGAGTTGACCCTCTTGATTGGTTGATTTTCCATCTGTAGCACATTCTGTCTTTTCCTTCAGTATTTCGTCCTTCTAGGGGCTTACACAGATTGCCCACTACAGGTAGCCATGCTTGGCAATTCAGCCAAGGTCTCCTTATCCACAAAAAAAAGTGGTAAACGTATTTTAATTTGAACAAATTTTTCAGGAACCTCATGTAAATACGTGCTACAAGCATTTCTACTACTTTGTCAGAGAGTTTGATCTGATCAGCACCAAAGAACTGGAGCCACTGAAAGAAATGACAGCGCATGTCTGCCATGAACAGTCGCCTCCCCCCTCTACCACCCGACAACCTCAGCCCTCTAAAGGGTAGATCCTCACCACGCAGATCACACGAGTACTACTTACAAGGGAATCTCTTAAGTTCACCTCTTGTCTTCAGAGGAACTCTTCAGATTCTGAAAAATGCCATGAGTTTCTTGCATTGCATTAATTTAATACTAGATAATTATTAATTGTAAAGTAATCTTAGGTAGACACCTTATTGCGAGATTGTTTTGAGATTTGTATATTTATTCATTGTACAGATATTTTTTTTAGCTTTAAGTTAAATGTTTTTGTGATTATTGAAAAAAAATATATTTTTCTTCCAGGATTAAAAGTCACTTTTAAAGTGAGGGCACATACTCTGCTTTTGAAAGTATTTATTTATCGTCAGGTTCAGTATTGTAACATGTTAAGACAATTAAGTTATACTGGTGTACTTGTTGCTTGTATTTGAATAGTTTAATTTGAACTATAACATGGCATTGCTAATAATGTTCTAAATCAATGATATCCTTCCAATCCAATATTGTGATTATCAGTCATAAAAAAACTACACCTTACATTTACAGCTGTACATTAAAAGATGTTTAAAATGGTCAACCCAATCTCAATGTCTTTATTAAGGAAAAATTTTAAAATTAAATTATGGATAGCGCCCTTAGTTTAAGTCCGATTCTTATAATTTTTTGGCGGAACAACTGTAGACCAAGCCCTATTTAACGACACCAAAAACTTGGAAATTGGTTGAGAATTGTAGCAGGAGTTCCATTACAAAAAATCCTTTGGCGTATTAATAAGTATGATTTTAGCGAATTTCCCTATAGGGAATACGCTATTACGGTAGTAGCCATGGTAAGACCTAAGACCGGGACTACGTTACTTTTTCATTTTGAGGTCCCCAGAAGCCAAAAACACCATTCGTTCATTTTCATATATATGTATATATATATCTATATATCTATGTGTCCGTGGTACTGATAACTTTTGAAGGGGACCTCCGATTTTGATGAAATTTGGTATGAAGGTGTAAGACCAGGTCTATTTTCATGAGTTCGCAAACCAGCGTGATCGGGTTATGAAAACGGGGTTTTATGGGGTTTCAAAGGGGTTAAAAATGGGTTTTTGGCATTTTTGGACCTCACTTTTCAAAATTTATCAATTTTAACTGAAACCATTTAAAAGAGCTCAAAAAAACAAACAATTTGGTATTTTGAATTTTCATCTTAGCATAAGTGGTTACGGGGAAAATCCAAAAATATGTTTTCCATGTTATTCTTATGGGAAATCAAGAAAACCCTATATCTTGCTTATTTATTGACATAACTTAATCAAATTTGGTATGTACATTATCTAGATAGGGTTTAACTTATACTTGCTTACAAAACCCATATGGCGGCAAACCTACATACTCACCCCCATGGGGTTTATGGGGAAAATAAAAAATCGCCATAGCTTGATAGAATTTTGTGTTTATATTCACCAATTATTGATTAACTTAGATTTTCTAACAACACCCCATGGCAGCAAACCTACATACTCGATCCTATGGTGTTTTTATGGGGAAAGTAAATAATCTGAAATTCCATTGGAAATTCGCTGAGTACGCAGGTCTTCTGCGACGGGGGTATTTTTATAATAAAATTATAAACATCAATAATTGTGAGTAAGGTAACTCATAATATAAAACCTGTACCGTTTGCCTTTAGTATAAATTAATAAGTAAGTACAGACCCCCGGACAGCCTCGTCAAGATTCCCCTCAAATGACAAATGTAAATGATAAACTTAAATGTGTAACAGATGTTAAATGAATGATCGAAACTTGACAATGTGAAATATGAAAATGAATCATCAGCCTGATTGGCAGACTCCCGACACTGTCAACGGTTTGTTCGCAACTGCCTGCGCCACAATATAAACCTTCAGTATAAATATTTCATCCTTGGTTAAAGAGAGTTGTAATACTGATCATATGTCACTTTTACTTATACACCGCAGAAGATCGAACCTCCGTAAATAGGTTTCAAACACGCCTATGCTATGGGAAGTCTATTCACTTTAGTGTATATAGGCAAAGCCATTAGCTAATTTATACATCCATTGGCTATTTACTTACAAATGATAGACTTCTCTTATAATAGTTGTCTTTGAAATTATGTACAGAGGCAGGAGCTCTTGTGGCTTTCATGAACTACAAGTAAGTGACAGATGGTACAGTAAATCAGTTCTACCTCTCTACCTTCTGCGTGAAGTAATTAATTGAGGTTAACCTTGAGGTTCCTGGAAGGTTAACTGTTAGAGAGGGACCATGTGGTCCTAATGTTCGCCTCAATAAAGAAGTATTTAATTTACTTTCATTTTATTTCATTCAGGATATCGTTTATGATGTCAAGAGGATATTGTTGTCAAGTGACTCAGGCAAATTTTGCTGTCAAACTAATTTGTTTGATGAAAAGTTATGTAGTGTTGTCAACTATTGAATTTTATATCTTGTCTTCCTTTTGAGCTTTGCTTCCATCCTGTTATTGTGAACAGCTGTTGCAGAAGTATTCAGCTTTAGGCCGAATACAAATTTAGACTTACACGGTGCATAAATGAATTGCATCAGTGCAGTTTTTATCCACATTATTAAAATTCAATTTTTATTATAAATAATCCCCCCTAATTAACTAATGACCTCCACATTATCTTTTTACCTACTTTAAAAATGTTTTCTGTTATTTCAATGAACACTTCCGGTCATGATAATATGTGAATTTCTATAGTGCAAAAAAAGCCATTTTTGTTATATTTTAATTTTTTGTCCAACCAAGTGGTATAAGTTAATTAAAAAACATAATTTCAAAACAATGAAACGTGCCAGCTTATTGATATATTCCTAATGACCTATGGTATTGCAGTATAGTACCATGACCAATTGAGTGAGACTAATTTTTTCCCTTATAAGTAGATGGTGCTGGATGTTCTTAAAATGAATCAGTCCAACGAAAAATACTGTCAAAGACCTCTCATTGACAATATTGATTAAGATTGTCTTTTTAGATTAATATCAAACTCATTATATTATTATTATTTATTTTAATACAAATTTATTAGTTCCTGATATTTTTACAGCTGAATTTAAATGCATCACATTACATAATCTTATTTTTAATCTAGTTTATTTATAGCATTTAAAATTGTGTTTATTTTATTGTTGTGAAAACTAACATCACCTTAGAGGCTTCATGCTGCAGTTTTATAGAAACTAGAGATCGCCTCATGATCGAAATTCGATCAAAATTTCAGTTTATCTGGACCCAAGAAGCTTAAAAATATTTTAGAACTAAAACATCTGTTCTTCCTAATTTTCTAGCAGTTGTTTTTACAACAGCTGTCTAATGATTCATTCAATTCTCCTTTCTCCATAAGATTAACATTGGAACTTTGAAAGCCTGTGGGGCGTAGCCCTGGAGTCCGATGTGAATTGGAATGTGATTCTGCTCATCTACATGACTATACCTTTCTAATGGTATGCGCGGATTTATCCTACGATGCACACGAGCTGAGAAAAAAGGAGGAAATGAAACATGCTTGCGTATTAATATATAGATATTTATGATTATTTTGATAGACAATTTTGTGCAATATATTGTAGTTTAAGAAAAGTAACTTTTGAAGTGGGAGTATTTGTATACATATTGAGGAAAACCTTTTTATGCGATAAAGTATACGCTTTTACATAATTATAGATTAATTACATAAGAATTTTTTTGTATTAAGAAGGTGTTTGTGTTTATTAAGTGGAGAAATAACGTAATTTGTATCCTTTCAATTTTACATCTTTTTTGAAAACATTTTAAAGTCATCAATTGTTTTTTGATTGAACAGTATTTTATTCACATTGTTGTCTAACCATAAAAATCCATTTAAAAATGTCCAGAGGATTTATCCTTAATTTAAATGTATTGCATGTACATGAATAAAATGTGTACTATCTTCAAACTCCAGTTTATTGTCTTTTAACCTTTGATTGCTTTTGTTTATATTTATACGTTAAAACGTTAACTTCCACCATGTTAGTAAAAAAATAATAAAATGGTTAAATAGACCAGCATTTATAATGTATAGCTGAGGCACTTGTCTATTGATGCACATTACACCACTCCTTCCAGCATAAATTGATTGGAACCATATTGTTTAAATTTACAATAAGACATTTAGGGATTACCATAGTGTATTGGATTGTCCTACTAAGTGTCATAGTCCAGGCTCTAAACAGGTTGAGCATGCACTAAAAGTCTAACGAAATTTGACTTTTGATTATTGTTGGGAACATTTAGTAGATGTAAAAAATCGATGTTGCCACATTACCAGAGTGGGCACAACACAGGGGACGCCCCCTAGAGGAAGTCATAGAGATAACTGTATTGGCCCATGTCACGTTATATATAATTTTAAAAGTCTTTGAATGTAGAGTCAAATGCCACAAACCCGATCTCTAAAAGACAAATATAACACAAGTTATTGCATTTTGAAATTTCGATAATCTGCTTTTATGCAAAGTTGGACTGCCTGGCATTTCTGGCTCAAACGTTCGTTTGAGGTCGAGTTGGCAATATTGTTTTCTTATCTATTTGAATTCTATCTATCTCCTCTTTATAAAGATCCTGAAAATAAGGTTAAATGTTTTCTCTTAAGTCTTCATTTGCCGTCTTCGATTGCTGTCCGAAATATTATGATTACATTATGATTTTCAGCAAAATTTGGGACAGCCCATGAAAATTTTTGTGAAATATTTAACGTAAGCTTTAGGATCATGTTTAACAGAAAGCAATGCCGCAAAGACGATCTCAAATGAACTATCGAGTCAGAAATGGCAGGCAGTCAACCTATGCATGAAAAGCATTTTGCCGAAATTTCAAAACGCAATAAATCGCGTTATATTCAACCTTTAGAGGTCGGGTTTGTGGCATTTGAATCAACATTCAAAGGCCTTTATAATGATATATAACATGACACAGGTCAATACAGTTTCCTCTACGACTTCCTCTAGGGAGCGTCCCCCATGTTGTGCCCATTTTGGAAATGTGGCAACATCGATTTTTTACATCTACTAAATGTCCTCAACAATAATCCGAAGTCAAATTTTGTTAGACTTTCAGTGCATGCTCAACCTGTTCAAGCCTGGACTATCATGGTATTGGTAGGAAAATAATTAATAGTAATACTCCTGCCAATCCTAACTAATTGGGACAGGATTGTGCTTGGTTTAGCAAATTTTCGGATTAAGCAGATACTATGTCAATCATAACTAACAGATCATGTGCATAAATTAACTATACTAAACGTAACTAACCGTATCATTTATTTTAGAGGATGCGTTGTTATATAATAAAGTTTTTTTTTAATATACTAACAGCATATATTTAGACAAAAATGCATTCGCGATATCTGAAATTAATCGAGGAGACATCTGCCAATGCCAACTCTCAGCTGTTTCCAATATTGTTCCGGGAACAGATGCACAAATGACAGAAGGAAGTCCATTGTCCATTGACCGAAGACAGTGCTATAAAAATAGACCCTCCCCCCACCCCATCCTGTCATCTCTTCCTTTCCCATATTCCAAATATGAGACATTGGGTCATCGGACTTTGCGCTGTGTTGACAATCAATGTTTTGGAGTTGGGCAGGATCTAGGAATTTAATTTTATTAGATTTATGAACGGTTGGCACTGATTTATTCTTATTTCTTGAGTGTTAAATGTATGAATTAACTACCCCTTGTTTAATTTGTGATTATGTACTGTGCTGTACACACCAGGTAACAGTAGATCAACCTTAACAATGTCCAGTAAAGAAGTCTTTGCTCGTTTATGCTTGGTTTTTGTTTCACATGATCAATCCAAATGTTTAACTACATTATTATCCAATGTCCAATTAAATTTTTGTTAATACAAATAAGATCACATTTTCTAAATTTTCCTCTTTAAAAGTTAAGGGAAAAATCGGTATTTTTCCGACAGGGCGTGTGCGGATAAAGCGGATTTTCGGAATAGCGAGGTTTGGACTGCGGGAGTCATCTGTAATTGCCTTTGCAAAATTAGTTCTATATGCACCGTTTGGTACAAATATTACAAATAATTTTGTGCTGGGTTTAGAATTGAAGGTAAGTAAAAAAACTTCTTAAAGTATAACTTCTTTTATTTTACAACAAGCAGACCCCCAGAATGATATGTATCCGTTCCGCTGCATCACAAAATATCCTTTTCGAAACATAATTTCAAATTATTAATTTTCATTCATAAACTTAACACTACTGCATTCCTTATCGTTATTAAATGCTTTTCAGATGTGTAAAAAAAAGAATATTAAAATTACTTTCCAAAGATATCTTTTTTATGAAACATACATATTTGAATATATCTCTCTTAAATAACATAAATGCTTAATCAGCTTGATGATTTTGACAAATTTTGGAAGAAAGAGACTATTACAAGCTTTATAATGATTTGGGGATCCTGTTATATACTCAAAAAGAAATACATGAGAAAATTTTTTCATAACAGCTCATGTATCCACGTCTATCGTTGTATTATACTAATTGTTGTTTTGTGATTTTAAAAAGGAAAAATTGTTTAACCCGAGATTTAAATACTGCTCAATTTCTGCTTGGCTTTTGTTTGATGTTCGTAATTTTTAGTTATAAAATGACTATGTACATAGCAATAACCTTTTTCCAAGCAATTGCTATTGTTGAGCATAGTAAACTCTCCTAAGAGCTGATTTAGTAAAATAGCATTCCTAACTGACAATTTTCTCTAAAGTTCTTTCAGAGTTTTCTTTAGTAATTCCTTCCCAGTTTAAAACTTGAGCCTGATTTCCAAGTTTCATTAAAACATTTAAAAAAACAGACATTCAATCTTAAATTCTCAAACTGTAAACTACGGTAATTTATTTATCATCGATTCAACAACTTTACACTGAAAGCATTTTCTATCAAATAAAAATTCTTGCATCAAAAACTTTCATTGTATAAAATAATATTTCAACATTAATAGATAATTTTTCTATCCAGGGTAACTAAAATAGATTATTTTTAAACTTTAATTAAATAAAATACTGTATTTGAAATAGTAATAATATGTTTCATTTTACAATTTAAAGTGAATAGCCTGGTTCCATTTAGTTCAAAGACATTAATAACACAATTTATCTTTCACCACAACTCCCTTAAATAAGGCATGTTGTAAATGGTATGGTAGTTAACAATTTACATATTTTGGGGGCAACTCAACAAGTTTGCCATTGTTTAAGTCGGGAATAGGGGAAAGGAACAAACATAACCTGACAAAATAATATACTGATTTTCAAAGTACCCAACATCAATAGCATTGTTCAAAGGTGTTGGGAACGTTTGTATGCCCAGGTAGTATTATAATCATACATTACAGAGATTGCTCAAACGTTTATTATGATTTGTACAATATTTATACAATGCTGTTTACATGCTGGGGTATAACAACTGTTGGACAGTTTTTGTTGCCTTGTTGCGTATTGTCACTTTTTAAGGCGTATTTCGAGACTCAGCCCAGCTATCTGGCCTCTTATTTTGATTTTATTCTACATGCAATATGTTACATGTAACGAATGAGAAACATGAAATAGTAAGTACATATATACCTTTCAATAAATATTATCAAGCTGTTAACAAAAATAAATATGGATAAAATATTAACAGTTATACACTTGAGTCCGGCTAATCCGAACTAATTGGGACCGAACGCTGTTCGGATCAGCTAATTGTTCGGATTATCCGAAATAATTCAATAAGGGAGAATGAAGCAATTTAAACGGGTTTACGTGTTGTAATATTAGCGAATAATACACAAAAACCAATTTAAACAGTGCTTTTACCCTTATTTATTCAAAACCAACAATTGCACAGCCCATAGCAGACGGCACAATGGCCCAATGCACGTAATTTTAGGATGTGATCACAAAGCGGCCAAGCAGCGTGTGCTGCCTGTATGCATGGCGTGAAGATACTGTTCGTCGTGTTCGCTCGCGCCCAGGGTTGCCAAACACCTTTCATCAACTTACCCTAGATCCTTGACAAAGTTACCCTCAAATACCCTCAAAAACACCAAAATATCGGAAAATCAATAATTTTACCAACAATCTAAGTTGTTAGTGTACAAGATTGATTAATAAAAGTGTATCAGCTGTTCAATTGGTATTTGTTGTTCAAGTAAAATCAATCACTCTTGTATTAAATCTACTTTTTATTTTAACCCATTCCCAAAAATTCACACATTTTAGTCAAACTTGACAGTTTTAGTAAAATTATCCTTCAATCCTAAAAAATCATTACCCTTGAAAGTCCAAAATACCTTCTAAAAGGGCAATTACCCTCGAATTGGCAACGCTGCTCGCGCCTAGCGCCACGGACTGTATCCACTGCCAGCAGAGACTGTACTGTCACGCCCGCAGATGTGATGTTTATAAGAAAATGGCGGAACTACGCGGCAAAAAACTGACTGACTAAACTTCAACAAAAGACGATGTTGGACTTTATGGTCAATAACAAATAAATTAATGTTACTTTTTATGTGTTACTGCACATAACAGTACGTGTGCAATACTTTTTACAGGGTATACTGTATTTTTTTGTTGTTTACATTCTTTTGTTTACGTTGTGAAAATTTAGTCAAAACACAATAAACTAAATATTTGTACAGTATATTCCTCAATGGAATATTTCGTTTTCATTTCTTTACCACAATTCTTATCTTTTCCATCAAAAATTCTATTTTTATTACGTAAATTATATTTTTACATTAATGAAAATGTTTTGCAAAATGCGTCCGGAGCTTGTTCGGATTAGGCGGACGTTCGGATTACCC
Source organism: Neoaliturus tenellus (assembly GCA_030545055.2). NCBI lineage: Eukaryota > Metazoa > Arthropoda > Insecta > Hemiptera > Cicadellidae > Neoaliturus > Neoaliturus tenellus. The sequence goes on along the minus strand of CM061531.1, from coordinate 329,460,156 downwards.
GTGTTCGGACTAGCGGGACTCAAGTGTACTAATTAAAATAATTTACAAATCGTGGTAACATGTCATGAAATAAATTACAGGTTTGTCAGGTAATATACAATAAAGCTTGACTAAGCAGTGCGTTGGATTGTGCTTAGGGAAGTTCCTACTTATTCCCTTCTGGTCGGTTTTTGAACAGCTGCTCCACAATGCTCTCATCGGCGAGAGTTGACGTGTCCCCGACATTTCTATCGTTCACCGCGATCTTCCGCAGCACTCGCCTCATGATTTTTCCAGATCTTGTCTTCGGTAGGCCTGGCGCATGCTGGATGACATCAGGCATAGCAAAAGGTCCAATCTTTTCCCGGACTGAAAAAAGAGTTAAACTATAGTTGCCACCCAGTTAAGAATCAAAACACTGCCTGTATAAGCTTAATATTTTGAATGTTTTTAAGAAATCCAAACACAATTAATTACACAATTAAATTAACACAAAACAAACACAATTAATTAGTTAATTTGGGCATAAATATGTGTACTGAGTAAACCGAATTAATGGCCCTCCATGAGACTGGATTCCAAAATATGTAATTAATAGGTTGAGTGATTAATAATGTGAAGGGTTGGGTGGAAGTAAAACATGCCAATATTGGTACTATGGCTGTGATGATGTTATTTCCTAGAAAGGAGAGGAGGGCGATAATTAGACTTAGTAGTTAAAGCAAGGTTTTTTTTCTGCAATAAAACAAAAACCAGAAAGATCACGCTTTTTATGTTTTTACGTCATTTATATTGAAAACACACTTATAGACATGTTCAACCAAACATTATGCAGGATAAATAAAAAATTCTGTTATAGGCACCCCTAATTTTAAATGTAACTTTTGATGGTTAGGTTATGTCGGTTTAGTATAGATACGTCAATTTTGTTTCTCTTATCCGTGTTATGACTTGTTGGACAACAATGCTTCTTATTTACAGGTACACAACTGTCAGTCAAGGTCATTTTTGGTTTTGCTCAGTCACTACTAGACATTTGGTGTGCTTCATTAGTTAACTTACATTGTAGATTACATTTTGATGTAGATTTGCTTTTATGATGAGCGAACATAGGGAATGAAACCAATGTTGACTTATGAAAGTTAACCTAACCAAAACGGCGACGCACTCTCCACTTCACTCACTTACATTGTCACTTTCTAAAAACTTTGTCTCAATAAATACCTGAAATTTGCGCAACATATTAACAAAGGTCAGTACATATACACTGTGCCAAACATAAAAAACCTCTGCCTGAATAACTTTGAAGCCTGATAACATCCATTTAGAGATATATAGATATTTTTTAATCACAATTTTATAGAGGAACTCATAAGGTTTTTCAACATGATTTGCATATAAGAGCTAATCCATTGATATCGCTTCAGCTTTTAACTTCAAAACATAACCTACAATACAGAGGTGTCATGAACATGCAAAAGAAAGTACAGATGGACATAGTTGATGAGAAAATCTAATAATTTAGAGTAAAGGAGATATGGAACACTATGGTTTCGATCTTTGTCAAAAATCAAGTCAAATCTAAAATCTCCGATGTTTGAGGATTGAAAATCAATGCAGTGTTCAGTGATGAAATGCAACACAGAGTGTGGTCAGAGTTAGATATCGTACTATCTTTCATCTAACAATAGCAGCTATGTTGAAATGTCCAAAAATCTTAAGAATACAGAGTATGTGTGTTACTTTACATTCATGAAAGTTTCTGTAAGCCTGTTATTAAAACTTTAAAACTGCATCAGAGTTGTTCAGTTTTTTCTAGGACACAGTGTACTCGTATTTACGCACCTCTAGCCTTGAGCTCGGCGACCATCTGGTCGGTGAAGGGCACACCCTGGTTGGGAGTGATGAAGCAGTAGAGGCACTCGCCCTTGACGGGGTGGGGGCGGGAGACGACGGCCGCCTCCGACACACCGGGGTGCTCGCCCAGGCAGCTCTCCACCTGGAATGTGAAACTAATCAATGACTAGTCCACCGATTGCATTCACAGTACCATACAGATAATACGGAATAAATTGGCCCGTAATGGCTTAAACAACTGGAGTAGAGGGCCTAAGTTGCAAAGAGTGTTTAGTCCCATATGGTTACCAATTTGAATCCAGTAGTGAGTTATGCTAGAGGCTAAGATATTCCAGGTTATCTGTACTTGGAATGCTGTTGCCACATCAACAAGTGATTGTGGCAACATGAAAACAGGCCATTGAATCATATCTGACTCCTGAAAAACATCTTGCCACTCCTTGTAACTTGTGACAATTAAGAAAAATTAACAACTTAGTAATAAATGAAGAATGTGAACATAGATAGTTTAAAATAACACTAAAATTAAAACACTAACGGGTAACATATACTTTTATGGAATATTAGCATGGATGTTCTGGAACGTCCAGAATCAAACTGTCAAAAATAGTAAAGACGTTTCAGAACATTCTTGGGTTTTTAAATTTGTTTAGCAATTATTTTATACAAATGATAACTTATAAAAATTACTTTGTAACAGGTATAAAATAAAATTAACTTGCTGTTAAACCTATTGATAGGTATTGAATTATTATGAGAAAGTCTATGGACCCATTCGCAAATAGCACTAAGGGCGTGGCCTTTTTAAATGTGTAACACCACCACCACTTGTTGGGTTAGCGTCGTAACTGGTCATGGTGATTACATTTACAAGTCTTACTATTACAGTGCTTTTGTAATTGTATATTACATTTTTAAGTGAAAAAATGAATAAATACACTGACATTGAAAACTTTGACTCATAAGAAAATAAAGAAATCAGGAAAAAAGACAATTCACTAAGTTTACTTTTGAAACAGATTTTTTACTGTTTTAAGTTATAAACTTAAGTAAAAAATAAAGATTTTGTGAAAAAAACTGTTTTACTCCTTTGGCCATTTTAAACTCAAGATTGGCTACTCCTCTACACGCAAGAGATGTGGACGTTCAGGAATGTGCGTACTCGTGAAAGGGTTAAATAATAGTCTTTTAACTGGATAAACTTAAATAGAAAAAAGTTAAAATTCCATACTATTTAAAAATATAAGTTACTTAAATCACATTATTTAAAAAATCAATATTTCAATAGATTTTGAAAGACCCATTGTTTAAGCTATGAAGGAAACGAGAGATAACTGGTTGAAGTATTTAGGTCCATTGTACTGATAAGAGTGAATAATGAATTGTTGGCTAAATAGCCCCAGATTAGTACTCATTGTAATGTACAACATGTTGTGTTACAATATTTCCACTTCTGAAATAAAAAAAAGTGAGCACTGTAGGCGTATCAATGTTGGACAGAAAGTATTTTAAGTTAAAAACAAATAAAGTAAGTGAACTACACTGTTTGTAATTTGTCTAAAAGTGATTTTTAGTTCTTCATTTTTCAGTGTGATATTTGTATGTAACTCCCAGCTGTTAATTACCTCCGCGGTCGACATGAGGTGGCCAGAGACGTTGAGCATGTCGTCCACGCGGCCTGTCACCCACAAGTATCCGTCCTCGTCCCGCCGGGCCCCTGCGGACAACAGAGTAGCGGATGGTGAATAGAGCAATATCAGGGTGATAACCATTCCTTGATTTGGTCATAGTTATTGGTAAACGGGAGGCCACTTATATATGTAAAGATGATTATTGAATCAAAACAAAATAGAAAATTACTTTTATGTATAAAAATAGCTGACCTGGCATGCTTCGCAATGCCAACTTGAGAAATATTTTGCCCTTCAAGTGAGCTCGTTCGCTCACTCACTCGCCGTCACGTTTAGCTCGTTCGCTACGCTCACTCGTCACAAGTCTTATTGCATCGTCTAGTTATTTTTTATTAACAATCTTCCCTCAATAATTTAAATGAGAACAGCTGTTTATAAAAATTAATGATCAATCCTTTAAGTAATCTTACGTTAGAATACTAAAGATGTTGCTTCCTTAAGAATAACATGGTAACTTTGAGGATGTCTAGGGGTCGTGTATAGTAATATGAAAATAGTCAGACTTTCCTATTTTAAGCCTAAACAATGAGTATACCAAATTTCAGCACTCTATAGCTAGTCAGAAAGTTGGAGAATTAGTGATGAATGAATCATTGAGTGAGTGAGGGCTTTTTCTTTTATATGTTTAGATAACACTTTAGAAATAACAGAATAATACTTTTCCGACAAATCTTTATCTCAAGTGGCAGCCCTATATTTAGGCCAATGGAAATTTGGGAAATGAGCATCAAGCAGCTGCTAGGCGTTGCTAAGAGCCTTCCACCTGATGACATGAATGAAAAGGGAGCTGTAATAGGCCTTCAAGGCCGAGTTAGATAAGGGGGTACTTGTTTGTTATACATAATCCACTATCTTTTCTAGATTATTTTGAAATACGGTATTTAAAAAAAGAATACACAAATTGAATGAAGACTATTTACTGAATATTGTGTGAAAATTTCACATTCATGTCACCGATGATTGCAGCTGGGTTAGTTATAGTTGTCTAGACAGTCTTACATATAACTTAATCGCTACCGTGTGATTTGGTTTAAGTTAGTGAAAGTATTTCTTACCTTTATGTCAATAAAAAACATAACCAAACCTCCGCAGCGGGCTGTAAACTTGGCTGAGTACATGTAACTGGCCTGGTGTCAAGGCCGCAGGCGAAGATGCGTTCTTCGCAATCATCGGTGACATGGCTGACTTTAAGGAAGCAGAACTCAGAAACCATAAAACTTATAAAAGTGAAATTTTCACACAATGTTCAGTAGATAGTCTTCTTTTAATTTATGTGATTTTTAAAGATCCCAGTTCAAAATAACATAAAGAAAGTAGCTGGATTATGTGTAACAAAAAAGTACTGATAAGGATATTCTAACCAACCCCCAAAATGAAAAAAAGTGGCATTCCAGGACTGAGTAGATGCATGAAGAGGTTGTTCCCGGCCGTCGGCCACACATAAATCCTGCTAAGTACCTGGCTATCAAAGTGGTTAGGTAATGTTAGGTCAAAATTACAAAGTAACTGATCGACCACGCTAACTGTGTTGTGTAATAAGCAATTCAGTAATATAATATATGTATTGACGTTTCCTGATTTTGAGTTACTCTACAACATTACCAAGATTTATAAAACTGATAAGCATTAAATGATCTCAATGTTAAATATTATCTCTAATGAAATCACAATATAAACTTAAATTAATTTTAGCTTGTTCAATAAGTGGCCTTCCATTAATCAGTACCTAATTACTCTCAACAGCTGTGCTCTTCTTTCTCATCAAGCTTTCTTACACCACAGTACAGCAAGGAGTCAAGGTTCCTTGAAAATACAGAACTCAACTTTGAGGTATGTTTTCTCTCTGCGACGGGAAGACCATGTGCATGTCAGGAGTATCACGATGCCGTTATGCCACATACCGTAAGGGATTAGGAGACCGTCATGCCTACAAATGCAATCGCCAGGCCCGCCAAGTAAATGACACTGGAGCGTTCAAAAAGGAACTTCTATTTCTGCAAAATACTTTATTTGTGGTATTTTTAATCTCCATTTAATTTTAAATATAATAACATCATTCAAAACGTAATTATTGCAATATTTATGAAAAATATTGTAATTTTTACAATACCGTATTTATGAAAAATATCTTGTCTGCCAAAGAACCAAAATTATTTCACTACCTTAATAACAGATTTTTATACATAATTTTCTCAGAATCCCACTAATCCCTATTCACTAATCCAAGATGTCCACTAATCCCTTAGTTACAATGGTAGGCTGGATGAACTATAAGATGCTTTGCATTTTTGTATTTTGATGACAAACTGCATGATCCATTAGGCTTAAGTCCTTGCACTGAGTGAGTCTGTGGCTGAGTGAGACTACAGTAACTGTACCACAATAGGTTTCACGGGCCTGATGTGATCAAAAACTGCATTTTTAAAGAGTAAGGTTAGAACTGGGTTGGAAAAAACCTCCTTATTCTCAGTCCTGTTCTTTATAACAATCTCGGTATCTTCAAGACATATGCTCTGACTAGTTTAAAATAAAAACATAAAGTTTTTCTACTAAAAATAGGAAATAGGGAACTGTTTGTTTTATTGTTTATCATATCAGTGTCACTTGCAAATTCATAAAAAATTGGTTTAACTAAAAACAAATTGATTGAATTAAACTTGTCACAATTTTATTAAAACTAACCATCTCCGGTGCAGTAGTAGCCGTTGAACTTGGCGAAGTAGGTCTGCTCGAAGCGGTCGTGGTTGCCGAACAGAGTGCGCATCATGCCGGGCCACGGCCTCTTGAATACCAGGTAGCCCTCGCCCGGGCCGGTGATCTCCTTGCCATCCTCCGACATGATCGTCGGCAGCACTCCGAAGAACGGGAACGTCTGTAATGTGAGCGACACGTGTTAAAATATTTGTCAAAAGTTTTTAAAATTTTCTCTCATGAATTTACATTAGGAATAACATGTTTTATAAAATTAGTCTTAACACTTAGACTTGATTATGAGCTGAAAAATACAATGTACCTAATTAGGAATACTTTATGCTTTCGATAAGACATTAACACATAATAGTATATCATAATACGAAAATAGTGTATGCAACTAATAAAGTTTGCACTTTAAATATAATTTTATATGCTTATTAGCGTATAACTTGACCCTTGAATTTCATTACCATCTATGATTGATAAAATTAGTTTATTTGTGGGAATTTTCTAATTTTAAACACAAAAGCTGCTCAGGCAGAATTGTATTATGAAATACTTTCCTATCATTTTCAATGCCAATTTGATGACCTTTAGTAGCTCTTTGTACATTGCACTTGAGTTTTTGTTAGCTAAAAAATATTATCGTTGTTTTATAGTTACATTAAAGATAAATCAGTTGTGAATTTAAATGTAAATTTTAATGTACTGTATGTGTTATGGTTCAATCATCCTTATACCTTACACAATCACATGTTTGTATATGAAAAATATGCTTTTATCATAAATGTTATAAATGCATTCTAGTTTTATCCACACAACAAACTGTGTAAATAAAAAAATACGTAAACATTAATTCAATCATACTTTATTGTATTATTATTTATTTATATCACAGAGAAGAAATGATCAAAGGGAATGTCGTTGATAGTCAAGTGATAGAAACTATATATTTCTAGTAGTGTAGTAGGAAATAAGTGTGCTTTGATTAGAAAAAAAATTAAACTTAACAACTTATCTACCCTAATCACCAGATTTGATATATTCACATTACTCAATTACGAATTTTAAAAATGTAAAAATTATGCTTTAAATGGGTAAGGTACTGGTAAATCTTATAAGTTATTAATTTTTATGCTCACCCCTGAAGTTAAGCCTTGTTAATTGTGTTACCTTTTGTGATTGCCATTGCAAGCGCTTCTTTTGACCTCTAAAACATTAAATTAACCATATTTTCATATAAATAAAACCAATTACAATAAGCGTCTGCATTATTATTCCATATTGAATCAATAAACTTCATCTCTTACTGAAAAATCGATTGTAACGGAGCTGTCTGTGTTTTCAGATACAGAAAAACCCTGTTTCTTAAAGAAAATTCCCATTTACAGGGTTATGATGTACACAAATACCATCACTGACTAAGTAATGGACTGACCGCGGAGCCGGGTTTCATGGGCGTGGCGCCGGGGAGGGGTGTGAGCACGTGGCCGCCCGTCTCCGTCTGCCAGAACGTGTCGACAATCGAGCACTTCTCGCCCCCGATCAGCTTGTAGTACCACAACCACGCCTCCGGGTTGATAGGCTCTCCCACCGACCCCAGCACTCTCAGACTGCTTAGGTTGTGCCTGGAATCGTTAGTGTTATTGTACGAGTCTTGCAGTCTATTTTACATACATTTATTCAATTAATTTATTTATTCAATTAATTAATAAATACTCTACGGGGCAACATCTATTAACAATTTGGATGCAATTTTAAAACTACAAAAGTGAGTAATAAGAGTAATTCTAAACGCAAAGAGAACCTCCGTAAAATGACATCTATCATTACTGAAAATAGGTAATAACTTTATCTTGGCTATATATATTTTTTGAAACTATCATTACAAAAAAATTCTTTGGCCTGATATTTGTTGGAGATAATCATAATTACAACACAAGGGCCCAAGGGAAAACTTCTCAAATCTATATATTAATACGCAAGCATGTTTAATTTCCTCTTTTTTTCTCAGCTCGTGTGCATCGTAGGAGAAATCTGTGCATACCGTTAGAAAGGTATAGTCCTGTAGATGAACAGAATCACATTCTAATTCACATCGGACACCAGAGCTACGCCTCACAGGCTTTTAAAGTTCCAATGTTAATCTTATGGAGGAAGGAGAATTGATTGAATCATTATAGACAGCTGTTGTAAAAACAACTGCTAGAAAATCAGTAAGAACAGATGTTTCCGTTATAAAATGTTTTTAAACTTCTTGGGTCCAGAGATCAACAGAACTTTAATCAAATTTCGATCAGGAGGCGATCTCTAGTTCTCATAGATATCAATTACACTAAAAAAAACCAACATCTGTGGTTAAAAATTTTGTAACAAACTCCCAGAAGAAATAAAGTTCCTTGGCAGTCAATCTGCATTTAGAAAGAGAGTAAAACTCTTTATCATCAACAAACCTTATATTCACTGTAAGTAACACCAGCCTGCATCATAATATTACGTTTTAGATAGAAATAAAAGTAAAAATATTCTTCAACAACTTTGTTAGGCCTACATGTTTGTGTGTGTTAATGAATAATCACAAGACACTACCTTCATTATTTAATATTATTTTTCTAGATACACTTCCACAAGTGGGTAGATTGTTTATAAATCACAATGTATTTTTAATTATGCAATAAAAGTTTTTCCACCTCCTTAATACATGCAAAAAATTTTACTTTAACATTGTGATTAGGGAAACTGGAATGCTAAAAGATAGAAAGTCAAGGTAAAAAAAGTTGAAACTGTTTGTTTAGACTCACTTTTTGACAGGTTCGTCCCCAAATTTCATCAGGGCCCTAATGGCGGTTGGAGCTGTGTAGAACTGGTTCACTTTGTACTTCTCGATGACGGCCCAATACCTGTCATTGTCGGGGTGGAAGGGTGTGCCCTCAAACTGAAACATCAACATTATTGTTTGACGTTATTTCATGATCATGTATCCTCTTTTTAGTGAGTAACATTGAAGAAAGGATTTGAAAACTATACGATTTTTCAAAATGGACTGCCTTAAGTTTTCAATGGTAATTTATTTTTTAGAAAATAACTTATTTAATTATTCGGATAAATAGTCCAACTTGTCAACCAAAATAGTTCATGATATTTATGATAAATCAAGCACTGTCTTTTAGCTCCATGAGGGAACCTTTTAGGACAACCTAACCCTAAGTTCAGTGCAACATAAGTCATATGAATAAAATTTAATTCCAAAATGTAGAAAAGGTCCTCAAGTAGTAAAGATAATGAAAATAACAAATTACAATACAGTAGAATGACATGATTTTTTAAAGAAGTACTTGAATACTTTAGTTATATTGCAGCAAAAATGCCGTTAAATCTGTATAAAAGGCTAATTTGCCACTCACAATAACTGACTGAGCTCCGTTGGCGAGAGGCCCGTAAACAACGTAAGTGTGCCCGGTGATCCAGCCGACGTCGGCCGTACACCAGTAAACGTCGCCAGGGTGGTAGTCGAACACGTATTTGAACGTTGTCGCCGCGTATAGGAGGTAGCCCGCTGTGGTGTGTAACACTCCTTTCGGCTTTCCTGTAGATCCACTGCACATGTGCACTTCCATTAAAAATATTATTTTATAAATTGGGAAAACTGTTCCAACAATAACATAAACTTCGGTTATAAACATACAACTTATATATCCCTCCAATAAATTTTTCATTTTAGAAATGTTGAATTTCACACTTCATAGATATTTGGAAAATAGTTCTTTTCATTAATGAGAGTAGCACCAAAGAGTTTTGGTTTGCTGCACAAACATCAAACAACTAAGTTTTCATATTCCGATTTTGTTTTTATTTAAAACATGAACATCAACAAAAATTAAAGATAAAACCTTTCAATGCTCTCTTGAAAATGAAAACTATAAAGTTACTAAGGTACTGAATAACTCACATTTAAATCATAAAAGTCTCCGATTTTAGAACACAATACCAAACATAAGATAACAGACTACTCAGGACAACTTTAAAACTGGTCTATACTAGTTGCAAAGTTGACATTGGGTACAGCAAACGAAGTTGTCATAACACTGTGGTAAGTCTTTTTGCTGTAAACTATGATAATTTCCCTTCCTTCAAACCCCATTCATGTTCAAGACAGCAGGGGGTTAATGCGAACTGCATGGTTAATCCCTAGCTAGAGTATATGTAGACGGCAGGGGCTGAGTAGAAATGCTATGGGCATGGAAACCCCTAGCTGGAAGATGAGTGGACAATCTGTCCCGTGCCTCACCCTTTCTCTTCCCTCGATATCCCATCCTTCCGGGGGCCTGCGCAAAATGCCCATGAGGCAGACGTGCTCAACGGTTCGGCCGGGGTCTCCTTAACCACCAATAACAACAACAAGATAACAGACAAACTAATAGTAGAAGATTTAAATCTTTGTGTTCCTTGCCTTGTATACAGCATAAAGAGAGGGTCCTCGGCATCCATCCAGACAGGGTTGCAAGTTGTGGAGGCACTTTCCATCGCATCATGCCACCAGACATCACGCTCCTCAGTCCATGGCACCTTGAAACGCAAAACAACAAAATTGAGTAAAGTCAATAAAATGTTAATATCCGTGAGATTGACAGATGCCAACAGAAAATCCATCGCTAAATTTAACGAAAGTTTTAAGACTTGAATTTTAAGCACTGTGTTGTAATCATTATTTCAACAGATGATAAGCCATGCACCAGCTTATGTGATAAGCGATGCACTTTTGCAACTTTCGGGCAAAATATATAAGGCTATACACTTTTGAGAGCTTAAACAAGAAAGTGTTGGAAACCAATTTTAAAAACCCAAGTTGTAAATGTGACTACAGGGATAGTTTTACTTTAATAATTGGATTTTCATGCACTAAAATAATAATTTTGTTGAAAATAAAAAGATGAAGGTTTTCAAATTCGGGCTGCATTTGCATTGTACAAAATATAACCTGCCTGCATTAAATCTGCACATCAACACAACAAAGATCTATACTTATTTAATTCGCTAGGGGGTTTTTTTGTATTGAGAACTCCTCCTTCAATTTTCAACCTGTGTCGTTGGATAGGGCTTGGTCTGTAGTTGTTTCCACCAAAAAATTATGAAAATCGGATACGAAATGAGGGTACTCAAATTATATTTGAAATTTTCCCATTAGAAAAACATTGGGATTGGGTTGAGCATTTAAAACATCTGTTAATGTACAGCTGTAGTTTTTTTTTTTTTTTTTTTTTTTTTTTTTTCATTACTGACATTAGATTATAAATTGGATGTCGTTGATTTAGAACTAAATGTAACTTTTGTACTGTATCAAAATAAATTGCTCGATTTCGAGCAACACGTAGACTAGTATTGTTCTATTACTGTAACCAGATAAAAAATAAAATGCTCAAAATATGGATAAACTTATAAGTAAGTTAATCACCTTGGGTTGGTGTTTGGCGCAGCCGTTGGTGATGTTTTGATTCATGGAGCCGTTGAGCCTAGAGAAGTGTGACACCACTACGCAGCACTCCACCGTGTGGTTGTTCTTTTTGCACTTGTCCATAGCTGCAAGAAAATTGTATTTTTAATCTTTTACCCTTTGTAAAGACAAATATTTTACTTAGAGTAAAAAATAATCAAAGAGCTAAATTAGCCAACAAGATTTAAGAGAGCAAGGTGTTTATTTTATTTATTTTTTTTTTTTTTTGAAACAGTAAGTATTGATCTTTTCCGAAATATCCAAATTGTCACTATATTTAATATTATTCAACCTAAATTATAGCTAAAACATTTTGAAACAACTTGAATGATATATTTGCTGTTCCCAGTTTTTTATGGTTTTGCCCAAATTATATCTACTGTATTTGATTTAAATACTACTTTTATTTTAAACAAGTTAGTGTAATTGGTTGCTTTCATTAGAGCTAGGTAATGAAATATGTCAGTCATATAAGAATATAGTTATTTTGTTATTAGGTCTTTCTTAAATCCTTAAAAAAGCCTCTCAATTCTATCAGCGTTTAACACTTTTACCATGGATTAAGCGTACTCTCTTTTACCTCCATTATAGCTTGTAAATGCAGTTAAGTGAAGCAGGGGAAAAGGAAGTAATTTGAAGCGAGATGCTTAAGTGCTAAGTGCTTTTGTGCTGCTGCCACCCTTTGCCTCCCCCCCACCAACACCCACTACATTTCTTTTGAACTCATTGACAGGTCATGAACGAAATAAGTGCCTATTGAAGCAAAACCATTCCTTTACAAATAAAAAAATTGATTTTGTGTTTAAATTTTACATTTCAACGAATTTCCCTATAGGGAATAAGGTATTACGATAGTAGCCATGGTAATTTGTATAAATGTGTTGGACCAGGTCTATTTTCATGAGTTTGTGAACCAGCATTATTGGGTTATAGTAACGGGATTTTATGGGGTTTCAAAAGGATCAAAAATGGGTTTTTGGACCTAAATTTTCAAAATTCAACAATTTTAACAGAAACTATTTCAAAGAGCTTAAAAAAGAAACAATTTTGTATTTTGAATTTTTAACTTGGTTTAACAGGTTATGGAGAAAATCAAAACATATGTTTTTTTATTTTATTCTTATGGGGAATTAACAAAACCTTGGATCTCACTTATTTATTGACATAACTTGATCAAATTTGGTATGTACATTCACTAGTTAGGGGTTTATATTTACTTACAGCACACACATGGCGGCAAACCTACCTCTACTCACCCTCATGGGGTTTTATGGGGAAAGTGAAATTTCCTCAAATTGCAGAATTTGATGCAATTTAGTACTTATGTTCACTGGGAAGGGATTTTCCTAATCTACTAACAATACCCCATGGCAGCAAACCTACATCCTCGTTCCCATGGTGTTTATGGGGGAAGTGAAAAAAGAATATCGAATCCTGTTGGAAATTTGCTGAGTACGCAGGTTTGCTACCACGGGTGTATTTTTACTTATATTACAATAATAAAATATTAGTACATAATGACATTACCTGCATCACAGATGTCTTTGAGGGAGAGAAACTTGGTGCCTCTCCACACACAGTCGGCTGTCACAAGTAGCTTTGCTTTGCAGTCTACCATACGTTCGGCTAGCGAATCAGAGGAGAAACCTGCAAACTGATCAATGTGTATTCAATATATTGAAAACCTCGCCGATTACTCATTCAGACCATGTAACATCGGCTCTCAATTTTTGATCAGTGGGAAAACGGTCGTTAGCGATTTGACCGTTAAAAACTCAAAACTGCTATCTAAAGACTCTGAAAACTCTGTCGAATGTCGACGATAAAAAATGCCACAGCAACTAGTGAGTCTTGGTTATTATCAAATAAAGAGAATTCCCTCATAAAAACTCTTGTTTCAACCAGTTGTGAAGTTGACATTGGGTATACCAAACAAAGTTGTCATAACATGAACTCATGATCCACTCATGTTCTAAACAGCTGGAGGTTGGTGTCATCCAAAGGGCATGGAAACTCCTAGTTGAAGAACATGAATGGTTGACCATTTATAGAGCAGAGCGGACCGCCTGTATGAGCCTGAAAATCAGTAGTCATAGGAGCACGGGAGTTGGCCCTCTGAGTGGTTAATCGGCCGGCTATTGTCCCGGTTCCCACCCTTTTCTTTCCATCGATGTCCTGTCCTTCTGGGGCTAGCGTAACATGCCTGTTAGAGTGCTTATTAGTTTGGCTGGGGTCTCCTTATCCATCAGCAACAACTCGTAAAAACAATCCTCAGGTTTTGCTTCTCATTTTATGATTGTTGTTGTTGTTGTTGTTGTTGTTATTCGTGGATAAGGAGACCCCGGCCGAACCGTTGAGCACGTCTGCCTGTAATGGGCATTTTGCGCAAGCCCCCGGAAGGATGGGATATTGAAGGAAGAGAAAGGATGAGACACGGGACTTATGCCCGTCGCATTTCTTACCCCCTGCTGTCTTGAACATATGTTCCAGCTAGGGGTTTCCATGCCCATAGCATTTCTCCTCACCCCCTGCTGTCTACATATGTTCCAGTTAGGGGTTTACATGCCTTTCGCATTAACCCCCCACTATCTTGAACATGAATGGATTGTGAAGGAAGGGAAATTGTCATAGTGGGCAGCCAAAAGATTTACCACAGTGTTTGCTGTACCCAATTTCAACTTCCCAACTAGTATAAACCATTTTTAAAGTTGTCCTGGGACCATTTTATGATTTTTACCATAACATTCAAATTAAGCAGTTTTTTTTATTATAATGGGCATTTTTTCACTCACCACGATGGAGTGGATGACACCAATACGGGCGCAGGCCAACATTGCCACCACGATCTCCAGCACCATCGGCATGTAGATGGCCACTCGGTCACCCTTCTTGAGGCCCTTCGACTTGAGCACGTTGGCAAACCTGCATACTTCCTCCAGCAGTTTCTTGTATGTGAGTCGGCTGTAGTCATCAGGGTCATTACCCTCCCTGCAATTAAACGTCAACTTGTATTTCACATTCTACCTTATGTTTATATTTTCATGATTCGTAAAATTTTAGGTTTTAGAAAGTACAAATATTAAAATTTAATTCTTGGAATGTGTGTTCAGTTAATTTTCTCCATACATTTTCTTATTTCTATAAGGGTTTCATCTGTTACGTCCCTTTTTCTCTCGACCTACTGAACCGATTTTTAAGATTGAGGTGTCATTTTAAAGCGTAGGATATACCGCAGTGACGAAACGTAATTAAAAAGGACATATTGTTTCGGGCTTCGCCCCCTCCTTGCCTTTGATTTATTTCTAGAGGGCGCTTTAAAATGTTGACCAACTTTTATTACAAGATCTTTAGTGTGAATTGTAATTTAACAGCTGATTACCTTCAGATGAATTATAAAAGCAAGATAGTAAACTAAAATAGATCTCTTTCACTTCATAATCAACATACACGTACTATAGGTGAGTTTCACTCATACAGAATCATAAAATGCGCAATTTGGGCACGGGCCACCTCGTACTATTTTTAATTTGCTTAAGAAAATGAAAATAAATGGTGTTTTCGGAAAAACGAGGCCCTTTAAGCATTTACCCTTACATTAATATTGTGTTAAATATCCAAAATGTTCGCACAGTATTGCACAAATGTGGAATGATTCATATTTTGAAGTTATACTCTTCAGTTGTGTAGGTTCATTCAAGTGGATTGTTCTTACAGAACTTTTTACTAAAATAGCCCAATAACCAATGCCTCATGTTTCAAAACTTCACAATCGTTTGATTATGCAGTACAATTGATTTAGTAATCTCAGATTATATTATGAGGAAAGCTTTTCATATGACTACAGTTTTGAGGTGAGCCTACTCAGCTAACCTATCTCTGAATGGGGATATACATATTGACACATGTAAACAGAGGTAATAATAATGTTGCACTAGCAGTCAATTTTTACTTTCTCCCCCTATACCATAGTATATGGAGAAAGTATTGTTTTCGTAAAACACTTCGCATTAGTTTGATGATGTATATATCCATTTTGGAGCCCCTTTCCCCCCTATAAATGTATATATTGAGAAAGTATTGGTTTCGTCAAAATTTTAAAATTTGAGTTGTTGGTAAATTTATCCGTTTTGGTGCCCTCTGAGTCCAAAAAAGTGGTTTTCGAGTGATGTCTGTCTGTCTGTGTGTGTGTGTGTGTCTGTGTGTCTGGATGTAAACAGAGCTAGAGAATTCCCCAATGGTCCGATTTTGGTGAAACTTGGTATGTAGGTTCAAACCCACGATAATTCCAGGCGTTTTTTTCATTTTTTAAAATTTTTGATTTTTAAGGGTAGTTTACCCCCAAAACCCCCAAAAAAACGTAAAAAATCTAAATTTATCTAAAACGGCTCTAACGATTTTGATTAAAATTTTGTGGTTTTTTAAGATTAAAATGCTGAATAAAATGACACCACTCGCATCTCCGGGAAAATACGCGTTCAAAAGTTATAGAGCAAAATGTGTTAAAAAAAACTTAATTTTTGGATGCAAAAACTCGTGCTGCTCACCTGGTGCTATCCGACTGAGCCATCAAGACATTAATGTTTTGAGGCTTTTAACACCTTTTCATATTTTTGGGAGAAAGTATGTGTCAGTTATCTGATACCGTTTATTTAAATGAAGGTTTGTGCTATATTATGAATACACCCCACACCCAGATGGTGTTTTTGGTGTTCTTTCTACCTTATTTATTTTAAGTATGCCATTTTCCTATGAAAATCCAGCCAAAAAAAGAAAGATGGACATCTTGTAAATTATTCCAACGGATTTTATAAACATTAATATTGTGTTAAATATCCAAAATGTTCGAACAGTATTGCAACAAATCTGAAACTATCGGTGAAAGGCGGGAAAGGAGATCCTAGAATGTTACAGAGTTAAATACCAGTAATGGGCAAAATTTGCAAATGAGGAAAATATAGTTCTTGCAGCTTTTGCCAAACGATTGGTAATAAATTGAAATACTGTAACAGTTTTTATTTTTTTTTTATATTTTAATGAATGATGCCAGTATGTGGTACCATTTTATTCATTTGGTAAGTTTTAGATTAGTTGTATCTACACATGTTGGTTTTGACATAAAAGATGACGTAATGCATGTTTAAGCACTGTAAACACATTTAGTCTTACATAAACAATAAAGGGAAAACAAGGGATTGGACAAGGCAATCAATTTTGAAAAGTCACATCATTCCATTAATTTAAGTACTATAAACTTAATGAGCATGAGACATGTTTTGTGGTGACGCATTTCAATTAATTGATAAACTGCAATAAACATTTTTTCATAAAATAAATAAGTAAGACACAATAAAATGTGAATGACTTCAATATGCAAAAGCAGAACACATTTTAAAGTATCTGAAAGTGAAATTCGTCTTTGAAATATCCTCTTAAAATGAAATCGCCCAAATTTTCTCAGGCAATTTTGAACTATGTATTTAAATTGGAGAGGGTTTTTGAATCATTACTAGTACACACAATATCTAATTCAACTATAATACATAGGAATTAACCTTATAATTATACCAGTTACAAGACAAATCATAACTTTAGCTTTACTAAAACTTTTGTCACAATTTTTTAAAGGTTTTGAAAAGTTTGAGAGACTCAAATATTTAGAAGGTGTGGTATATCTTTACTGGTAACTTTAGAGGGAGTACAGTAGGATCAAGTACCCAATTAAATTAGTTTCTTTGTATTTTTTCAATACCTGAAGAGGGCAAAGCCCTTGACAGTCACCGTGGCTCTCCAGGCCACTGAAACCTCACGGATATGCAAGTGCTTCGATTGAGGAACAATAACATCGATATCATTCCAATAATCATATTAGAATTGCAAAAAATAAATAAACAAAATAATAACTTGGGAGAATCAGTAAATGTCTCTCGTTAATCATTATTTCAAACAAAATTACCATTAAAAATGGAAAGGCATTCAGTGAAGTCATTCATTTCTTAAAATTATTTTTATTATTTTTGTATAAACCCCAACACCCTCAATGTTTTACTTGGAAAAACAGGATAGGGAAGGAATCAAGTACCAAGATCTTATTTTTTCTACAAATAACATTTATGGATAGAGAAACAGAGCAACCTAATAAATAAGCTGCACACAGAGTGCTTAAAACTATTTAAACAATTTCACTCAACAAAGCAAAATACAAGCGAAGTTTAAAAAAATAATAAATGTATGATTTTCAATGTATTATCATTCACATTGCTTGGAATATTTATACATTTTTGGCTTAGTTTTTAATGATTAAAAATAGTTAGTATGATAGCTGATAGTAAAGAAACAATCTTCATTATCATGAATCTGATTTATGTTTCCTGAAGCACTCATTCTGACTTCATACAGTTTTTTTACCTTGATAACATATCCACCAAATAACGCTATCTAGGAATTTGTTACTATGTTAAAAGTATTTATGTTATAAAAAACCTTTTAATAGTTTTATAATTAGCATAGCATTTTATAATTATTTAAAGAATGTCAAAAGACTGTCTATATTTATTGATTTATAATGAATGATAAATTAATTATGAATAATATTTAGGCCTACACTGATGGGAGACGAGAACAAACAAACAAGAGCATTACTCAAAATTAAAATCACTTTTACATGTATTTAATAATTTTTCGTTGGTACTGTTGAAAATAATTATTGATTGATGAAACCAGAATCAATAAATATGTTTTTTGCATTATAAAAAATGGAATTAAAAATTGGATAGTGACCCACTAACATGTTTTTCACATTACAAATCTGAAATATTTTACTCAAAAGTATCTTTAGTATTTGAAAAAGGGGTAATTTTGGTTTGCTTCCTATATTATACACTATAACTAAGTTGGTATATCTGTAGTTTTGGGCACATTCCCACTTACAGATAGTTTTCACTGCAAAAACTATTTAATTCAATTAGAAGTATACAAAAAATCCAGCAATTCAAACTTTAAAACTTTGACGAAAACAATATTATTTTCTTCACGAAAATTATTGAAATTAATAGACTCAATCACAAGTAAAGCTTACCAATATATATTTTTTAAAGTCTTGAACATCCAACATTGTTTTTATAAATCCATTATATTCAGAATCGTAATATGAACCACCTTTTACGAAACTCACTTTTAGTGTCCTGAATGGTGCAGTGTAGTGGGCCATAACTTGTTGAAATGTAAAAAAAAAATCATAAGTCCTACTCACTTTAAAATCAAACTAGTAAACGTGTTGCTCGAAATCGAGCAATTATTTTAATACAATACAAATGTTACTTTTATCTGTAAATCATTGACGTCCAACCAATCCAATATTGTGAATATCTGCAATCACCAAAACTACACGTATATACAGCTGATTATTAACATATGTTTGAAATGCTTTATTCAATCCCAATGTTATTTAAATGGGAAATTTTGAGATTTCAATTTTGGATAATGCTTTTATTTTCCGTCAGATTGTCATCAGTTTTTGACGGAAACAACTACACACCAAGCCCTATCCAACGACACCAAAAACTTGAAAATCGGTTGAAAATTGTAGGAGGAGTTCTCAAGACAAAAAAACCCTTAGCGAATTAAATAAGTATAGATTAGACTGAATAAAATAAAACAACAAACAACACGGCTAGTCCACGTTTCAAGTAAACAAATAATTAACTAGACCTATTTAGGTCTTATGATTTTTTTATAGATATTCACATTTAGTAGATGAAATCAAAATACGATAAAGCATGGTGACTAAAAAGAAAATGTTAATATTATAATTTTGTTGGGCTTTAGGAGAGAACTATCTTATTGTCAAATATTTATTCGACCTCTAATACTGTTATTCTTCATAAATTATACTTAATAATTTATTTTATTTCCTTATTTTATTTCCTTATTGATTCCTTTATGTTAAAGGTTTTTGATTAAAGAGAATTGTTAAAATCAAAGTTCATTGGCAATCATTCTACTTTGGTCAAGAAATCAAATCAAACATGACTTGGTCGATATGTCCATGTCCTTTCCTCTACAAACAGAAAGTAATCCCTTTTAATTCATTGACCTTTAAGTGTCTGAATGCTTTCTGTCTGACCTTGATTTGTAAGCTCTCAAGACTACTGTAATAGAGTTACTACAAGAGTTTTTAGTAATTGTTGTTATTTTGTTTGTGATGTGAAAAAAGGGTAAATAAAAAAATATGGTATCAGATTTTGTAGAGTTTTTGCAAATCATTAATTAATTGCTTGCAGTTATCAGTGATCATGCCCAAAAACACAAAGTGTTGAGGGGTTGCCAAGTCCTAAAAATGTGTGATATTTAAATTTCTTCCAAGTCATTTGAACATTGGTTTTAGAAGAGCTACTCGACAAATTGATTTGATCTTTTAATGGTTGGTAAACATTTTGTAAAACATTATTATTTTATTTTGGGACCAACTGCATATGTCAATTTAAAACTGTTCCTTAATTTCTTTTGCAATACTGATTTAGTTTAAGTACTTTATTTATCTTGTTTCCCATTCTAGGTTGAGTTGTCATTTGATTTTTATGAAATTTCCTAATAGCATATGAGAGTAGCAAAATAATCATTCACATTTTTAATGTACTAATTTTTAACGTTTGCCATATTTAGAAACTGTACAAGATATACATTTAGAATTTTAAACTAATATATTAACAAATAAATGTATTAACTGTGTGTCAATGTTTTGTCTACAACTCAAACCAGTTGAAAGTTGACTCTCGAAGTTTGCCCATTACAACTTAAGTTGTATAACATTGGTATTCACAGTTTAAGAATTAACAAGTTTTTATTGAAAGACACATACAGAGAAACGGAAAAATAAACTAGATACGACTATATAAGCTTTTTACGTTAAAATAAATGGTGTTTGTTTTGAACTCACGGAGTTTCAAAAGAGAGTTTCTGAACAAACTGTATCTGTATCCTAAATCTGGTTTTGATACAGTACAGAGGTGTGTTGTTTTTTCTCGTTGATATTTGCTCCTTCATACAAAAGGCCTAAAATAGAATTACAGAAATTTTTGGCCAGCCAAAACCATGAAAATCCAAAATAACAGCTCCATTGGGTATAAGAAATTAAATACAGAAACATTTGTTTTCCAGTCACAGGGTAACACCCAAATTTTACTGCAAGTTGGTCATAAATGCTGCAGCTATTTCATCCCCTGAATTGATAAACAGCGATTTATTTGTTTGATATACATTTTAATGAATAGATAAATCAAGGGTGGGTGTAAAACTGTCAAAAAAGTAGTAATTTACTATAAGACAAAAATTTCCAGGATAAAAATGAATCTGAATATTTGAGATTTGTTCTTTTAATTTTTTAAGAGAATACAAGAAAAACATTTTCAATTAATAGAAGGAAAGATTTTAAAGATGTCAACCTTCAAAACACATAAAAATAAATACTTATTACTAGACCTACTGAATTCTAAATCAAATACTGAATTCTATATCAAATACTTATTGGTCTTATACTTCAAAATTCAAAATTCTTGCACACTCCAAATCTTAGTTTTTTTACTATTCCAAAACAATCAGTTCCCTTGAACCAATCAAAGCCCTTGCAACAATGCCGCGAAGAAAGGGGAAGGGTATCGCAATGCAAGGTGCCCGCGCCCTTGGCCCTTCACGGAGGGACAGTTCTAGTTCCTGACCTACAACAGAGCCTAAGGGCCCCCGCCGCTGCCCCGCCCTCCCGTTGACCTTCCCATATTGATCCGATCACTCCTACACACTCCTGCCCTCCTGCACCGACCACACGCTCACGCTCTACTTGCTCCACATTCCCCTCCAGGCCTGCGTTACCGGCATGCCGAGGCGGCGTCCAATAGCGGGCACAGTCTAATTGGAAATATCTAGCATAACTGTCCAGAGATGAGAAACAACTGAGCAAGCTATGAGGGAAATAATATTTCATCATTCCTAATTTATTGGAGATTCTTTAATAAAGGATTTTTAGTGCTAATAGGCCTTATAAAATTATTAGCAGTGTCTACTTTTATTAATTTTTGTATATTGGTCATCTTTATTTTGTGTACCAGGTTAACCGAGCCTTGCTCGTTGGTTTTAGTTTACTTTGGTTATAGTGCGTTATGGTAATAAGGCTATTAAATTTCCAACAACAAACGACTATACCTCTTCACAGTTAACAGCTATTTCAAAAAGTCTGCTTAACATTAATGTTTCTTTATTTTTGTATACCTTTTGTTGTTATTTCGTTACCAAAATAGCAACCCACAAGACCAATGTTAAAAATTACGATTTTTTAACTTAAATTTACACCAAATTTGATTTTTCCTGGGATTAAGGCCTTTTCTAAACTTATTTTTGGGCCAAATCACTCTTAAATCCAAAGTTTAAGCAAAATCTAACCGCTAGATTTCGAGATCGTGGAACACACATCCCTTCAGACATTGCTCGTATTATAGTATAGGATATTATAGTATAGGATTCGTTTAATTCTACTGCTTTGGTGTTCTTGGAAAGTTATGAATTATCTAGAGTACTTATAGTGTAGCATTACGTTAAATGAGTACCTTAAGTTATTAAAAATAAAAAATTGTAAATTAGAAAACATAAAACATGCTATATTATTTTTCTTTTCAACTAAAGCAGGCCTAATTAGATTTTTGCGAAATTGAAACTGTATGTAAATTTTAATTTTTAATATTGGGTGGTTACTAAAGCCAATATTTCTCATTAATTGTAAATAAGATAAAAAATTGCAATTGAATTGTACATTTTAAAAGTAATGAGAAAGTATCTGGTTTGTTTCATGTCACTAAAGCTTAGTATCTGGTAAGAGCTAAACAGCTTGACAGATAACAATTGTACCCGAGCAACCTCATTAATAAATGTAATACTCTTATAATGTACTGTCTTCAACAGGACGACACTATTTATTTTTATATAAAATAAAACATAAGCAATTCGGACAGTTTAACATTTACAACTTTAGTAATTCGTGTGGCTTGTGTAAGAAGACGTTGACCCACTAACCTCGGTTTAGCACAAACGCAAGGTGTGACGCAAATATGCAATTAAGACAAGACCACAATCTGTAGTACGGTATCGCCAACTCTATATCACTGACGTAAAGAAAGAATCCCGGCACAGCAAAACCAAGAGCGTCCGACTTCGTTTCAACAATTAAATACATTTTTAATTTTTTTTGTACCCAGTGAAGTGGTTATTTGGTTAATATCAACAGGATGCTAAGGAACTTTGCGTAGTCCTTATATAGTGCCGTAATTTTATCAATTTTTATTTAAACCGGAAACTATGTTTGAGTTTGACTCACGACTGAAAACAGAAAGTTATTAAGTTGTAATATTAAAAATATTCTAACTGAAAATGCGTTAATTGTTATCTTCCTGTGTAGTTTAACTCCAATTTACAAACAGTGCCCGAATAAGCATATCTTACTATCTTAAATAGCATATCTTAAATAGCATATGTTATAGCATATCTTAAATAGCATATGGAAAATTTTCTTTGAGGGAAATTATACGTAATCATTTTCTGAAAAGAATCTGACTCACTCAGTTATTTCAAGCGATCAAAGTAAGCAATGCAGTTGGCTGGAGGGAACCCATCATAAATAAGGAACGATCTCGAACATTACCGTACTAAATTGATCTATTTTCCGTTTCAAGTTGTTATCAGCCCAGTGTGCCAGTATAATCACCTTTCCGTGGAAATTTCCCCTTTAATAACTGCCTTCGCAATAATTGCCGTTTTTTTCATAATTATTCCCTGTGGTGTTGGTTAAGTTGTCAGTTGTCGTTATGAACTGTTAGTCGGTATAGGATTTTAACCTTTATAAGAAGTTGGATCCAACTACAGTAGTTCCGCTAGTTTTAAAATAAATGCTGAACCGTCAATAAATCACTATATTAAAATTTATATACTGTACCTTTAAATTACGTATTTACGCCTTTACGTAATTATAGCATAAATACAGTAAGCCTCATATGAATTATGACGTTGTTTTTATTTTAAATACAGGGTGTCACTAAAAAGTGTACCTGGCTATACAGGACCTGATTCTACATGCAAAAATAAGTCAAAAATGAAGAATAACAATTTTTGGATTTCGGCTTAGTTTAGCCGTAATCCGCCATTTTGTTTTTTATACATCATAATTTTTATTTCCGTGGCTGTTCGTTGTATTAAGTTCATATTTGGCATGAACCTTTATGACAGCAATGTCCATTTTCAGGAAAAAACTATTTTTGTCCGATGTGTATTTTCAAAATGGCGGCCATTTTTAATTTTTAAACTCAAATATCTCAAAACCGGTAAATTTTATCAAAATTTTACAAGAGACAAAAAAGTTGACAAACAAAATTACCTAACTAATGGTACCAAGATTGTAAGGATCGAACAACAAATAACGGAGTGATTGCCATTTGTATGCATAAAATCATTGATTTTCCATTAAAATGCATGCAAATTTAGGTTATTTTAGAAGAAAAATCTCAATAACTCCATTATTTGTCGTTCGATCCTTACAATCTTGGTACCATTAGTTAGGTAATTTTATTTGTCAACTTTTTTGTCTCTTGTAAAATTTTGATAAAACTTACCGGTTTTGAGATATTTGAGTTTAAAAATTAAAAATGGCCGCCATTTTGAAAATACACATTGGACAAAAATAATTTTTTTCCTGAAAATGGACATTGCTGTCATAAAGGTTCATGCCAAATATGAACTTAATACAACGAACAGCCACGGAAATAAAAATTATGATGTATAAAAAACAAAATGGCGGATTACGGCTAAACTAAGCCGAAATCCAAAAATTGTTATTCTTCATTTTTGACTTATTTTTGCATGTAGAATCAGGTCCTGTATAGCCAGGTACACTTTTTTGTGACACCCTGTATAAGTACCAGGGGGACCGAGCTTAAGCTAGGTAAAATTATTACTTTCGTTCTCACACAAAGCTCGTTCGCTCCGCTCACTCGCCCTCTTCCATTTTAAAGACGAGCTCGTTCGCTTCGCTCACTCACCCAGCCGAAGGGTGCTACACTTTGGTATAATTTTCTTAAACTACAGGTTAAATATGTAACACCTTTGTTTATATCTACGGTTATTAGCTAATAATATCAATTAATAAAATCTCCATAAGGATAACATGAGAACTTTGAAGGGCTCTAGCGCGAAAACCGGATTTCTCCCAGCCATGGGACCAACTCCAATCGATTTCTGGTGGCCAAAACCTCCATATTTAATAAAAAAAAATCAAAAATCCTTGGAGCGAAAAAAAACTTTGCTCGTACAAACAGGGCTTGTTTTAGAGTATAAGATAAGATATCAGTAGGCCTATGTCCATAAAAAAGTTTCCTACGTTTTTAAACCTAACCTTTTATATTTAGTGATTTATGATGCCTAATTTTCTTGAACTGATAATAGGAAAACCAAATCCTTTCCGAGCAGCAAATAACGTTCGGAAATAAAACACAATCGTCTACAAAACTCAAAATAAAGTTTTCGGAAAAAATTGTAATAAATATTCATTTACTTGTACATTCAATGATCTTCAGATCATAACCTTTATCACATTTAAAGAGTTCGCCATATTTCTGTTATTTTGACTGGTCAAAAAGTGAATATTTATATTTGTTTCGGTTGATGATGGCTGCCAAGTAAAGTAATGCTGAAATATTGAATATAGGTTCCATAACACTCCATCATAATTTGGCCGCGCTGTCCGATCAAGAAAGTTTTTGCACTCTTCGAACATGTTTATACTAAGTAGTCAATGTAGGATACCTGTGCAATTTAAATGCTTATTGAATCGATCGAAGCCACTATATATTGAAAACCCCGTACCGACGATATTTTAGTAGTAATTAAATTACATACAAGTGAATAGGTAATTTAAACTACCTATACAAATATTATCAGTACCAACGGAATGAATACAGTTAGTCCTCCACAGCAACGCAAGCCAAAGCCAAAAGACAGTAGGTGTATTTCAATTAATTGGTCCGTTTATCAACATTCTGGCCTCGGAAGGAAACGCTTACAATAAATCGGCTAACGGTTGACCTTGAGAGTGATAGATAAGGCTGACTTTCACCGACACCGTACCCGCCTATCACGCTCGCTCAGCGCCAAGCGGCCTCCAGTAGGCGCGAGGTCACGGCCAAGGTCACGCGGGACGGGGCTGATAGCGATAGCGATCGCGATAAGACCACCCGTCGGAAATGAGAAAAACCCAAGTGAATACAATTATTATTCTGGAAACCTTCGATTATAGATTATAGCAATGAGCCGAACTGTGGCGGTAGACCATATAAAGAAAGTCAAAGAGTTCATGCGGAAGGAAAACATATTTTTTTTAGTAAATCGCTGTGGTTTTCGAGATACTATATCCCTATATCGCGATGTTTTTTACTATTTATGGAAATGGTTGGTAGGAAAATAACTTTTACCTTCTGGAAGGCAACTTTTCTCGTCGGTAAAGTCACTAATCTCGCAATTTGTCTCGCAGGTTATCTAAACATCATCTAGACCCCTAAACATTTTTATGTAACATCAATGTAACTGTGCCGAAAGAGTAGGTGCCATTTTTATTCAATGCGATGTCAATGACCGTAAGTTCAACTAATTGTGCAGGCCTATAATTATATAACGAGATAAATTTCTTTTTTACTGTTGAGGTTTTTTAACGGTATTTCTGTAATAGCCTACGACCTGCGTCCATTCCGTCTCAGTCCCCCGGTCCCGACCATGACGGTTAGAAGTTGCACATTCGACGCAAACAAAAATTAGTTACACGATAGTAAATTTCCGTATTTGACAAGTGCATTATTACAATATTTATCATGGACGAGATAACAAACGCAACCGTTTCTCTTTCTGAGTTGATAGATATCTGTCTAATAATTGTTCTGTTCAATCGTTGCATGGTTTCAAGCGTTTCAAGAATCAACTTCACCCAAGAAATATTGAATGAGAAAAAGGTAGGTGACATCAACAAAAACAACAACAAAATCGATGACGTTAAAGGTGCAGCACTTAAAATATTCAAAGCAAACCACTCGTGTGTCAGAGGTGCAGGACCGCTTCAAACGGCTGTGTCACCTACCTTGGTTTGTTAGACACACATTGGTCAAGTTCACGTTCTTCAGTGGTGGAACGAGATTGAGTGTTTTTTGGGGTTAGTTAAAGATGCACGTGAACGCGTCAACTTTAAAAATCCCGGTGCATTCATAATACATCAAAATGACGTCATTAGAATCCACTAAGATTTATCACGTGACCATTGGGATTTGTCACGTGATATGATAAAATATATAAATTCCTGTTGCGGTGGATGATCATGATAGACACATTGAGG
Source organism: Neoaliturus tenellus (assembly GCA_030545055.2). NCBI lineage: Eukaryota > Metazoa > Arthropoda > Insecta > Hemiptera > Cicadellidae > Neoaliturus > Neoaliturus tenellus. The sequence goes on along the minus strand of CM061531.1, from coordinate 329,433,035 downwards.
GCGTTGACAAGCATCCACCGCAAAGCGGTTTGTTTACGTCTTTGACTGTCATTTGACAAATTCCAGACACTTTAATTGTGGGATTTGTCACGTGATAGTCAAAAACATAAACAAACCGCTTTGCGGTGGATGCTTGTGAACGCGCTCATTGGCTTCAACAATGCAACCGGAGTAAACCGGAAACAATGGACTCGTTCACGATCATCCACCGCAAAGAGGTTTGTTTTGTTTTAAATGTGTGACAAATGTCACAAACAACGTGTCTGGAATTTGTCACGTGATAGGTAAAAACATAAACAAACCTATTTGCGGGTGGGTGATTGTGGACGAGCCCAATGAGCACATGTACAATTGAGGTGTTGAATCTCTAGGTATGCAATTAAGTATCTTAGGTGTGCATATTTATAGACTATTAACTAGAGAACGACGCCTGTTGACAGATTTTTTGTTTTTAAGAAAATAAATAACTAAAGCACAACATCTACGATAAATTATTATGCTTTTGACCATCTAGCCCATAAAACCCCATTTTGTAAACCATAAAATTTAGAGAGGGACAATTTCAGCATTTCAGCTGAAACAATGAGTTGCGTCGGTACAGTTAGCAGGTCTCGTGTTGCGGCCGGCCTTGATGGTGACGTGAGGCGTCCATGTAATACCTGAATGAAAGCGGGTAACCAGCGGGGAAAATTACGCACATTTCCGGCTGCCTTGAGCACTCGTGCCGCAACTGGGGATAATAAACCGAAAATCGAATGGCGCACTCTAAAGCTAAAGATCGCTTGGAGTGGGGCCTACAACGTGCGAGTGCGACATCGAAAACGCGTCTGTTGGAACATTTAACTAAAACATGTTAGTTAAAAAAAATGCCAACAGAATTTTCTTATTTATTTTCATACGTGTGAGACATCTACAACAGTTTGAATTGTGGTTTTACTGAACACACACAGCCACTAATGTTTGGAGAGCGATTTCGCATTTAAAAGCGATCAGGAATGATGAGGTCATAATTATTTACTTTTACAAAATATATACGTTAAATCATACGAATGTTTAAATATCAATATGGGTCTATATTTATAATAATAACTAATGCGGGAAAGAAAGATATTATACTAAATGCTCTATAACTCAAATATATGTGAGAAAAAGTTCGCAACATACATATGACATTATTTAATAGTACCAGGGGGACCGAGCTTAAGCTCGGTAAAATTATTACTTTCGTTTCTCACACAAAGCTCGTTCGCTCCGCTCACTCGCCAGGCGGAAGGTTTGCTGCACATTGGTATGATTTTCCTAAAACCACAGGTTAAAGATGTAACACATTGGTTTATTTTATCTACAGTTATCAGCTGATTTTTGTTCAGTTAAAAAATTTCCATAAGGATAACATGGGATCTTTGAAGGGCTCTAGCGCGAAAACCGGATTTTTCCCAGCTATGGGACCAGCTCCAATCGATTTCTGGTGGCCAAAACCCCCATATTCCAAAATTTGAAGGAAATCGTCGGAGCCGTTTTTGAGATAATTGTGCAAGCAAGCAAGCAAGCAAACAAGCAAACATTGCTCGTATAAGAGTATAGGATATTCCATAGCTAAAGAAATTTAAGTAATCACTAATATATTCGGGCAACTATAACCCTTCACTAATACCGGTATATTATCTACAATTTTTTTTTATTTATAGGTTACTTTTATTATTATTACCTATTATTTTTATTTTGTTACACTATACGCTATTTTGACGTGGAACGGTCCAAACCCCCGGTCTCATCTAACATCGACCAGTTGTTAGAAAGCATCATTAATTAATAGCCCAATGACGAATGGCAACTGAGTCCGAAATCGAACCTTAACCTTTGAAAAGCTCCTTACTTTTCTCATGATAAAACCGACAACCTTTGGATTCAAAGGCGAGCACTATAATCATAACCACTCAGATACCCAGCCAGTTACTTAAAAATTAAATCACAATAAAATCAATAAGTTAGAATATTTCGTGGTTCTGAAAAAAAAACCAATTAGGCATAGAAGCAAACATATAAGTAAGCCTATTGATACCTAAATTAAAAAAAAAAACCCCTTCAACAGCTAATTGGTTGTAGCAAGAGATCGACTCCCTAAATTGATTCTTAAAAATTCTAAATTAAATTTGTGTTGCTCATACAGAATGTAATGACAGAATGGATGCTGATGCATTCGCTTTTTATGTCAATAGACCGTAAAGAGTGATTCAGCGGCAGGAATTTTGCTATCTAAAAGATCCCTATGTGATGTTTAAGCACCCATAAAAATCTATGGTAAGTTATCACTTTTAAAAATCGTGACTTACCAGAAATAAGCGATCTTATCCCCCATCCCGTTCTTGATGTTTCGGTCCAGCAGGTTGTAGCACACGTTGGTTTTCGCTCCTTCCATCCATTTTATGCTGATCGGTCCCTTGTTCAAGTCGAAGTTGTAGGAGTGGAACTTGTTTATGTCATAGGGAACTTCCCAGTGGAACTGACTCGCGATCTCACTCCAGAACTTGGCCGGTTCCTCGATGGACTTCTGGTACAGGTCCTTGTACTGCTGGAAACTCTTGACGTACGACTTCCGCGAGACCGCGGCGTTGGGTTCGTACACGTTCTTCTTCATGTTCCCTCGGTAGAAGGAAGGAAGTGAGTGACAGTGCAGAACGACTTATCGCGCCGTCTACCGCACTCTGTGACTGTACTGACACTGACTGACACTGACAACGACAACACTGGCGACTGCCGGCGCGGGAGCAGCGCGCGCAAATTGATATTTCCCTCCGTGATCCCCCCCCCCACCCACTGCTATCTCCGCGGAGATGGTAGTTTTTTAAGTTTATCAAAAGATGCTCAATATTCGTAATGAGGGAGATTGAAAGAAAAAACTAACAATTGTATTCGGAATGTTAGGTTATAATATTCAATGTGTTAATTAGTAGAACCCACGAGCAGTTTGGTTATCTCGTATTATGTTTAAAGTGGATAAGCACGATGTACAAATAACACACCGGTGGAAAAGATAAGCCTACTTATGAAATCGCTAACTTAGAAAAGAGACGATGATGAGTTTACACTTATCTCGCAATAAAATATAAACAAATTAAAGTTATTTGAGTCAGCTGATAAAGATTGAGGAGCTAACTCCGTGGGTACAGGTGGGTTAGATACCACGAGGTGGGTAAACCAGATTAAATAAATAAAAACTCCTATTATTATACCCCGTTCAAAAAAAATGTGCGGTCGAAAGACAGAATTTCATTTCCCACCACAAGGAAAATTCCCTCAATACTTTCCTGAATTCCCCGATTTTCTTCACAATCAGATGTTATTTTAGTTTGGCTCTTAAAATTTAGAGTATAAAATAGCGCTGATGATCGTGTTACTTCCCCTACTTGCCGTTGGAAGCGCTTCTTGTTACATCTCAAATGTCAAAATTAGAATGTTTGTTTACAAAAAAAAATCAAAACATTGGCATAATTTGACATGAGATATTAACCAGCTGTGGTAATTCTCAGTGATTCTGATTGGTTGGATTCTTGGCAGTGGGAGGAACGGGAAAAATGGGGGAATTGAAATCTGCGTTTCGACCGCACATTTATTTTGAACGGGGTATAATACATGGTTGAAACGCTCTCGCCGATCTTTATGATTGATATGTCATATTAAAGGGAATAATGCTTGAAGAATTTTCTTGAAATTCACGTTTGTCCTTAGGGTTACGTCCTGCAGTCCTTGTAAATTTAATTCGGGCCAATGGAATTCTTATGGAAAACAGAAATTCAGAAAGTTATACCAGCTTTTTAGCCAGCTGTGAGAAATTTTTTATGGATTGTATGAAGAAATCTAGGAGGTAGGTGACATCAACAAAAACGATAACAAAATCGATGACGTCAAACATGCATAGCACTTCAAATATTCAAATAAAACCACTCATGTGTCAATTTAAACAACATTACGTCAGAGGTGCAGGACCGCTTCACTCAGTTGTTATGGTGTCACCTACCTTGGTTTGTTCTAGATACATTGGGTTGTATGACCTCACTCTAGCCATACCGTAATAATCATACATTTTTATATTGTCGTAGCGGAGCACTTCACACTCAAATACTTTTTTATCTTCTTCCCTGTGCTACATCATTCTCTGTGGCTATATACAGTACAGAATAGAATTTGCAAGTGCAAGGTGCATAAGTTCTAATGGTCCATGTATCTAGAATTCATTGGAAACCAATAATCTGCATATTTTTTTTCTTGTTATGCAGAGTAAAAAATGAATAAGTTGTTGTAAGAAAGTAATCCTATTTCTGTAAAACCAATCTTTGTGAATGTTATTAAATTATGTGCATGCTTGATACGACGTTTCATTTCATTACTGAATGAATACAAATTATTACAATATTCGACGTAATATTGTTTGCATACGTCCTAGGAAGTTGCTAATTCACGTGTAGATAATTGTGTAGATCCATTGTGTAGATAATTTGGAAATTTTCTTTCCCAAAAGAGAGAAACTTAAAACACACAATACCCTTTCTCACGTCAATGTCAGTGTAATTTATCCGCTTGGGGAAGCACGCGTAATTCTTCTACTATCTACTGTATAGGCAGTCAGTCTAGTCACACCAGCACCAAGCTTCGAAAAGGTCATGCTCGGATATGGGGGAGGAAATATTATATAATAATGTAACAGTTAATGTTTAATTCTGATTTTGACATCATCTAAGTAGTAGTGCTCCCTCAACGTAACATCTAAAACATTTCAGAAGTTCGGGTATGTTTATACTTAACGAAGGACGGAGAAGGACCTATTCATGTAAGTATTAGGGGTTGCTCGTTGGTTTTAATTCAATTTTGTTATAGTATCATGGTAATCAGGCTTTGAACTTTACGCCAACTATACCTTTTCACAGGTGACAGCTGTTTCAAAACCAATATTTAAAAATAATATTGTTGTATTTTTGTTGGGGATAGCCTCTGGATCATTATTTAACATTGTATATTCTAGGCTTTAGGGTTTTGGACAGACACATTTTGAACAGACACATTTGGATCATAAGGTAAGCCTGGAATATTCAATTTTATTTTTGTTTACTTTTCGTTGTTATGATGCCTACCTATAAGACCAATGTTATATACAAAAAATTTTGTACTTAATTTGGGGGGAAAATGGATTTTTTCTTGGGTTGAGGTTGTTTCTAAACTTATTTTTGGGCCAACACACTCTTATATGCAAAGTTTATAGCTTAGGATAGGATTGTATCGTATTTTACATTTATTTATGTACTCATTTGAATGAGTCAAATAATGCGACTGCTTGGAAGTGATCTAAATTTTAATGAACGTTTACGTGTAAAATTATTTTATTTTATTGGAAATAAAATAATTTATTGGAAATAAATTATACAATGTTACTTTTTTTATTACAAATAACCCCAAAACTTGTTAAAAAATTTAATATTTTAAGTTTAAAAGGCCCTACGAATTGAAAGGCACTACACCTGTAATTCAATATGTTTAAAGGAACGACAGATTTTACCTCTCTTATACTGTAGATATAGTTGTTTTGTTGTTTTAATAAAATGTTACAGCGTTACAGGTTGTTTATGAATGTCCTTGTGAAATTTTTATGCATGCGTTTTTGTACGGACAGTTTAAAATATATTGGGAACATTCATCGGAACGGCTGTTCAAGACGAGCGACTCGCTCATCTGAAACGTCAGTTTTTGTCGTCCGTACAAAAACACATGCATACAAGAGCCTTAAATCTTGATCATTTAACCTACATCCCAACAGAGGTTACTATCAAATCCCTCGACTGAGGTGGGGCAAGGCAAGTCGAAACAATACGTTTTCCTTGAGGCAGGAAGGAAAACAAGATAGTGGCATGCAGAGACGTTTTTAATCTGTGGTTTAATTTAATTTCCTTTGTATGGAAACTTCTCATAGTATATACTGCACTGTAAAACAACCTCTTGTGAGACAAAATCTAAAACCAAACAGTATTTCTAAAATGTTGTTAAGTTTATTAAATTATCTGTGGTAGTTGGTAAAGTACTTTTAAATTTCTCGTCCCTTAATCAAAACTCAGGACTTGTTAAGCACCGAGTGAATTTTAAAAAGTGGTAACATGTTCTACGCCTCATAATTAATTGCTATTCCTGTAATTTCCAAGAAACGAGTGCGATTGCCGATTATTTGTTTAACGTCAAGGACGAGTCGGAGCGCTGGCGTGACTATTGATTGTCAGGTGTACCAACATATGTCACGCGATCTCGAAAATATACGGTTCATCTTACAAAACTGATGCTACATTTGGCACCAATGCTAGCCAACGCACGCCCAGCGAGGTAGGCCTACTGTACATGATGAACGAGAGCGAGATTAAGTTGGACAGTAAATTGTAAATTTTAAATATAGCTAAAAAATGTACACTTAACATTTTAATTAAATGTTTATAAATATTAAGCTACTATGTGTTGCAGTTGCATTATATAGCTATTGCTAGTGCTACTTGTCCGCACTCGAGAAGAGAACTGTTAACACAAGACTTGCGGGCGGAATATAATTTCTCTCGAATGCAGTGTAGGCACTTTGCGGGCGAGTTGCATGTACAAAATTTTTCCTACGACTGCCATATTTATTATAGTATAAATATTCAATTTTATGATAACTTATGTGATGCATTTCCTCAGAGCCGACTTTAAAAGTGCGAGGCCTGGTGCAAAAAGTTTTGTGCGGGGCCTTTTAATTTCCGATCATAGATTAGAAATTTTAGCCTTACTACCTCAAAATCTTGGTCCAAAACTGTATAATAAACTGCCTTTGACGTTGAAAGAACCCATAGACTGCCAAATCTTTTTAAAATAATCTAAAAAATACCGGTTGGAGAGGGTTGTTTACTAAGTTGATGAGTTTTTTTTTAATCTAAAAACAATTGTTCTCTAATAATACTAGTTTTATTTTATCAAAAGATATTTAATTTTTGTTTATTTGTTATTTTCAGGGACAATTTAGGTAAAAGAATGACGTTTGTAATACAAGTGTAAATTGTCAACTACAAAAAAAGAATTTGAATTTGAACTTTTTATCATTAATGGGGGAGGGTTGTCGAATATGGAATGGCCCCCAGTTGAGCGGAGTGGTTCGGGTAGTCTGCCCCGGAAATTTTTGAAAATTATAATTGCAATTGATACACTCTGAAAAAAGCAGTGAAGTGCAAAACTACCACTTCGGGTTGGTAGTCTCGAGATCTTATTTGGTTTCTCTTATAAAAACTGAAAGCTTGATAAAATAACCCAGAACAATAAAGATAAAGTTTATTCTTAAGAGTTAGTGCCTATAATGTAAAATAAACAAAAAGTTATTGTGAATGTTTATTGCATCTTATTGTCAAGTTAGGTTTCACCATCACCTAGCGTTTAGGCCCGCCGCATATTGAGACCTATCTAGTTACCTATCCGCCCTCATCTAGTTAGAATATAACAGTTTAAATGCTGGGAGTCCAAATGAAAGTTTCTAGATCCGGCTAACTCCTATCGTCCTTGGATAAACTTGAGCGCCGATGCCCCGGCTATCGCGGTAGCGGATGATTATCACCTTCTCGGGAAGCGCAAGTTCAAGGAAGGCCCAGTGACCTATCAAGCTCGGTTATCACCCATGACCTGAGGGTCACGTGATCAAACATGTTGCCAAAGTAAATAATGCAACTTTGATGATTTAGATATTGTATCACTATCGCGATACGGGTTCAATTTTTTTATCGTATGTACATGAATGAGTACTTAATGATAATATTGGGTTTTCTTTACATTTTATTTTAACTGTTAATAGTGTTACTAAAAATATTATTTTACGAAAAATTAATAATTATTTAATTAATTAATTTATGAGGATTTATATAACTATTGTCATTTATAGGTCTTCCCTGCAGTTCGTTTTATTTTGTTGTTGTAAATTTAATTTTCTTACAATAAACTGGAATAATTCCGTCTCTAAATGACCAACCTAAACTTATCCCTGATCTCATTGTTCCCTTCCCCATGATATTGTTCTATCAGAAATTTATTCAGTATTAGGTGTCAAACTGCATCAAATTTACTTAAAAATTTCATAATTACTTACACAATAACTCATAATAATAACTTAGCATAACTTCATAATAACTTATTACAAGATTGTCTTGACCCCGTCAGGCAAGAAATGACAAGCTCAACGCCGCTTCGGTGGACTACTGAGCGCCGAGGGATGTAACCCACTGAGCACAAGATTTCCCCAGGATATCCCAACCAGATCCCACATATCCTATTCAAATCCCGGGATATGGAGAAGTACAAAAGGACATTCTAAGCATATTCCAAAGGGACTTAATAGAAATACAAAATTTTTATGTAAATAAGACTAAAAGTAAACAATTTCAAACAAAACAAGTTTATAATGGATTTATTTCACTTTTTTTTACTACAAGACACCTGTCAAACAAAATTTCAAAGGATATTCCAGAGATATCCCAAGGATGTGTCAGAACTACGTAAACGGTCATATTCCAAGGATATCCCTGGGATATGTGCGTTTTTACAATTTAATTCAAACATATATTCCATTCAAAATAGGGGTTTTGCCGAAAGTCCAAAGTCATCAAGTCATTGAAAAATACAATTTTTCTCTGACTCCTCTTTTTTGAAAATTTCTGAAAAGAGCTCCTTGGGAAGTCCCTGGAATATGTCCGTAGGCATAGTTTTAATTAAATTCCATAAATTCGTTCATATCCTTAGGACATTCTCAGGATTTCCCAAGAAAATATCTGTTGACACAGTGTAAAGTATTGAAATACTAAATTAACTTTTATCGTAGAGGTCCAGGAAAATTAAATAACAAACTAATAACATTGGATAATGACATATGTTTCCAAGCAAAATACAAAGTTTGAATTCAAACATTGTAGTTGAAAGGATCTACAAAGAACATCCCTAGGACGTATCAGTGGTTAGAGTTTTAATGGAAAATAGTGTATTCACTAAAAACTGCAGTTTTAATAGTTAACTTTAATGAAAACCTATGAAAATAACTCTTAGTAAAATGTTTGGGACAAGCAATTCCGTGGCTGTCCCTCTTCATGACAGGAGTTCCAGATGTGTCTCGAAAAACAACTCTTAAAAATATTTAATGTCCTGGGGATATCCTGAAAGGATATCCCAAAGTGCGCATGTTTGCAATATCCCTAGGATATCCTTTGAATGACTGAAAATATTGGGGAAATTTGGGTTTACGCTTTGATATCTTGATTTACCATTACACACCATTAACGAACACAGAATATTTATTTTACATCAAATACACTTTCAAAATGTCAAACTACATAAAATAAGATGTAGTGATTTTACTAAAGTTAAAATATAAAAAGTATAATTAATAATCTTTTGATGTTAAAATATACATTAAAAATTACATATAACTGTTCACGTTCAAAAGGTTTTGCTATTTTATTTAGATTTTTTAAATACTTGAAAATTGTCAATTTGTAAAGTTACTTCAAATTTAGACTAACTTTTTTACGTTGACTCGCAAAACTTCCAAGTGCACCAATGAAGGTTAAGTTTCAATACTTACTAGTAAATAAGAACCAACATGAGCACAGATCAGGTGGCTCAAGAGGTTAGAGCGTCAGGTCATTGAGTGAGAGGTCGCAGGTTCAAATCCTGACATGGGCATATAATTTTTGCTCAGTTTTATTTTCATTTTTGCAATTTGTTCGTTAGCAGAAATGCAATTACTTATAAATTTTGATGAAAAAAGTTAAAATTTACAACTTTTAGACAAGTTTTTAAGGACATCCCCAAGGGATATTTGAATGTCCTAAGGATATCCCGAAAGGATATCCCAAAACGCGGGATATGCGCGGACATTCAATATCCCCAGGAGATCCCTGGGATGACTTTTTGAGAATATTGGGGATATTTAGGATTTCCCTGGGATATTCCAATATCCCATCAGGATATGTTTAGGAACTCCTGGGGATGTACTTGTGCTGTGTGGGAATTGATATAATGTAAATGTAATGTAATTAACTTCATAATAACCTAGCAATTTCAGTAAAAATATGTGTTAACAGTGCTAGTTTTATAAAATTAACGATAACTTAATCAGAAACTTCTATCCAACTTCTCATGAAAGAGGGAATTTTCAATTAGAAAATTGTTTCCTATGGCCTACACCTGATTGTGTGGTTTGATATTTTTATAGTGAAAAGTTATATTTAAATACATTTTGCCTTATGCCAGAGCAGAGAGCTTAATTTAATCCATGATTTCAGATTTTAATAAGGATTTATACTTTATATTATTTATATGGAAAATCAACATAGGTAAAAATTATCAACAGTTTATACAATTTAGTATAAATTAATCTTCTGTTTTAATTCTTTTATATGTTTTACTCGTTATGAAATACAAAATCGTCATTCCAACACCACCAGATATATTTTACATACTGTGATTAAATTATAATATAATTACAGTATAAATTGTAAAAGGGACCGGCTTTACATATTTCCGTTAGCCCAAATAATATTAAGTATCTCCATCCCTCTTTCTAAACAAAGAGATAAAGTGCCAGACCAGAAAAAATAATTGTTTGTTTTACAACTTCTTCAAAAATAAATTTAAAGTACCAGGGGGACCGAGCTTAAGCTCGGTAAAATTATTACTTTCGTTTCTCACACAAAGCTCGTTCGCTCCCGCTCACTCGCCAGGCGGAAGGTTTGCTGCACATTGGTATGATTTTCCTAAAACCACAGGTTAAAGATGTTTTTTTTTTTTTTTTTTATTTATTTCGGCTTTGGCAGTGCACCATGAAAGCCCACTTCAAAAATACAAAATTTTTGTACAGAAAACTATAAAACTAACAACATAAGTAACAGAGTTCAACAATAAATTTGAGGTCAAAATGGCTTGAAGTTTACACGTTTACATCACACTAAATAATTTTCTTCAACTAAAAATTTTGATAATGAAAACCAAACTAAAGGATTGTCGTCTTTTAATAAATTTACAATTCTAAGATCTTGAGGATTTCGGAAACCGAGATTTTGAAGAGTTGCTAATAGATTCGTTCTTGATTTGGTTAAGAGTGGACATTCAAAAATTATGTGATCTAAACTTCCTTCTGGAGCAGAACAGTCACATGAAGGGTCCGATTTTAAATTAATTTTGAACAGATGAGAGGGAAAATTTCCGTGACCAATTCGTAACCTATTGATAATAATGATTTCTTTTCTTCTGTCTGATTTAAATGACTGGAACCAAGGTTTTCCTCTGATAGATGGTGAAATGAAATGAAGTCTTGAACCTTTTATGATAGCTTGCGAATCCCAGTACTTTTGCCAATCTTCATGTATTTTCATCTTGACTTGGGTTTGTAAATCACTAGGTGAGGGCAATTTGTTATAACTTAAAATTATGCCATTAGCAATAGCTTTCTTAGCCATGTAATCCACAATTTCGTTCCCAATTATTCCACTATGGGATGGAATCCATGCAAATCTAATGTCAAAATTACCCGTTTTCAGCTTCAACCAAATTTTTCTAATGTCCAGGATTATAGGTGATGTTTTACTAGAAATGTGTAACTAAACCAGTGATTGTAGAGTGCTTTTGGAATCTGATAAAATAAGTGCTTTTCTTATATTGTTGTGTTTAATGTAATTTAGAGATTGAAGAATAGCAAATGCTTCGGCCTGGAAAATTGAAGTGCAATGTGGTAGTTTGAACAAACCAACAATTTTATGTTTATGATCTAAGAAAGCAGAACCCACTGTATCATTGGCGGACCGTTTTGAACCATCAGTATATATTAAAGAAAAGTCGGACCACACTGAATTCATTGTGTTGAGAAAGATTTGTTGAATTTGTTGACAAGAAATTTGCTTGGTAACAAAATCGTCAAAAATATCGATAAGAGGAGGTAAACAATGGATAGCATCAAAGGATTGATCAAATATAGGAGGAATTATTGTCTTGAATAAGTTTGAGTAACACAACTTATTTTCTACAAAAACTGAAAGAATAATTGGATAACTTTCATGTGGAAAATTAGGAGAGAAATCAATCAGGTTATTAAAATAAATTAATCTAAGTACTAATTTATGAGCGGCAAAAATTAGCCTGTTCAGTAAGAACGTTGAACATAACCATCTTCTCCTTATGTTAAGGGGCATGATTCTTGTTTCTGCTTCCATTGCTGCTATAGGTGAAGATCTCATCGATCCTAATATTATACGCAGAGCTTCGTTTTGAATCTTGTCAACCTTGGTTAATTTTTTAGAATTAGAATCGCCATATATAAAGCTGCCATAGTCAATAATGGGTCTGATCCAGTTTTTATATAGTAAAAGTAGTACATTTGGATGTGTGCCCCACCAAGCCCCAGTTAATGATCTCATAACATTCAGTCTTTTTACACAGGTTGAGTGTAGACCCTCGATGTGAGGCTCCCAGGAAAGTTTTGAATCAAACACTACGCCTAGAAATTTGTGATGTGACTTTATCGGAATAATGTGTTGATCCCATTTAAATTCCAGATCTTGGGGTTTGTAGCGTTGTTTAGAGAAAATAACAATTTCGGATTTATTAGGTGAGACAGTAAGTCCCATTCCACTCGTCCAGTGATTTGAAAGCTTTGTTTAGATCCAGGTTGCAAGAAGAAACCGATTCATTATTTGTGTAAATGACTAGATCATCGGCAAATTCTAACACTTGAATGCGCGGATCAAAAATCGTGTGCAAGTCAGATGTGTAGACCGTATAGAGAAGGGGGCTTAAAACCGAGCCTTGGGGAAGTCCCTTATATGCAATTCTTGGTCCATGGAGGACTCCTTTGTAGAGTAGAAAAGTATTCCTCTTATCAAGCAACAAACTGATGAACCTTGTTAGTTTATACGGCAACTTCAGTTGTTGAAGCTTACTTATTAATATGTCTACGATGACATTATCGTAAGCTCCAGAAATATCAAAAAAAGCAGCAGTTAGTGTATGTTTTTCGGCAAAAGCAATTTGTATATCTGTTGAGAGGATACTTATGCAGTCAAGTGTGCTGCGACCCTTCCGGAATCCAAACTGGGTGGGACTTAATTTTAAATGCGATTCGAGCCACCACTCCAGCCGTAACTTCAACATCCTTTCCATCAACTTACAAATGCACGATGATAAAGCTATGGGTCTGTACGATTCGTCTTCATTTGGATTCTTATTTGGTTTCAAAAGAGGGAATATGAAAGTATCCTTCCATGAATTTGGCAATAGACCGGTCATAAACAATTTATTGAAGACTTTTAATATGATTTCTTTAGTTTTAATTGATGAGTTTATTAGCAATTCATTGGGAATATTGTCCATGCCAGGGGTCTTACATTTCTTAAGAGAATTTAAGGCAATAATTAGTTCCGAAAATGAAAATTCTTTATTCAAGTTACTGTTTTCAAACTCTCCTTCAAATACAGAAGTTGGTAGTTTTGGGACAGAGGGAGGAGTTATCCTTTGAAAAAAGTTTTCAAGCCAATCATCCGTCGAAGATTTAGATTTACATTTATTGTTCATAATTGACAGCCTATGACGAAAACGTTTTATAGCGTCCCATACAAAATTGACCGATTTATTTTCAGTTAAGGATTCACAAAATGAAGTCCAACACTCACGTTTTTTATTCTTCAAGAGACATTTAGTTTTTGCTTGAATCTTTTTCATATTTAGGTAGTTCTCTTTGGTCATATTGGTTCTAAATTCAATAAAAGCTCTCTTGCGTTCTTCTACTGCCGCTTTACAGTCGTCGTCCCACCACGGTGTAGAGGGGGATGATGTATATGGTTTACGGCTATTACGGAGTTTTGGTATTGAATTGTTAGCTGCAGAGTTTATGATACTCAGTAGCGTGTCATACAAGAAAATGGGATCATTATTAAATGAGGGGAAGTCTTCTATCTGTTCATCTAACAACTTACGGTACAAGGGCCAGTTAGCTCGCTTGGTGTTCCACTTCCTTGTTGAAAACGATTTAGTTGTCTTGCCGGGTGTGATATTAGAGCTAGCAGTGTCGGTTGAGTTGGTGGTTGAAAATAATTTGCCGGGATAGAAAAGCAGCTGCAACTTTATCGGTATATGGTTTGAACCTCTTGAGTCCTCTATTATTTGCCAAGATATTAAGTTACTTAGGTTGGAGGAACATAATGATAGATCAATAGCAGTTGGGGAAAAGGGATACCGCGGAATAAATGTACTTGCACCATCATTCAAAATTATCAGATTATTGTACTGAATGGACTGATGTAGAGTTATACCTTTACCATCATTGAATCCATTTCCCCATGCTGTGTTATGACAATTAAGATCTCCACACAAAAGTAAAGGGGGTGAAAACAAAGAAAACAGTACATTCCAATCAAAGAAAGAAAGTTTTGCTTTTGGCGACACATAAATCGAAACAACAGTAGCTTCCATGTCATGCAATTTTATTTTAGCTGCAACCCATTGTACCAACTCAAATGCAGGACCCAAATTGGTGTGGGTTATTTCAACATAGTCAAGTGAGTTGTGAATAAGCAAGGCAGCACCACCGCCAACGCCTTTATCATGACGAAGTAACCTAAAGCCAGGAAAAAGTATTTGAAAATGAGGTTTATACCAGGTTTCACTGATACACGCAATTTTAAAATCATGCTGAACTAGTAATTGTTCAATTTCAGGTTTTTGTGCAGTGGCTGAGTTGCAATTCCATTGAAGTATGTTAATACTCATTAGGGAGATTGCAAATAAAATAAAGTACGAAACCTGCCTTCCATTCATAATAGGAGCATGATTATTATAAGAACTGAAGAATATCTTGAGAGCAGCGTTAAAGTGATTCATCAGACATGCTTTCATTACCATTATTTAAGAATGGAGACAAATCAATGTTCATGACAGGTTGAAGGTTAGTCAATAGGTGAGAAATGTTGATTTTATTATCCTTGAATAAAGAGAGTGAATTCATAATGTAGTTAGATACATCTTCGTCTTGTTTAGAGGTACCGGGAGAGTCGATACATTAGTGTCCACGCTGTATACAGGTTTAGTAGGCATTACTGTTTGATTGTGGAATTTATTGTAATAGTCATTTGTGTATTTAGGTTTTATTGATTGGCTTGATCGATTAACAGAGCGTGAAAAAGTTACATTTTTATGAACCTTTCTGGGGGCCTCATTATTATTTCTTGCAAGACGGGGTTGTGCAGGAATACTAATGGTTTCACGAAGTTCATTTGAAGTTTTCGTGTTCAAAGCAGGGAAGGATGCATCACTATTAAGATCCAAAACTTTTGAAAAAGACAAGGAGTTTCTTGTTTGTTTTGGGAAAAGTAGGTTTCTTGCCTCCACGTACGGAATATTCCGATACGCCATAGTTTCTTTAATTTGCTTTTGGATATCCCACTGTGGGCAAGATTTGTCAAGTGCAGAATGAGGACCTTTGCAATGAACACAAACTGGTTTAGTATATTGGGGACAAGAAGCACGGTCATGATGAGAGGAACAGCCATTTGGGCATCTGGCAGAGCTTTTACAGTTTTTTGATGTGTGACCATAACGCAAACATTTGAAACAAATAACTGGGTTGGTGACGTAAGGTTCCACTGGACACCTTGTAAAATACAAATACACGAACTCTGGAAGTTTTTTACCTTTGAATTTAACTGAAACTAGAGGCAGAGCTTTAACAATTTTTTTGCCGTCCTCTTGGGTAACAAGTTTTGTTAATCTTTTCACTGAGAGAACCGTCATATCATTGGATGCTTGTAAATTTTCAAAGATGTCGAGTTCAGAAAGAGACGGGTCAATGTATCTAATCAAGCCAATCCGTTCTAATTGAAATGAAGGAATATATACACACGGACATTATGGTCTACAGCAAAATTTGAGTTGAGAAACTTATTGGCTGAACCGACAGTTTTGAAAGAACAAACTACTCGATTTTTGCTGTTACGCTTTACTTCTTCAACTCCATCAATGTCACTGTCAAAAAGTTTTTTACCTATAGCAATCGGGTGCATTGACGCAACTTGAGAACCTGGGAGATTTTCAATAAAAACAATGTACGGTGCTGAATCATTCGCATCATAAAAGTTTTGAGGTCGACATTGTGATGAATCATTTCTAGAATTATCGTCATTAGTCAAGTCATTATCTACCTTAGAATAATTGTGATCATGGGATGTTTCTATCTCTACTTCATTGGTTTTATCAGTATCCATAAATGTATTGTCTTCTGGACTAGTGTTAGATGTGTCATGAACAAAAATTATATTGCTAGGCGCATGTGTAGTTGGGTCTAGATGGTCGAGTACCTGATTGTGTTTGTGAATCTTCCTTGGTTTCTTCGGTGTTTTCCAATCATCATCGGGTTCAGCTTCCCTATCCCCCGGACTACTTCCCCCCATACCGCCTTATTAAAAATTGAGTATGTAATTGAACGCTTATATATATACAAGTTTGTTTGATACAAGAAGAAAAAAAACTGTCCAAAAAGTGAAAAACTATAGGGAAGTAAACAATAAACACTAAATTGCCTTTATTTTCTCACTTCACAAAATAGCCTCCTTTTATTGTTTATCTTTAGCATTCAAACCAACCAGAATTTTCTCAGGTTATTAAGCATGCCCGGTTAAAGATGTAACACATTGGTTTATTTTATCTACAGTTATCAGCTGATTTTTGTTCAGTTAAAAAATTTCCATAAGGATAACATGGGATCTTTGAAGGGCTCTAGCGCGAAAACCGGATTTTTCCCAGCTATGGGACCAGCTCCAATCGATTTCTGGTGGCCAAAACCCCCATATTCCAAAATTTGAAGGAAATCGTCGGAGCCGTTTTTGAGATAATTGTGCAAGCAAGCAAGCAAGCAAACAAGCAAACATTGCTCGTATAAGAGTATAGGATAATGCCGTTGATTGCTTCTCATGAACTCACTATCTGTTTGTACCAATGTATCTAGAACAAACCGGTTTGTACTATGATGTACATGATATAAGAAGCTTGAAAATTACATCTTTGTCAGGTATTTGTAATTGTAGAGAGAAGTTAGGCGAGAAAAGTACTACTATTGTAATATTATTTTAAGTCAATACTGTATTAGGCCTTCTTTTTAAGTCAATATTACACCATAAGTATAAGTAAAGTAATAAGAATCGTGATTTTTAAATATATTTATATTTTTAACTCAGAATCCTATTTTTCACCCTAACTAAATACAAATTACATACCTAAGCTAGGTTTTATTATATTATACTTTAATATATATTAAACCATTTTTCGCGTAGAAAAATGGGTGTTAATGTTGGTAGCACTATTCCACAATGTGTATGTTGTGTTTGTGTCTTCTGCTTGGAAATTTGGAAACAACCAAACTAACTAACCTAAAATTAAACTTCAATAATATTAATAAGAATTTACTTAATTTCTTATTAGCTATTCTGTATCAGCTCGAAATGTTGGAATCTAATTATATTTCTGAGTTAGAGGCAATGTATAGAAATGGTTCAGATGGGTTAATTACTTTGGAGGCTACTGTAGATACTGGTTTTGAAAGTGTTGCTCTTGAGGAATGTAAAGAAGTGTTTGGCTCTAATACCTCTTCTTTTAAATCAAGAGGTCGTATATTTTTTACAATCCCACGCAGTGATTTTAATAAGGTCAGTATTGAAAAATAGGCTATTTAATGCATTATTCACCCCACTAAGTCAAGGGCCTACCACAAGTTATTGAGCCTCCTCTTGTAGCATTTGTCTTAAGTGACTTTTTTTTGTAAGTGTAGTGTTAAGTTTAAATTTTAAACTCCATTAAGCCCGTTCTATGGACAAATATTTTATTCGCCGTTTTGTAGCGCCACAGAAAAGCACATTGACTGAATACATGCGATTCAATTGACACTGTGTTTACGAGTAACTTTGTCACACCTTTTTTATTCAGCTGTACCATAGGTAGATTTTTTTATTAAATTTTCCAATCCTTTGTGGAAAGAGTTATATTAAAAATTATGTAATACCACGAATGGCCAGATAGTAATATCATGAGGAAACAAGATAGCTTAAAAACCAGTAGGGACAGGTTAGCAGATAAGCAAAATTAGCAGATAAGCAAACCCTCGGACTGCTTTCTGTAACGAGACAATTTTCATTCGTGAGGCCGCCGTCGTTGAGTCCTGGTCATCTTCGAGACGCCCACGTTTCACTGGTCTACGAAGTCTTCCCTTCACCCGAAGGGCTCACGATGGAGAGGGAACTTCAGGATAATTCTTCGACCCTCTAATCCTAACCTTCTAAATACAATAAAATTTTCAAAGGAAATTAGTAAAATAATTGTTATTAACAAAAGGGTAATTCATTAACTTCACACACGCCTCAGTCTATGCTAGGTAATTTAATTTTGCAGCTTTAGAAATGTTATATGTCAGGATGTATAGATTTTAAGTTTATTCAATAAACAAGAATTTGTATCACAATTTCCACAAATATTATTATTTTAACGTAAAATTCCTAACGCCCACTTTGTACCAGACAATCCAAGTAAAATTCTAATTAAGATGGTAAAAAGGTTTAACTATATTGGATTGGACTAGAAATATTGTTTACCTAATTTTTACAATAATAAAATAGGAGACAATGACGGTACACAGCACCTCATAAGTTTTAAACCTTAAAACAAAAGGGTCGCATGTGTGTGGCCTGTATAGAATGGGCCATAGGGACCTATATCCAAATGTCCATGCCCAGAGTAAGGTGGTTTACAGTGGGCCTACATCCTAGTTTATCTCGGTTTATAAACCAGACTATTCTGTTAGGTACCATCTCATTTACAGTAGCGCCTACATTCCTACCGAATAACGTGACAGATCCTACGCCCATTGGGACACAGGATGCCGAATATAAGTAAGTAAGTAAGTCAATAAAAATATCAACCGATACAACTTATCATATATCAGATCAATTAATATAGGCCTATCACATTGGTTTGATCGATACAATTGATATGGGATCTAAATATCTATGTATATCTAATCATATATATTTGTTACACGCATAAAAAACTCATAATTTGTTATAAGTTACTTAGGCCTTGTTGCTAAAAAAGTACATTAGGCCCATAGTAAAAAAGTTGATCAATCCAAACCTAGATCCTAAAAAAAACATAGGCCTATTGGTCAAAGCACTCTTGGATGTATGATTATTGATTTTTATTTTTTGACATCCAAACAAAACACTGTAGATAGGCCTACCATCTATTTTCATTTTCATCTCCTCACACCGTTCACTCATCATTTTATTTTGTATCAGTTCATTATCTTGTAAAAATCTTACATATTGCTCATTATTATATATACGTTAGGCCTAATAGAAAGTTTTCTGAAATTCATTAGGCCTAATCGAAACCAACTAAATTAATACAGAATATGAAATATTAAATAGTAACCAAACAAGCAATAATATTATTAATACATAAACAAAACAAATATTTAAAAACACATGTTTAAAATTAGTATAGGCCTACAATGAATCGTTTGATATTTCACCTGACACGATACGGTATATCAATATTTCACCCGATGCTATGTATCAATATTTCATCTGATGTGATATAACGATCGTATCGGTCGATATTTTAATTCTATAGAAATGTAGGCGCTAGCCTATATGAAACTGTACCCCTCACATTTAAACTCCACATTATCCAGACTGATAATCTGCAGGTAATCTTGTACATGTATCAGATTATTTTGCATTGTCAGGTGGACTTTTATCATCTGTACCCGTTTTCATTGTAATCAGTAGGTCTAGTGCTCAATCTCTCGAGTGAGTTGAAAATTTGGTCACTGTAGGAAGGAAGTTCTTCCTAGACAAGGTAACCGGTAAGTACAAAGGGTACTTGGCAGTGTAGCTAGCAATGGGGTGAGTGGAGCAGTGATACTGACCCCTAGGGGTGGACCTAATTTAGACAATTTCCCGTTGGCTTTTGCTACGAATGAGACAAAACAATTGTATAAAATGTACTTTGCTTTTGTCACAATGTAGATATAAGTTAGACCTATTAAATTATATAGGCTTTCTAAAAAAATTTAGTTATAAAAAATCCAATAAACCCCACTTATATCATGACTTGGATGTTATTTGAAAATTACCTTCTTCTAGGTACTTTTTTAAATTTCAAATTTTTAATGAGAATCTGTGGTACCGGTATTTTTTTGTTTTGTCTTTGTTATTTTCTTCAGTGGCATTTTTATATTTTTATTTGGAATGGTTAAAATCCTGGTTTTGTTACTAGGCCCTATCTACGTTGACTTGTTGTTGGTTAGCTTCATTAATATCTCAATAACAAATGGGAACTGGGACCATAATTGACTTTTTTGGGAATCAAACTAACTCAAAACTCAGGAATCGAACTAAGGATTAGCATGAGGATGAGGTGGGCAGTTACCTCAGCACTATAGTTGACGCCCTCAAATCCGACACCTTCCGTACTGCACCCCCAGCCGGATTTATAAATGGCTGGATCAACTGGAGAGTTACTAAAGTATTTAAACAGAACCCTATATTTTTCGCACTTTAAAGGTGAAATGCACTCCAATCATCATACATTAACTCACTCCGTAAAATGGGGGAGAAATTACGGCAGTTGTCCGCTAGTCATAATGAGGCTTATAAGCGTCATCAGGAAATCTGCATTTGATTTGAGATATTTTAGTCATTGTATATGAAACCAGTTTACTTATGTCCACAAAGGCTGCGGCCAAATGTTTCACTTTTGGAAGATCGTTGCTGTACTAAAAGGTCCTCATAACCACTCGACTACCCATTCAGCAAGCATTTAAAAATTATAAAATCGGACCTCATCATAGTCCTAGGTTTTTGAATATATCAATCCATAATAATATTTTATATTCAGATGATTAAAAATCTAATGAACAGTAAATAGAATTTCATAAATTTTTAATGCGCTACAAAGGCCTGGATAATTTTTTCAAGAAAAATCCATTGTGATACAAAAATGTTTTTAAAATCTTCCTTTACTTTTCAGGTACACAGATTGAGGGCCGTGGATAATCTTTACTTTGTCAGTGCTGTCATATCAAACCTGTTACTCTCCTCGTCAAATGATAAAGTAAGTTAATTAAAATAATTAGGCCTATGCGTACTGTAAAATCTTTAGGATGTTATATCAGTCTACTTACCACATCATTTGCAAAATCAAATGTAATCGAGTACATAGGCGTGCGCAGGGTCTGAGCTCTGTGGGTGCCAAGCATGAACATGGCGCCCCCTCTCGCCCCCTGCCCTACCCTCATCACCCCTTCCCACCAAGCCTAAATGTCCCATTCCCACTGCTCTTATTTGCTGTTAAAAACGTAAACTTGGATAGCTAGAATTCATATTTTAGGATTGCATCTCAAAGATTAGAATTTTTTTAGTTTGAATTTTAATTGAAGAATTCTATAATAATATTAAGAAGATAGGAACTATTTATCCAATGCGTATTGCCAAAGAAACCAATAGTAAATTGATGTTGAAACTCATAGGCTGTTAAAAAAACTATAATTGTGACAAAATCGTAGATACAATAAAATTGTCTTTATTAATGCATTATACAATGCATGCTTGATTAATCAAGTAGAAATTTGACATTTCAACAACGTTGCAAACGCATAGTGGCGAGCTGCCCGTGCGTCTGCACGGGACTTCATTTTGTTGCTGGTTTCGGGGGGATCCCTTGAAAGAGTCAGTATGAAACTTGCATTCAGCGTATACGAATGTGTTGTCTCCAAATTATCTTTTCATTTCGTCCATAAAATTGAATTTTTTAATGAAATTAAATGCCGCAGATATAACACAACAACACAAATAAATAGATGGACTTGTTCCTAATTAAAATTAAATTCTTTAAAAATCACTTAAAACAATTCAAGTACACTTTTTTAAAGAGTTACATAAGCAATTGAAGACTGAATATTGTCGAATGCCATCTCTACAGTATTGAATATTCATGTTTACCATACCGTGTAGGCCTATTCGTTGTCTCAACATGATGTATTAAAGTTTGAATTCTCTAATCAGAACTTCGTCATATCGGACGCGCCTTAGCTCAGATAAAATTTTCCCACAGTTTACACAGGTATTGTTGAAAGGAACTTACCAATTGTTATACATTTAAGATATTTTAATAACAATTTTTTAGTCAGTATGCAAACGAGATACAGTAGTACAACTACGTCCATGTCCCTCCAAATATTTAAAAACTGCTTATGTTTAGAATTCAGTTCTGATTTGAGATGTGAACAAAATTAAGTGGTGCAGGATACCGGAAACTTAAAAACAAAAAATGAAAAAGCTGAACATAAACAACTAAATTTTATGAATTTATTTATAAAACGAATTTTACTAACTAATTCATAGTTACTTTTTTAATTTTAAACATTCGGTGAACAGTATCAACCTTATGGCCTACCACAGTTTACAACAAACCACTAAAATAAGAATGTATAAAACTATAGTGCAACCTGTATTGCTATACGGGTCAGAAACTTGGTCTTTTACCAAAAAATCCCAGAGGAGCCTGATTACTTTTGAAAATAAAATTTTGAGAAGAATTTTTTGACCAGTAAACATAGGCGTCATTTCAGCATTCTGATTGGGGGGGCAAGATTTTCATAAGGTCATACTCCCCCTTTCCCACAAATACGCCAAACATCTTAAATTTCGCTAAAAACTGTCAATAAAAGCTAACTAAGTTTACATTGTGACACTAAGCTGTCCATAAAACGTGAACTTATAATATAATCTCACAAACCCATGAAAACAATACCCTAATGCATGTAAAATTTGATTATAAAACATGTTTCTATTTGTAGAAAGTCATTATTCTTCTGGAACTGCCAGTGGTTACTGTGATGTAAAACACCTTAAAAAATTTAATGGATTTAATTTGTTAATGGATACTAAATCGTTAAAATAAAAAACATCATTTCATAACTAGTACCAGGGGGACCGAGCTTAAGCTCGGTAAAATTATTACTTTCGTTTCTCACACAAAGCTCGTTCGCTCCGCTCACTCGCCAGGCGGATGGTTTGCTGCACATTGGTATGATTGTCCTAAAACCACATGTTAAAGATGTAATACGTTGGTTTATTTTATCTACAGTTATCAGCTGATTTTTGTTCAATTTAAAAATCTCCATAAGGATAACATGGGATCTTTGAAGGACTCTAGCGCAAAAACCGGATTTTTCCCAGCTACGGGACCAGCTCCAATCGATTTCTGGTGGCCAAAACCCCCATATTCAATCAAAAAATCAAAAATCCTTGGAGCGAAAAAAAACTTTGCCCGGACAAACGGAGCTTGTTTTAGAGTATAAGATTTAGCCTAGTTATTTTTATTGTCTATTATTTACAACTCTAAATTACAACTCTTCAAGTCCTTAAAGTTTGTAATTTTCCCATCAGTAAGGAAATTGATTGATTTTCAAGTAAACAACAGTGTAAACATCGGACATCAGCGAAGGTACTATATCTACCTTTTCACACGAAAGAGGTTATGTTTAACCAAGGCAAGGCTCCGGTCTACCTGAGCCCGTAACGACGTTACCGAATGCTGCCTCGCGGCCGTAGCGCTAGGCGAGTTTGATGGCTGCAGACAGTGCAGAGGTTTACGGGAATCGTGTTTTCAAGTTAACTAATTAAGATAGAGATTGACTCTTAACTTTTTAGCGAATTTCCCATAGGGAATATTAGCGAATTTCCCATAGGGAATAAGCTATTACCGTAGGTCTCATGGTAAGACCTAAGCCCGGGACCATGTTACTTTTTCGTTTTGAGGTGCCCAGAGACCAAAATAATAGTCATTAAAATTTTTGTATATATATATATGTATATATATATATATGTATATATGTATATATGTATATATGTATATATGTGTCCCTAGACACGATAACTCTCGTAAAAATGGTCCGATCGACACCAAATTTGGTAGAGATGTGTAATCCTACGTTTATTCGGATGAGTTCGAAAACCAGACATATCGACCTACCGGAAGGGGTAGTTTTGGGGGATTTTGTACCCCAAAAATGGGTTTTTTGCATTTTTCATATGTAAATTTTAAAAATTTTAAATTTTTATTTCGACCATTAGATTTAGCTCAAAAAAACACACAATTTAGTATCTTGAAGCTTTGCTCTATCTCCATTGGTTATTGAGATATTACAAAGTCTAAAGACAGTACATTGTCTTTTGGGGCTCCAATGTTAATCTTATGGAGAATAAGGATGTGTTAATATTTCACTTATTAACCAATATTTTTGGATGAAACTTGGTATTTAGCTTCATTTGGTTGAGATTCATCCATTTAAGGTAAAAAATCTTGGTTTTTGTACTTATCATGGCAGCAAACCTGCATACTCTTTTCCCATGTTAATCATATGGAGAATAGGCAAACTCTTTTATTTATGGACAGATATTGATGAAACATACTATATGGCTTTATATGGCTGAAATAAATTTTTTCTATGCTAAAAACCTACTTTTAGTGTCCCCCATGGCAGCATACCTGCATACTCTTTCCCTATATTTATCTTAAGGAGATGCTGCGACGGGGGGTATTCTAAAAGTAGAGAGACGGATCTCGTCTTCTCTGGTTTTAGAATTTTTAAATACAATTTCTAGTTTCAGTTATAACTGTCTAAAATCATCTGTTTTTAGTGGCAAAAAGTTTTATAGATGCAGAGGTTTACGGGGACCGTGTTTTAAAACTAACATATTAAGATAGAGATTGGATCTTAACTTTTCTAAAATTAAAGAGACGGGTCTCTTCGGCTCTGTTTTTAGAATTTTTAAATAAAATTTTTAATTTCAGCTATAGGCCTAACTGTCTAAAATCATCTGTTTTTCTCGAAACAAATGCAAGGGTTTTTATAGAACCCTGTTATCTTTTGCTAAATGCAGCCTAAAGCTACAACTAATGTGTCATATTAAAGAAAAATAACGGTGCTAAATATCCTTTCTTACACTTTGGTAATCTCACTTTGGTAGTGTTATCAAAACTAATGGAAAACAAGTTAAAAATGAGAAAAAAGATGATTTTAAACAGTTATAGCTAAAATTAGAAATTGTATTTAAAAATTCTAAAAACAGAACCGACGAGATCCGTTTTTTACTTTTAGGAAAAGTTAAGAGCCAATCTCTATCTTAATTGGTTATTTTTAAAACACGATCCCCGTAAACCTCTGCATCTTTAAAACTTGCCCCTAGAAAAAACAGATGATTTTAGACAGTTATAACTGAAATTATAAATTTTATAAAAAAAATTCTAAAACCAGAGAAGACGAAATCCGTCTTTCAACTTTTACAAAAAGTTAAGAGTCAATCTCTATCGTAATATGTTAATTTTAAAACACGATTCCCGTAAACCTCTGCAGCCATCAAACTCGCGGAACTCGCCTAGCGCTACGGCCGAGATGCGGCATTCGGTAACGTCGTTCGTGCAGGTAGACCGGAGCCGGAGCCTCAACAACTCAACAGACGTGAGATGGGACTTCCTGCTACAGATGACGATTGTAGAATGAGTTAATTTAAGAGTTTTGTGTAAATAATACAAAGTAGACATTTTATTAAAATCTGATTCAAAAGTTTATAATTGTTATATTCAAATATTTCACCATATTACATAACCTAACATTTTAATTTCCAATTTAAAAAAACCACCAAAATTATTGGGGGGGCAACTGCCCCCCCTTGCCCCCCCCAAATGACGCCTATGCCAGTAAACAAAGGAAATGCATGGAGTATAAGGAAAAATAGAGAGTTAAAAGAATTATATGGTGAACCAGATATTGTTGGAATAGTTAAGAGTAGGAGGATAAGATGGCTGGGCCATATTAACCGTAGAAGTGAGAGAGAAAAGATAAAGATGGTGCACAGAGGTATACCAGAGGGAAGGAGACCATTAGAAGGCCAAGGATGCGATGGGTTGATGAGGTGATGAAGGACCTGAGAAGAATGGGAGCTCACTTGGAGCTGGCAGAGGACAGAAGAGCTTGGAGGCACATGGTTGGCGAGGCCAAAAACCACCTAGGTTTCCAATGGCCACAGGAGTAAGAGTAAGAGTAAGTAAGTACAGTTTACAACTGACATGGTACCAACAACGCTTGAGCTTGGGTGTGAAAGACAGTTTTACACGAGTTAAACGACAGGGAGCAGGGTTTGGACAGTCGAAAACGAAAACATAATTATTAAGAGCCTATGGTATTGATTACTTTTATTTTAATAATCTAACTTCATTAAACCAATAACTTACCTTCCATTTCTTTGTTACATTCTTTAAGCCACGATGCCATCAAACGCGAACTTCGTGCAACTGACTTTTCACGTTCCTTAGCTTTTTTTCTGTACTTTGAACCCGATAACTTTTTAGATATTCTAATTAATACAGAATAGTTTCACCACGAAAACATACATCTACACTCCACCTCTGCTGGTAACTGACTGAAAAATATTTTATACAAATCCAAACGCAGATATGGCATAATGGTTCACTTTTTGCCCGTCCTTCCGACAAATGGAGCGGCTGAGCTGAGTTACACCACTCGCACGCACATTCACGCCGAATTTCATACGCTCAAAACATCTGACTGATCAATTTACAGTTTGTGATTTTAATATTTAAAGAATTGTTTTAACATAAATTATGTAACTTAACACCACATTTGATTTTACTACATATTTTAACTGTATTTAAAACCATTACTAATATTTTTGTACAGTTCTTAAAATTAAAGTAAATCTGGTGATTTTGGGGCCAATAATGGCGCCCCCCTCAGGCCCGTCTGGAGCTTCTGTGGGTGCCGCGGCACCCATGGCACCCATCGTGCGCACGCCTATGATCGAGTATCCTGATCCTTACTTCTGGATCCCAAGTTTTTAAAAGTTACAGTATGAAACATTTTTATAAGTTAATTTTTATTTTGTTGTTTCACAAGTTTTGTCTGCTATTAATACACTTTTATTCAAATGAAACAACTCTTTCATCCCCTACAATCCATTTAAAATACTCCACATTATTGCAGTTGTGGTAGTAGCCTACAGTAGAGTCCTGCAAATGGGACTGTGTGGAATTGCAGGGCTAACGGTGTTTCAGTTAGAAATAAAACAACACTTTAATCCTTTAAGAGTACAGTTTACAAATGTTGGTTTAAGCTAAACATTTAAAATTTTTTGATGAAGTTTAAACTATATGTGTTAAAACTATCCAAGCTGTCTTGGACCTCATTTAATGGGATTTTCCATCCTCGGGAGGGGGGGGGGGGTGGCCGAGTAATCCGGGATGCCGGGTAATCGAGTGCTGAGATTGTTTGACTTTTCTGTATGTATTATATTTCAGCAGCATTTTTGCTCTCCAGATCTAGAGGAAATTTTACCAGTTTCTTCAGTAGCCTACTTAGAGTTGTTGATCAGCTGTTAAAAGTTATTTTTAATAGTCCATTGGTTCCCAGTGGCAATTTGTCTCCTGACTGATGCCTCTTTATCGACTTTACTGATCATGGTGTAATTAGAATATCCCCAAATATTTTTGAAAAAGAACATATTTCATGAGGTTCTAATATTTTGGTTAAATTGTTTTTAATTTGTGTTTTAGGACCTTGATTTAGAAGAGATAAAAAAGTTACCAGAAACATTGGACTGGAAGAGTTCTCTTATAATATGGAAGGACTGTATACATTTTAACGGTATATTATTTCCAACCAAAGAAGAGCAGGAGGAGTCAAATCAAATCAAAGTCACTCAATTAGAAAACTTGAAGGCGGAAGGAATAACTGACCGACTAAGTATAACGCAAATATTGAACTCTTTTTCTTCAGTTTTGAGATTCCGTGTAACGTGTAACCGTGTGGGGAAACATTCTTTTGGGTCAATGGATGCAGCAAAAGATTTTGGTGGAAAGCTTCATGATTTGTTCAACTGGGTTATCGATTTAACCACATATAATATTGATGTGGTTCTCAATATCAACTATAGTAAGTATACATATACTGTAAACGATTGTTCCTTTTTTAACTTATTGCTCAATAAACAGATCACTGACATTGTAAGCTTAATGTATTTTTAGTAAGACTATTTTTACAGCTTAGCTTAAAATATAGGTTCCCTCTTAACAGACACTCTTTTGTTTATCATTTTGTTAAGTTAAAATCTGTAAATATAACATTTTATGTAATTCATGACACCTATTAATTTTACTATTTTACATGCACAGTCAGGGCTACAGTGTTTTATTTTTTGTTATAAAATTCATCACTGGTGTTACCTATTTGAACCACAAAACTATATTACAATTTACTTATTCTTGCCCTTACGCCCAGGACCATATTACATCAAATGTGGTATTTAGGCACGTCTACAAATATTAGCCGTTTTATGTGGTCCAATGAATCTTCCTCTACAGCTCTGTTTCCCTCCATGCCTGCATCCACTTGTTTCCAACATCTCTGCTAAGATCTTTCTCTAGGTTGCCAAAAATGTTGCCCTTGATTATTTGTCTTAGCAATTGTCATATATTCTCGATACATGTCCAGCCCAACTGGTTATTTGACTCTTTTTATGTCTGTGTTATTGTAAATTTGTTGAGGTTCTCTATATTGTATCACCTTCTTAAGTTGTCGTGTACATAATAATAATAATAATGCTATATTGACTGGTAGCCCATTGTAAAAGATTCATAGCAATAACTGAAAGATAATTTTAAATTTTAACTAGGATTTCAAAAAAATTTTAAATAAACTATTTTCAATATTGACCTGTGATTCCTAAGTAGTTGTTACATCTATACTTATTTAATACTCTAAGGGTTTTTTGTCTTGAGAACTCCTCCTACAATTTTCAACCGATCTTCAAGTTTTTGGTGTCGTTAGATAGGGCTTGGTCCGTAGTTGTTTCCGCCAAAAACTGATGAGAATCTGATGGAAAATAAAGGCGTTATCCACCATTGAAATCTCAAAATCCCTCATTTAAATAACATTGTGATTGAATAAAGCATTTCAAACATGTGTTAATAATCAGCTGTAAATACGTGTAGTTTTGGTGATTGCAGATATTCACAATATTGGATTGATCGGATGTCAATGATTTAGGGATAAAAGTAACATTTGTATTGTATTAAAATAAATTGCTCGATTTTGAGCAACACGTTTACTAGTTACTCTAAGTCGCCCAAGTGTGTAAGAATTTTTTTTTCTTCAACAAATCTTTATTTTTATGTAAGTTTTAAACAGTAAAAGAGTAAATTAAGTCTAAGTGTAGATTAAGTACGGCAACAGAAATCTATAGGTAGTAAATTAAGTGAAATATCTTTGAATTTTTTTTTGTTTTTTTTTCAACAAATTTTTATTTTTATATAAGTTTCAAACAGTAAAAGAGTAAAATTAAGTCATAGAAATCTATTGTAAATTAAGTAAAATATCTTTGTCCCTTACTTAATTATTTCTTAGGAATCAATGTTTTCTATGTTAATGTTTCTTATCATTTGTCACATTAGAAATGTAAAATACTACCACCAAAGACCACAAAAAAACTGTAACAAGCTTGTAAGTGTAATCACCGCTGATAAGTGACAAGTTACGATGGTAGCACAGCAGGTTGCGGGAGTGGCGTTTTACAGCACTAATAGGCCACGCCCTGACTGCTATTTATTTGTGAGTGCTATCCCTAGCCCTTTTGATAATAATTCTGTGAATTAACACCTATCAATAGGTTGAATAGCAAGTTTTTTTTATCTCAAATATGTTACAGAGTCAGTTTTATGTCATTTTTATAAAATGATTGATACAAATATTGAATTCCCAAGAGCGTTTTGGAACGTCTTTACTATTTTTTGACAGTTGGTTCTGAATGTTCCAGAGTACCCATACTGATTTTCCAAAAAAAATACGTTACTCGTCAAAAGGTTAAAGATATTTGCCTACACATGTTACAGACAAGGCGTACGTCGCGTTGGGTCTGACTCGGCTGTCCAAGCATCGCCGTAATATCACCCACTTCGGCCCGACAACTCTGCGTGGGACGGTCTGCTACAACCTACTGAGATTGGCCTACACATGTTACAGACAAGGCGTACGTCGCGTTGGGTCTGACTCGGCTGTCCAAGCATCGCCGTAACATCACCCACTTCGGCCCGACAACTCTGCGTGCGACGGTCTGCTACAACCTACTGAGACTTGCCTACACATGTTACAGACAAGGCGTACGTCGCGTTGGGTCTGACTCGGCTGTCCAGGCATCGCCGTAACATCACCCACTTCGGCCCGACAACTCTGCGTGCGACGGTCTGCTACAACCTACTGAGACTTGCCTACACATGTTACAGACAAGGCGTACGTCGCGTTGGGTCTGACTCGGCTGTCCAGGCATCGCCGTAACATCACCCACTTCGGCCCGACAACTCTGCGTGCGACGGTCTGCTACAACCTACTGAGACTTGCCTACACATGTTACAGACAAGGCGTACGTCGCGTTGGGTCTGACTCGGCTGTCCAAGCATCGCCGTAACATCACCCACTTCGGCCCGACAACTCTGCGTGCGACGGTCTGCTACAACCTACTGAGACTTGCCTACACATGTTACAGACAAGGCGTACGTCGCGTTGGGTCTGACTCGGCTGTCCAAGCATCGCCGTAACATCACCCACTTCGGCCCGACAACTCTGCGTGCGACGGTCTGCTACAACCTACTGAGACTTGCCTCCCCTCAGCCGGGCGACGTGGTCATAGACCCGCTGTGTGGTGGCGGCTCCATACCCATTGAGGTCAGTGAAGAAAAACTCTCAGAAATACAGATGGCTCGGTGTATTTGTGCCCATGGCTTTCAAAGAGTATATTCTAAAATTTATTCACATTTTGTGTTAGATCAAATACAACATTTTTGGATCTTGATGACGTCATAGTTACAACAGAGGGTGTTTTTAGAAAAGTAACCCCGCCCCTTCCCTCGTTAACACTTTTTTATCGAAAGCCATGAGCAAAGTTACACCGAGCCATCTGTACAGATAGAGTAAAGGTTAAAGTCCGAGTTGAGACATTGAATCACTGAAATTCATAAGGTTCAAAGCAGTCAGTCATTAAAACTATGAATACGCTTATTCTGCACGTATGGAGATGGATAAACAAAAGTTCAGCAATCTCAATTTTAAGTTATTTTGTAAAAATTTAAATACAAAGCTTACATAAATTTACACATAATAAATGCATAGGTTTGAAATGTTACAGTATGTTTGTTTGTTTTACAAAAATGTTTGTTTTATATTTTTTAATTATATTTTCTTTGTTATTGTATTTTGGAGTAAGGGCCTTTGTGCTTAAAACTTTGACTTCGCAAGTTTTACAAAATATTTGCGGTTCAAGACCCCCTGAACTCCCTCACTACTGGAAGGTATTCCATATTTGCCATCCCCTCAGTAATCATAAAAAACTCACAAAAAATGTTTTGTACCATGCCTCTCATTTTCTAAGGACTAATCTGATTACATCAGCTGGACTTCATTCATTCATTCAATGGAGTGGACCTGATCTCTAATTGCGTCAGCCGCATTGGCTTTTTGCACTCCCGCTATATTCGTTTCGGAACTCATCCCAGTTAAAAAAACCCGATGAACTTCTGCAGCCTGCAAGCAATCTCTTCTTGAGGAAGGAAAGCGCCCTTCCACAGTCCGCCAAGCGCCCTCTCTCAACCCTCTTCCAGCTCCGTGCAGTCAATCATTAAGTAATCTGCAGTTTCTTCCAACTGCCACACTTCCTGAATCATTGTAGAGACCCATGCGCAGCAGGTGCTTTCTCAAAGGACAATGAATGTCCTGTGACCAGTACTGTTACTTGATTGATGTGCCTCCTCTCTAGCTACAGGATGTTGTAGACAATTTGTTGAGATGGAGAGTGAAGCATGAGCTTACCCTCAGTTGATGAAGTCTGGACCAGACCTTAAGATGCTCCTCCCTTGCCCATGACGTGACCGCTTGGCACACATACTCACGAGAGACAGCACAGAAAGGCTCTGGGCCCATAATTCTGAAGAGGAATCTACTTTGGCCAGGGCGTCCGCAGCTTCGTTCCCAGGAATCCCTGCGTGGCTAAGGACCCAACAAAGTGTCATGCTGTTTCATCTGCCTAGTGCAGATATTGAGCAGATATTGTGTGGACGATCTTTGACCTGAACTCATTAGAGCCCAGAGCCCTCAGAACCGCTCTGGCTATCTGAAAAATTGGAGATGCTCCTGTTCCTGATGCCTCGCACCAGGTTTTCTCTGGCACACTCCATGATTGCAGCAACCTCCGCCTGGAATATCGTGGGATGCACCCCTATAGTAAGACAAAGTCTAACCCACACTTGCACCTTGGGGGCCGTCCTTAAATTACTTCATCTGAAAATTGGGGGGGTCCAGATTGAAAATGACGGTAAGATGATGTGCAAGGGGGGGGGGGTCGGCTTTGACATGACATCATTTAAAAAATGATGTTTTATATAAAATTTTGAGAGCTAAACAATGATAAATTCATACACAATTCAACTATTATAAAATAATTAATTATCTAAGAAAATACAGTAGACTATTTTTAGGCGTTGTTTTATACTTAATTTTTGATTAATTTTCCATTGAAAAAGTCATTTTGGCTTTATTTCTGGTGAATGATCTTGACACCTGCAAGGGAAGGAGAGGGAGAGAGCTGTGATGACGCATATCCGACAAGGGGGGTATTGAAATACATTGTATTTTTCAACAACTTCCAATCCTATAAATAATGTGGTACCACAGTGGTTTGTAAATGAATATATCCGGTTTGAATAGTTAACAAACTACCGCCAAAATGGGGTTCAAAAGTTAATTGATAGTCTTAATAAATCAATAAAGAATATAACTCAGAGTAGCTTTGAGGAAAAAAAAAACATTAATTTTACTTAGAACGGAGGTTTGTTAAAAATGACGTCATTTTTCTGGGGGGGGGGGGGGGGGGGGGGTAATCTGAGGGCATGTCCAACACATTCCCTCGTATCATCAGAATAATCCGGGAGTGAACCAAGAGTTTTCCAGCTTATTTAAAGATTTCCACCTTGGAGTTGATGAGCAGCTTTCCTTGCTGTGGTCTTGATGAGTAGATCAAACGGCAACAAGTTGAATAAACAAAATATATCTTTTGAAAAACTTACTCTAACTTACTAAACTCTCTTAGTTTGGCGCATAGACATTGGTTAAAAACAAGCACCAATAAAACAGCCTCTAATGAACTTCTTATGGGAAATTCAACTACGGATCATTATTCTAATTTCGGTCAGAAAAACTTTAAAAAAAGACATCTACATATTATGCGAAAAATCTACAACTGTGAAAGGTAGAGCGGACTTTTCCTTCATCATTGAAACAACCATTTGATGACCACCGTTGGTTCGGGTTTCGTCATTACTGTGAGACCCCAACACTCATGTATGAGGATTTCTTTTCTTTTTAGAGTCGTTCATCCAATTATAAACAAAACTCGTGAATTTCAATCTTAAAAGAAGGAAATTTATAATAGTTCTTACATAGAGTAGTTTGATTTTCAAGGATATATTTCTCTGTCACTACAATACCGGGTATCCATAAAAAAACTCTGTAGCTTCGATGAGTATAGTTTAAACCACATTTGATAAATCATATATCTAAATGAAGATAAGCTCACAATTTTTACTTACAAATAGTCAATATGACTATTTAATGCAGGCCTAAAGGAACTTTTTTAATGATTCATCCAAAGATTATACATTTTTCAATCACAGGTAATCAATTTAGTAAGAAATTCTAGAGTGAAGATAAAAATAGTAATTTTCACCTGTTAATTAATGCAAATCTTTAAATTAGTAACAAATTATAACTCCTTTTCTCCAGAGAAACTCATCATTACCTGATGTGTTGGTTTAACAAGTAAAAGATTTGCTTAACACATTGAGTGCTGAAAATTATTGTAATTTAGTACCAAAATTGCGAAAATAGTTGTTCGTTTAATTACTATGTAATAGACAATAGACAATATATCTTTATTGAAAATTTCATTGAGAAATAGAATAGTGTCATAAAATTACTTGTAATTGTGTAATTACTTGTATGGTGCAAAGTAGTAATAAAAAGTTGTCTACACATTTATTTTTTGTCAAATTTCATGACATCATTTCTGGTATGTAAATTAATGTAGTCTGCCGGTGGTGCCGGCGATCGCCACTAATAACTGTCAGAACTCTCGTCGGAGTTGTTTTCATCATCAGAATACCCATTCTTCATCAATTCGTCCTCATTACCCTGCTCCATTATACAAATGACACCAAAAATAACAATAGAAAAGACTGTGAAACCCTATCACTTCGTGCATTGCGTGCCCCGGGGAACCAAAAAAAAGATCGTCCGTGAATTGGGACATGGGCACCAATAAGCGGCGAGCCATTATAACCTCTCCGTTGGCGCTAAAGCCCACACGAAACAAATGAACCAATGTTACACAATCCGGGTGTGCTACGTAATATTACGCAGGCCGCTGCACTTGCCACTGCCCACCCCCCTTCTCCCCTTTAAAAATGGCGGACCGGGAAACAAACTACGCCAAATTGAGCACATGTATGTTTTCACATACATCACCAAACGGTATCTTATAAACAAACCAAAAAACCTTCTTTACATTTTCTTTAATTAAAGTTAAAATTTTTGGCAATAGCCTTCATCAGGAACATCAAATAAAAAGTAAATAAGATAATAAACAATGATTTTGACATTATAAATTGAACAGATTGGAGATTTTTTGAAGCAATTACATTTTTGTCTGAAAGATGAGGACTTTGCAAATCTTTTCTTATTAATCATTGACATCAAATGACTGCAATAAATATTAAACAGCATAATCTCCCAAAAAGATTTTAGTAAAAAGATCCTTCAATTCAAGCCGTTTTGGAGTTTTGAAAGAAACACCATTGTAACACAATGAATATTTACTCGTTTCAAAGTACCTATAGTAAATACTTACAGTAAGTATTACTAAGGAATCTGACGTGATTTTCTTTTTCTTCAGAGTTGTTTGGCATATCCAGCCACATTCAATATTTGTGGAGACAGTCACGAGAAAGCTGTTGTTCGCTGCCAACAGAACATAGAATCTCTGTCCCAGGAGAAAACTCTTCCAGTTGATGTTCTGCATTGGAATGCTACCAACTTGCCTCTGAGAAACTCTTCTGTAGATGTATTTGTGACTGATTTGGTAAGTAAACAGATAACTTAGCATCTAATGTTCGATTGTATGATAAAGTTGATTGTATTTTGTGTATTACATCTTAATTTATTAATCCAGAAGGAACCACCTGCATGACACTAGTAGTACCCATCTAGGGACAGTTTAGTCTTTTAGAAAATTTAGGCCTACCTGTACTGCTTTCCTTCAAAAGAGTGCTGCTGTAGTCTAAAGTAATTTGGTAGATAAAGCCTCTACACAATCTTTAGGAACTTTAAAATTTCTTGGTTAATGACATAGTTAATTGGTCCAAAGTGCCAGAAGAAGCAGCTCTTGCCTTGCATTTTTTCCGTTTTCAAGCACTTTGCCACATAATGTAAAATTTTTGTTGCGACAATCAAATTGACATCAAGCTAATTTATTGATGGTTATTTTTCTGGTTAAATTTTTCGTTAGACCTAACAAAGTTATTTAATTTATGCCCAAGATACATGTTATTCCCCTACCTTCTATTAGGCCTCATTTATATTTATTGATTTCACCTTTTTGAACACTTAACATTCACTTTAAGATTTTTAAAAGCTGATGTGGCTTTCCTTTTAATTACGTGAACATCTTTGTGAAAACGAGAAGGTTGCTCAAACTTATTAGATAAAAGAGATATGAGAATAATTTTGTAAATTAGTAGAATAGAATAGAATAGAATAGAATATAATAAATGTTTATTTTTTATTTTTTCATAATTATTTCAAAATATACAATTTCACTTCTTCAATGGAAAACATAGGTACCTCTTAAAACCTGTGTTGAGGTTACCATCTCTTGCTAAAAATAATAGTTAAATTAAAGTTCTTCCAGTGATAATACAATATAAAATAAAGAATTAATTATCTTGATCAGTTTAAATAAAACAGTATTGGCTGTGTGCGAGCAACAAAATTATTCACTTAAGAATACATATAAAATTAAAATTAAAAGAGAGTTTTATACCTACATCTATATCAACAAATGAAAATGCTGTAGAGATTAACAGATTTTCCGTAATACCCTTACAGTTTATCTAATACACTTATTAAAGAAATATCTTAGTTACTGAATAATGTGTTCGTAATAGAATTTATACAATAAAACTTAACAGTAAACTTACATCTTGTAAAGTAAATAACATTTCCCTTACTCTTTTTAAAAATATAAATTGGCTGCGCGATGACTTTATATGTTCAGGTAAATTATTGAAAATCTTTGGCCCTATATGTAAATGAATTACTAAAACCAGTTCTATTTGATCTAGGAATAAAAAACATAAGACCTGAGCGCATATTTTCCCTAATATTTTGAGTTGGAACACTTCCACTTCTTATGTAAAACATATTGACTACCTTATATACATACAAATGTCTTAAGTAGTTAAGTCTTAAGTAGTCTTAAGTAGTTTGATACTTAGAGGCTACAACGTACTATTCTGTGCTCTTCACAAATGCGTGCCTCACAAAGTATGTTTCCTGACTTTGCTCTCCAGCCGTTCGGCAAGCGGAGCGGTCACAAGAAGGATAACCGTGTCCTGTACAAGGACGTGTTGCTGGAGCTGGGTCGAGTGGTGCGGCCGTCCACGGGCCGCGCGGTGCTGCTGACGCACGACCGGCGGACCTTTGTGCGGGTGAGTGGCGACCAGAGTTGCGTAAAATAGTTACAGTTCATCCTCTCTTATCTGGCCCCAGAGATCAACTGCTTAGATTAACCGTTTCTTCTCTGGCACAAAATAAAGACCAGTTTTTCAGCATATAAAACTTAAAATCGTCATTCAACCAACCTTTTTTTAGTAATTGAGAGACATCCGTTCTATTTAAAATGGGTAAATCTCTGTTTTGAATCACATGGGAAACGCACATTATAAAGAAAGTGTACTGTT
Organism: Neoaliturus tenellus; assembly: GCA_030545055.2. Lineage (NCBI taxonomy): Eukaryota > Metazoa > Arthropoda > Insecta > Hemiptera > Cicadellidae > Neoaliturus > Neoaliturus tenellus. The sequence continues at coordinate 329,395,820 of CM061531.1, read as the reverse complement.
TATTTATTTGTTTACTATCACAAAACATTTTCAACAATCCAGCTAAGCTGGGAAAATACATAATGTTTCTGAACTACAAATGACAGGCGTTTCTCCTTTCATAGTTTTAAGATTTTCGTCATGTTAATGACGAAAAAATGTTGATTATGAAAAGATTTGCTTTATCTGAAGTGTTGGTGCTTATCCTGGCTGTAATACAGCTGCAAGGGGAAGAAGTTGAAAGAGTTGAAGGTGTGGAAGTAAATCAGGAGCTGATGCTATACTAGTTTAGCGCATTCATTTTTGTATAAATAATAATATGTTACTACCGTACTTATAATACTGCTGTAAAGTGTCAGTCTTTACTTGACTACAGGATTTTAAAAAGAGGTGGTTTACGTACATATGTATTTTACAAGAAAATACAGCTTGATTTTATGCAATTTTGTACTTAAACTCGACCCCTGGGAGAGGCTTTGCAGAAGCTGTAAAGAAAATATATTGGGCTTTTTTGAGACTGAACGTGTCCACCTAATTTTTAACGCAAGTTAAAAGTGTACAAATATTCATTAAATGTTTTACAGCTTTTTTTGTACATTTGATTAGGCCGAATTGTAAAATGATAATTGGTTGCAAAATGCAATTAATATTACGTTGAGGACGTAATTATTTCCTATAAATAGTGAGTGGCGGTTTAGTGCTGCAAATTCATTCACTAATGGTCTACAATTTTCCCCACTAGGAGGGCGCACCATTCAAAACCCTAATTCTCGTATCTACGCTGCGGGTTGTGTTAGCTGAAAAGACAAACATTAGGGAGCACCTTGGCCAGGATCGCAGGTTTGATTCCTGCACACTACCGAACCTGACCTGGTGGTGCAACTCTTAAAGGGTTAGCCGATGTGTGGCAACGTTAGTGGGAGGGACCACATAAATAAACGGTGGAAGTTAATAGGATCGGTTGCTTCTTTGCACCTTGGTTAACACTGATTTTGCTTTTTACTTATGTTTAATGTGTGTGTACCACTACGGACTTTTAAACTTGGGAGATAACAATTTTTTTACTCCAAACAGCCAATATGCAATAAAATTATGGCAGAAAGATTGAAAATTAAAAATAAAATAATAAAACTGAGTAGGGCCCATCATTTTACGGCAAAGGTTTAAATATCTTAAATTAAAATTATGACAAACTCCTTACAAAAAAATAACCTCACTTCTTAAAAACAATCATTGATCACTCCATTGTTAGTCATGTAGCATTTTGTGTTATGTGTCACTAAATGTGTAGGTTCTCCCCCAGACGGGTGGGTTTTGGAAGCAGACCAAGGTACTGGGAGTCAACCTTGGAGGTCTGCAGGCAGGAGTCTTCCAGTTGCTTCGAACAAGTAAAATCCGTTGAGTGTAAGCACTTTCATACAAACTGTAAAATAATGTAAATAAATCTTAATTCATATATATGTTGGATATATTTTTAAACCACATTTACCAATTCGAGAAACTTACAATCTGTAGTAAAAGACTGAAGATGAATCACATAGAGAATTTGACTTCTATACTATGTTATAAGATTACAATTTCAAATTTCACTCCTTGAAAATATTAACGTAATATATGTGTAACGTAACAAACTTTTCTTTTCAATGACATTACATTAAAATCTAATTTATCTGTAAAAACATTGCAATCAATGTATTAATCAAGAGGTTAAAAATAAACATTACCAGATAATAACCTTTAACAAATAAATGTAAACAGTAATAGTCCATTTCCAAACTACAGTACATCAGTAGTTAAAAAGCATTCTTGTGCTATGTTTTAGTCTGAAAAATGTTGATGAAATAAATCACTGATGTTAATTACTGAAGAAGGATAACTTAAGAAGAGATAAAACAAACAATAAAGACTGCATGTTGTCTCTGAAGAGGGTATGTCATAGATAAGTTATCCGTGTCACTCTTGTATACTTCATGTTAGTTCCCCACCATGGCATCTCAAGTTAGCACCCACCCCGATGGTAAACGTAAGTTCTGATTTGGTCATCATTCTTTAATTGTGAAATTAATTGTTATTTTTAGAAGTTTACAATTATTTATTTGATTTTTTTTTTAATTTCATATGATGAAACAAACAACACAATATTATTGTGACTTGAGTAGTTTTATATATGGCTGTGTTTTATTTATTTCCTGACTACTTTCATGGGTCAGCTGTTTATTAATTTGACAGTATTTGCAAAGAGTCTGCAAATAACAGAAGATTTAACAGCTTATGGCCTAAGAGTTACTCATTTCATACAAATTTATATAATATGTTATACTTATGGCTACAATTTTATTTATAAGAAAATTGTTTCCTTAAAAAATTATAAGTAATAATTGGGGTGGTGAAGCTTTTAATATTTCCTTGACCCAAGGTACTTGAGGAAAAGCTAAGGTTGAATCATTTCATAAAAATACCTAGGCAATAAAAATAATAAATGGGAGGGAGAAAGGAAAAATTGACCTCTTCGCGGCAAAGTAAAAGTTTCAGTATGGGAAGGCTTATAGATTGAGGTCAGAAATATTTATTTTCGGTTGTTTGCATTTTAATATGCTCAATTTCGTCCTTTACTGGTTGAAATAGATTACAAAACACTTGTAATGGAATAAGACATTCAAAACAATGTTTAAAGTAGTTGATGTCTAGCTTGAAAAAAGGTCCCTTTTCAAAACCAATCAAAAAGCTATGCTGCACCAATGTATACAGAACCTAATAAGTAGGAACATCCTTATGGGCAAGTTAGGGGCAGGACTGGGGAAAACTGCTGTAATGTAATAGACAAGGGCTGTTTCATTAGCGGGTAAAACGATGTAAAAAATAGTACCCAAAACGTCCCTAGCCTGATCAGCTCGTACATGTTATTCTTATGGACATCACATTGATTACGTCACCGGCCTGACTCAAAAGCGGCATTTTCCAACATCAAAGGAATGAAACAGCCCTTCTTTTGTTCATATGTTCTCCGCAGTCCTGAGGTACGGGTCAAAACATGCAACGCTTTCTATGCACCAAGTGTTCTTTTGCACCCATGACATCATCATCATTACCAGTATTAGTAAATGGTGACGTCATTAGTGCAAAACAACATCTGGTACATAGAGAGTGTTGCATATCTTGACCCCTACCTTCTCTTGATTTATTTTAGATTCCTTGCTTATGGGGAAGTGAGAACACCTTGATAAAAAAATTTAAGCTACAATTTAAGCTACATCTTTAGCCTTTTTTTTATTATATTAAGGACTTTGGCATTTTTAATTGATAATGGACAAGATTGTGTCACATATTGGGAAAGAAAGTTGATGTTTAACAAAAAGGAAAAAAAACTGGAATTTAAGAAAAAGTTTGCTGGTACTTTAGGTTGAGGTTGTAACTATTGTATTTATTATGGATGGCCTCTGGACCACTGATTTAACTTAATAAAAAAGGTTTAAATACCTATTCCGTCAAATGGTCCTTGGTTGTATTTAAAGACTACAGCTGTTTCATGTTTTTAAAAACACATCTTCAGGTCAAATGTCGAAGTCAAAACTGATTTTCTTCCCCACATGGATGTCGTCACAATTTAAAATACACGGAACATGAAGACAAATGAACACGCGGACATTTAAACATTAAATTGGCCAAAAAGTATGAGAATGCGGACTCGTGCAGCGCCAGTAGTTTGCAAGTCATGACTACCGGCGCCGCACGTGTGCAGCGCCCTTGTAAAAAAATATAAAAGAAATAGTTCTTTTTTATAAACAAATTAAAATTAAATAATTTTTTTACAAATAATTAAAATTAAATAATTTTTTTACAAATAATTAAAATTAAATAATTTTTTTACAAATAATTAAAATTAAATAATTTTTTTTACGTTCAGTAGCCTAATTAAATTCCTTCTTAGTTGAGATACTCCTTAAAAAGAGCGAATAACTAGGTGAAATGGATGAAATATCAAAATCTTGCATTTAAAATGTAGATTGCAAGTAAGTAGTTTTTATTGTCAAGATTGGCCTTATCTGTTTTGGGTTAGTACAGTTTATGCTTTAGAAAAAAAGCTACCATGAGGTTACCGGTAGCACACAGAATAAATCAACATTTTTGTTGTTATAGGGCACTTCAGAAGGTTACAGAAAATGCCAACATAGCAGACTAATTACAGACCAGATAATTGCTGTTCTTTGTGAAGTTTGGTGAAAAAGAAATTTTGCCATGAATGTGTTTTTACTTCATTTTCATTTCTATATAACGGCTGGTAGAGGAGGGGGTATCTTCCCCCTTACTTGCCATCAAGTGTAATTCCAAAATACACATAAGTCCATTCAGAATTAATATGTGGTCAAAATTTGGATTTCAATTTTTATTCTTCTTCTCCCTGTCAAGAATACAGCTGTTAATATAGCTGTGTCACTTTATGCCCCCTATTGCTTTTTTGTAAACAAATATACTTATTGTTTGGAGATGACTTATTGGCCAGTGAGGGGTTTGCGGGGTGAGGGGGAAGCTGAAGCATGCCATTGACCAAAACAATTACCTTTTTTTTGTATTTTTTCACCATAAGTTAAGCTATCAACAAAACCAAAAACATACAGGAGCCCTACGTTGATTTCTTTTATTTTGCAGTCAGCTGTCTTACTCTGTATTAAATTAGGTTACCTGGTTTGTCAACAAAAATAATTGTTTTTTAGCAAAATGTTTTCATGTAGAATAGTACAATTTAAGTTTGCTTTTATTCCTTAGTTAACCAAATGACCGGTAGGTTTTGGATGTAAATTTTCCCCCGCCCCCAACCCCTTCAGTGGCCAACAAGTCATCTCCGGACAATACTATTTTGACGTTTGAGATGTAAAAAGGAGCGCTTGTAATGACCGAAGGGAAGTAACATGATCATCAGTGATGTTATCCACTCTGAACTTCAAGTTTAAATTAAAAATAACAGCTGACTATGCAGAAACAGCGGAATCCAGGATGTTTGGGAGGGATTTATTCCTGTAGTGGGAAACAAAACCTTGTTTTTCGACAAAAAGTGGGGAAGTGAAAAGATGCTTATCCTGAGTATGATGATTCACTTACTTTGTACATTTCTCAGTAATGCTGATTAATAATTACAACTTGTCGATTTTTTTAGGCTGGTTAAGTTGAATAAAATTTTCCCAGCTATATATCATGTAAATCATGATGTGGGTTTATTTTATAATCGGGACTTTGAAATAATTCATCAATTTTGAACTGAAAATAACTCAGTGAATGGGGAACTGTTATCAGTTGATAGCATGCCTCTCTACTTGAGACGTTTTTGATTGATGTTCTAGTGATTTTACCATGTAACTTGTTTTATCTTGAGTGTTAAGGATTATTTGATTGAGTATGTTGGGAAAGTGATTTTTTATGGTAATTAGTGACTTTGATACGTTGTAAAACACCTCATTAACTTTGATTCAAGATAAAAACTTATTCATGAATTATTAAAGTACATTCTATTATAATTTTTAATGTCTCCCTTTAATGGGTTTATTAGTGATCTTAACTATGTTTAGCATTTATGACCAATCATTTTCAGGATTGTAAAAAAAATATACAGCAGAGTCCTGTTTCAAAAAATCCAACTAATTAACCAGATTTTGTACAAATAAATATTGATTTTTTAATTAACTATAATTGATTATTATTATTGTTATTAACAGGGGAAGAATCCTCGTAGTATATGTGATATTTACTGTTATGAAATACAATTCCATCGCTATTGCAGCTGCTTTTCTGTGGTTGATCATTGTCAACAAACTTAACACTAATTTTTACTTCGGCATCTTCTGCTATTTAACATAGTTTCAACACTAGCAAAAATGCGCTGGCAAATTGCATTGAGTTATACATGTAAATTAATCCCTTTTGTTATTTTTGGTAAACATGAACATTCTATTATAAACTGATGGCAGATATAACTTTTTTATTTTGCATTTTTAGTATTTTGTTTCTAAAAAGAATGAATTTATTCTATTCTAGTTCTGTTATTGCTTGTTCTGTTCGAGTAAATGAGCATAACGAGTAAGGGTGGGAGTAAATATTATATATGAATTATAGTATTTATGTACACGTGATACAGTGATATATGAATTCCATATGCTCCGAAAATTTGCTAAATGGAATAGGGTCTAGCACCGATTAGTTTAGATTAGCGGGACTCTTACTGATTTTTAATCTAACTAGCTGTGTACTCGTTCTTCGCACGGGGTGTGTGTGCAGTTTATTAAACTAATTATATAAATGCTTTCACAAATTCAGTATATCAGCTTCATTAGGTGTACCTGTTTTCCCACGTATCTAGCATCAAGTTTTATGCTTAATAGCTCCCAGGTACATTTGTCAAAATCATGTTATATCCATTTCTCATTTTTTTTTTTTTTTGAGGGAGAGGCGGAAAAATGCATTACGCACACAGGTGGCCAGCCTGTAGTGTGGGGCTCCCCTAAAAAACGGGTTTACCCACTAAAAAACCTCCTCTACTCTTTAGGAATCTAACCTGGAATTGTTTATCACATTACGTCAGGCTAGGCCTAAATTTGGCTTACGCCCGTCGGGCTCGCTCCTTATCCAGCCGCTCTATCAAGGGATCTGGGCCACTTCGCGGTCCAGATCGGTTTTCTTTTCCAGGAGGATGCCCCGGACGAACTGTGACAAACAATCCCAGTTGCCCTCATCCTCCAAAATCTTTTGGCAGACCAAGTCCACCAAAAATGCACCAAATATTTGTGTGGCCTCCAGGCGGGGCCCTTCCCAACGGGGACAGCGGAAGAATGTGTGTTCCGCATCGTCGGGAACACCCGGGCAATAAATGCAGTCCGGTGAACCGGTCTTTCCCATCCGGTTCAGGTACGATTGAAAATAGCCGTGACCTGTCAAAAATTGGGTCAGGTAGTAGTCCACCTCCCCATGCCGCCGTTCCACCCATGGTTGGACCTGCTTGATAAGTCGCGCAGTCCATCGTCCTCGGGTGTCGTGCTCCCAGTTGTGTTGCCACTGCTGGAAGGTTCGGGAGCGCTCTTCTGTTCTTGCCGTGTCCTTGCCGATCTCGCCACGTCTCTGATAAATCGCTTTCCTCTCCCCTGCCAAGAGCTTGACAGGGATGACTCCGGCGACCACCAGGACGGCAGGCTCGGACACTGTCCGGTAGGCGGAACACACCCGGAGCGCAGCTTGACGCTGAACCCGGGCGAGTCGCAACCTGTAGCACTCCTTATCTAGAGCGCCTGCCCACACCTCTGCCCCGTGAAGGAGCACGGACTGGACCGCGGACATCAACAGACGTCTTCTGCTGGATCGGGGACCCCCGACATTGGCCATCAGCCTACTAAGGTAACTAAGGTAAGTAACTACCTTAGCGGCCTTGTCCGCCGTACGGAAGATCTGATCCCTCCAGCTTAACTTGGTGTCCACCATAACCCCAAGGTATTTGGCGGCACGAGTTGATGTGACCACCTCCCTTCCCACTCGAAACGGGACGACGGTGTCGATCCTCTTCTTCGTGAAAATCACGATCTCCGTCTTACTAAGAGCAAGCGAGAGACCGTGATCGGACATCCAGTTGTTGACAACCCGCATAACTCGGTTCAACTTTAGTTGGGCCAGCTCAACGTTGCGTGCAGCAATGAGAGCTGCGACGTCATCGGCGTACCCAACCAAAGTGGTTTCCTCAGGCATCTCGGACCTCAGGAGGCTGTCATAGGCAACGTTCCAGAGATCCGGGCCGAGTATTGAACCTTGTGCGGCACCAGAAGTGACTTCCATCGTCCGCGTTCCGTCCCTCGTGTCATAGATCAGGCTTCGAGAGCGTAGATAATCCTCGATGAGCCGCAACAGATATGCAGGAATACGAAAGGTGTTACGAAGCGCATCCAACATATCGACCCACCTCGCCGAGTTGAAGGCATTCTTGACATCAAGCGTAACAAGAAGCACTACTCGGCGGGAGAAATGGTTGTGGCTCTCGGCTCTCTCCACAGCTCTCTGAACTTCGGTGACAGCGTCGATCGTTGACCGTCCCTTTCTGAAGCCGTACTGACGGGGGCATAAGTCCCCGGCAGCTTCCATGGCAGAAGTCAGGCGGGAACGGATCAGCTTCTCGAACAGCTTCCCAGCCGTGTCCAACATGCAGAGAGGCCTGTGGGACGACGGCAGTTCGGGATCACCTTTGCCCTTGCTGATCAGTACAAGCCTGGCTGTTTTCCAGGGAACCGGAAACACCCCTTCTACCAAACAGGCATTGTACATTCTCAACAACAAGTCAGCATTGATTGAAAATACTTTCTTTAAAGCCTCACTGGGAATCCCATCCGGGCCAGGAGCCTTGTTGCTCTTCAGGGAGAGAACGGAGGTTTCCAGCTCCTCGAAAGTGAAGAGTGGAACGTCCTCTACCCGTCCGAAGTCAACCGGCGGTCGCTGTGGATGTTCAGGAAACAACGCAGCGACGATCCTCCCCATGGTGGCGCCCTCCATGATGGAAGGTGGAGAGCGGGCGCCGAGTTTCTGTGTTACAAGTTTGTAACCCAGGCCCCACGGGTCAGAGTCAACGTCGTCACGAAGTCTCCTCCAGCTATTCGCCTTGCTCCTGTTTATCGCCTGGCGGAGAGATTTTCTCGCAGCTTTATAGGCCTCCGACTTACGAACTCTGTCTGCGGGAATTCTCGCTCTTGTGGCGGCTCGTCTAGTTCTTAAACATGTTCTTCTGAGTTCCGCAATCTCTTCAGTCCACCAGTAAACGGGTTGTTTGTCGCGTCGGGGTTTCCTTCGCGGCATAGACTGGTCGCAGGCCGAGACGATCAGTTCCATCGTGGATGTTACTAGTGCCTCGGCCCCAGCCTCACCAGGATTCCCCTGCGCTCCCCGAGAGATGACTTCGGTGAACTTGACCACGTCCAGTTTGTTGGTGTTCCACCGGCGTGGCCCTTCCCGAGATGCGGAAACTCGACGATTTGCCTGATCATGCAGGTCAAAAACGATGTATTGGTGGTCACTACCCGTGTAGTCCTCCACAACCCTCCAGCCAGAGATCCTCGGAAGGAGCGACTCAGACGCAAAGGTGACGTCGGGGATCGTGCCTCTCTGCCCGGGGCGCCGAAAAGTAGGTGTGTCGCCCTGGTTGAGGACGACAAGACCTTCCCTGGCGATGAAATCCAGGATGTATTTCCCCCGGGAGCTGGTAGAGGGCATTCCCCACTCGACGGCCCTGGCGTTGAAATCGCCACCAACGACGACATGCCCGGTGGTGCCGAGAACGCACTCCTCTAGGCTATCTATCTTGTCGCGGAAGTCCTGGACGGCCTCGTTGGGTGTGAGGTAGCAACTGAAGATAGTCACGTCCCTACACCGAACCCAGACGAATCCTCGGCCGCGCCCGTGACTCCGCACCAAAACATCTCGTGTATTACGTGCCCAAAATGCAGCAGTACCGAGGCTGTCCGAGATCCAAGTGTTTGGGTCTCTGTCCCGATACTGTTCACTGATAAGGAGCGCGTCAGCACCAAGTTCTCGGGCGAGCTGATCTAGAAGGTTATCAGCTCCCCAGGATCTATGAAGGTTGGCCTGGAGGATGCGAATTACCGGCCGCTGCCTTTTGCCTGTTCAAGTGCGGCTCTGAAGGCACCGCACTGACCAGACCCGGGTAAGTGACCGAGGGCACTGGAGCCTGAATCCTTGCAGAGGAAGCAGGAGGGGCTCGAGGAACATTCCTTACGTTTGTGGCCCTGGCTTCCACACTGGAAGCAGTTGGCACTCCTGTCGGGCCCTTTACAGTTTCGGGAGGAGTGGCCGAAACCGAGACAGCGGAAGCATCTCGAAACTACCACCCTCCGTTTGAGCCTGCAACTGACCCAACCGACTCTGAGGTGCTGAAGGCTAAGCAGCTTATTGGCGTGCTTTTCGCTCATCTCAGCAACAGCCATCCGGAGTTGACTTCGGTTAGGCTTTGTCAGCCATACCCTCACTCCATCGGCCGGTATCTCCGGGAGTGCCACCTGGATCGCACGGGTCACCTCATCTTCGGTGGAGAGGACATCAAGGTCCCGAATCTCGACCGAACACTTCGGTTCCAGGGCCTTGATGGAGCCTTTGTCCCCAAGTGCAGTACTTGGTAAAGTAAATGTACTTGAGGGAAGCGGCAAAACCGATCTTGTCACTCGACTTCCCCAGTTCGAGAAGGACATCCCCGTTCTGGGTTCGCCGAATAGACTTGATAACGGTGTCGGTCTCTTCCGGTTTGGCCTGCGATCTAATCTGACCCAGAACATCGGCAAAAGATCGCCCCCCTAAGGGCTTGATCAAGATTGCCTCCGTCCTGGGCTTCTTAGGCCTGGGTTGTTTAGGCTTTCTGACAGACTTGCCAGAGGCCTCCCCAACCGGGTTTGAGACTTGCGTCCGCTCCACCCTCGACGCACTTTTCGAAGCTGCCTCCACTTGCTTCTGCCTCCTCCTTTCTTTCTTAGACAGGCGCGTCTTCCAGCCCCCCAAAGGTGTTGAGGCAGAGTTTGCTGCCAAGGCAGGATTAGCCGCCGGAGCAGGAACCTCTGCAGGAGTAGCCGCTGGAACAACGACAGCGCCCGGGATGGAATGAGCAGCCGGGACAGGAGATGTCTGCGATGATGCAGTGACAAAAACCGGCCTCGGCGCCAAGTCCAACTCCCCGAGCTCAGGGCTTCCCGACGATGAACCGCTCTGCCTCTTCTTTCGCTTTCTGGCTTGAGTCTGGGACTCGGCCAGATGAGCTTGAGGCGAAGCAGAGATGACTCGGTTCGTGACATCGCGCTCCTGTTTCACTGCCTTTAGCCTGATTTTCCGGCATTCCTCGATTTCTTCTAGAGAATCTTCGAGTTTCGGAATCCCCTCTTTTATGGCCTTGTTTACGTTCTTTTGAATTAAGAGGGCCTTGGCCATCTCCTTCAAAAGAGCTTTCATCTTCTTCAGACATGAGTCTTCCTCCTCGTGGGCGTCGTCCTGCTGCTGCCGCAGCATTTGCAGCTCGAATGCCGCACGAAGAGGACTCTTCCTGGGAGGTATTCCATCGAGCCTGGCTTTTGAGGTTTCTGCCTCGGTCCTTCATCGCTAGATTGACCTCCACTTTCTTCTTTTCAGGCTCGGACGACGATCCGGTGTCACTTAACGTCTTGAACGGTGCCGGTGGGGGGGAGATTTTAATTCCCACTGTCGGCGTCCCAGTCTTCGAGGTCGGAGACCTCTGCACAATAGAGCTTCGCCTAAAAGCGGCTTGCTCATTCTCCTTTACGTTCTTCGTGTTTCGGTTGATAAAATCCATGCTTTCATGTCACCAGCGCATCGTGCGGCAAGGGGCGGCCCTTCATCGGCCGAGAGCGGGTACACCCTCGGAGGTCTACCCCCCGTAGGAGATAAGACACCCCTACCCCGGTACTCCGGGGCCCGAACCTCCGTTTGCCCAGCACCGATACACAAAATGTGCCGGACGTGCTGGGGGTCGCACCGTGGCAATGCAGAGTCCGATCCCTGCATCCATGCCGCACTCCCTGACTAAGGTCCGAAGCGGCTGGCTTCTGACGACACACTGGAGGAGACCATCGGCAGTGCGAGGCACACATCAGTTCCTGCAACACAACAGGGACACTCCCAGGAACCCCCAGCATGCGCCGGTCGAAAGAAGGTGGAAAGACACCCTTGATTCGGGGGTCGAAAACAAGAAGGTGAGCAAGGTTAGCTCAGAAAAGAATAAAGACGGTGAGCTAAGACCTGAAAGATGAGAAGAAAGGCCCTAGCTCGGGAAGAACTGTGAGGAGGGTCTCACAGCTTGGCTCAGGTACCCCGGGGTCGCCAAGAAACACCCGTACAGTGGAAAGCCCACTGCCCCTGAGGGGATCCATTTCTCATTTGGGTTATAAGTTATTTCTATTAATGTTTTTGTTGCAGTTTGATTAAACATTTACAGTGATTTACTTTGTAGTTCAATGAAAATACCGCACCATTATTCCTAGACGATTTAAAAAAAACTCAGACTTTTCAAAAATATGATAGATTCTTATGAAATATAATATTGAATCCTTGATTGGATGTGACGGTAGCTATACCAAATCCATATGAATGAGTCTGTATTTAACATTTTAAGTGTTGCCATGTGTGGTGAAAATGACAGTATTGATATTAATATTAATATTTAAATTATAAATATAAGATTAATATTGAATATTTCTTTTACAATGAGGCAGATCCTCTTTGATGAACAATGTTTTAGAGCAGCTAAAATAGTTCTAATTGCACCATTTAACAGTAATAAAATTTTTTATATAATTTACCGAAGCCTTTGTTGCGTGAAAAGAGATTAAAGATTGGTATTTTAGCACAACTAGGCTACTTTGACGTACAGTAAACTTACAGTAATCCGGCATCTTATGATCCGGCACACTTGATAATCCGGCACGACTTTAAGAACAATTTATATTGACGTTGACAGAAATAAAAATAACAAATGAGCGATTGAGTTTGTTTGGGATCAAAAGTCGCCGCGATCGAAGCAACTCTGTGTCGGACAAAGTGTATTCCACAGTCTAATATAGGTTATACGGAGACAGTCATGATACTCCGTCACTTAGGTTGTCCGCCTGAACCACACAGATGCTCCAGTTACGCAAGGAACAGTGGTTGGAGCGCTAGTGTGGATTTACTAGCGCTCGTAGTGGTTGGTGTCTGAGTTGACAACACAATCACAAATGATCGTAGCCATCGAAATATTTAAGTTAAAATTTAACTAGGCCTAATTCATATAGGCAGAAGTACGAGTGCATGATGTATAACCTTTGATTGTTTCATTATAGCTTCAAATGGGATTGAAACAATTGATTTTGAAGAGTATGAAGACACAAAAAAGGTAAAACATCTTAATTTGAATTAAAATTTTATAAGAATAATAACAAATTATGACATCCCTTTTATTTATAGACTTTTACATATGGACCACACGGAGACCTGGCTCAGTTATCACCTCATTCATATTAAATTAGCTAAGCATGATTGCATATTGCATTAGTTGTTAACAAAACTTGTTCTGCCAGAAAAATTACAAGAAAAATTTAAATAACACATATAGTTTGTAAAATTTGTACACAATTGAAGCTAATTAACTATGTAGCTAACTGAATCAGATGTAATATTTATTAGTATATTAGGACATTCATTTTAGTCAATTTTTGAGATCTCCGAAATTGGCCAAAATGTTTAAGTAGGTAATGGATTTGAAGAGTTTGTCTCGTTAACAGACTCTTCAATTAAAATTCAAAAATAGTTATCACATATGCTCATATTCATTCAGATTTTTTTATTACAAAATGAGAAAATGCAAATTAGATAATTTATTGTTAATTGTTTTCTTTTTACAGCCTTTGAAATATCCCAAACAAGTATTTTTTATCATAAGTAACGAGTTTTGTGAAAGGTTCTGCTTTTACGGGAATAGAAGTAAGTAGCTGTTAATGATCTTAAGAATACTCAAGTTATATATTAAGATATACTAGAGATCGCCAACTGGTTGAAATTTGACCAAAATGTCAGTTTTTATCTTGAGCCAATTATAGTTCAAATGTTTTATAACTTAAAAATCTGTTCTTCCTCATTTTATAGAATTTTTTATTACAACAGCTGTCTTATAACTCAATCAATTATCTTCCTCCCATAAGATTAAAATTGAAACTTTGAAAGCCTGTAGGGCATAGCCCTGAGGACCGATGTGAATTATAATACGATTCTGCTCATCTACAGCACAATACTTTTCTAACGGTATATGCGGATTTCCCTTACGATGCACACAAGCTGGAAAAAAGGAGGAAATGAAACATGCTTGCCTATTAATATATAGATTTGAGTTATTTTAGTTAAAAAAGTTCTACCTTGCGTTGCAGTCTTTTGGTTCTTGCAGAGGTTATGAGTTCATACAATTAATGTTCTTGTAACTGGGCTGAGTGAATAAAAAAATAAAATGTTTACTTCCAATGGCATGGCTTAGTTTGAATAAATTAGTCTGATCACAATAATGTCCAATTTAAATTGGTTCATAGTGATGGGTTCAGGGCCGGATTTAGATTTAGGAGTTTGCCGCCTGTGGAATATTTTCATCCTAGAGCCACCTTGTCATCACCAAATGACACATTTATTTACTGAAACAAAAAGGACAGAAGTTTGAAAGGTTTCTTGTGACAGCGTCACATTATCATCAGACAGTAGCGACACTCTAAAATGAAAAGTCCGTGGGCAGAAGAAGCTAGTGGTAGACTCACAACTACTATTTTTTAATATTGATTCTCATGTTGGTGAGAATTTGGTTGTTTGGTTTGACAGTTCCGCCTGGCAATTAGTGTGGTAAACTTTTCATTCCGTTCATAAAAAATTAAATTTTATATGCGGGAGGTTATTTTAAAATCAAAACCATAAGTTGCTCATTTTTGTGGCCATTCGATTTGTAAAAGCATAACAATGAATTTGAAAAGGAAGGTTGCGAGTCTAATCACTGGGAGCGCTAGTGTAGTACCCTCATTCTGGGCCCCATACAAATTGTGAGCGTCGTTTCAAAAATTACCCTAAACAAAAAATGTGCTAAAAAATTATTTGGAGTAAGTTAACCTGTAGGAAAAGAATAAAAAAATTACCATTTCCTCAAATGAATACATTTTAAATCAGAAAGATGTCCCTAAAGAAGTTTCTGTTAAAGTTGTAAAAGTATTTTCAATTTTAGTAAATTTCCTAAGTGCCACCCCCAAAATATTGCCATTATAGGCTCCAGACTTTAAGAAACCTGGCCCTAGATAGGTTAATAATTAGTTTTAAAAATTATTTTTGATAAGTTCATTAATGTGTAATGTCTTTTTTGAGTCTAACCCCTAAATATTTCTGATTAGCATTCACCCTGCTTGGTTTCTCTTTTGATTTATTACTAATATTAACAGTCAATGAGAGAGTCCACTCACTCGTCTCTGTGCACGTTAAAACATGCAAGCATCTGGCTCATCCATAAGATTAACATGAAAACTTACAAATCCAGCAGAGTGGAGCCCTGGTTTTTATATAAAAAAACCTATTATAATCTCTGATGTGTTTTGTTTATTCTTGCAAAATTCTATCATTCCCAATTTACATGAGTATTATAACTCCTCTTTTCAATTACAGAATAACACTTATCATTATTGTTGTATACTTCCAATTCCTAAACTAACAAAATATTATTATTTTTCATTGTAAGGTGAACAGTGAAAGTTAGAACATGTTTTACTTACAATTCTGATGAATTTTTAGCAATTTTAGCCATTTACCTACAGTCCAAGCTCAGTTACTCGGAAGATGACGCAACGATCGTCTACCACACTTTTGTCATGCTGTGCTACTTCTTCCCCTTCATCGGAGCCATCATTGCTGATTGCTACTGGGGAAAGTTCAGGTGAGTTTAACTCTAGAGGTCTAAAAAACTTATTCTTTTATGGAAATTGAAAACTTTTTAGCTAGATCTACAAGGCTGTCGGATTGGTGATAACTATATTAGGTTGTTGTTGCTTTTAACAGACAAAAGACATTCGCTTATTGCAAATAGCCATAAAAATATCGTAGTTTTTAGTAGAGGAGGTAACCAATAATGTGAACGTTCTCTTTTTTGAAGGACTCTTAGTTTTTCATTTTCCATACATGTACATACTGACAGCTTATCAAACCACATGAGTGACCAATTATATTGCAGGATCCTGGAGTTTTATGCAGCTTGACCCCACTGAGTTGTAAATCCAAAGATTTTAGCTTTGAGCTACAGCTGCTGTCGCTTGATAACACCGAGCTACAACTGCTGATAATGGATAACATCGAGCAACAGCTGCTGTCACTGAATAACATCGAGCTACAGTTTCTGTTGCTGGATATAATATCGAACTACAGCTTCTGTTGCTGGATATAATATCGAGCTACAGCTGCTGATGCTAGATAACATCGAGCTACAGTTGCTGTCACTGGATAACATCGAGCTACAGCTTCAGACACTGGATAATATTAATGTAACTTGTTTGTTTAGATATACAGCATTTCTATTTTGTTACTTAGTTAAACTAGTAGTTCTAGTTTGTTAAACAGGATTATTAACTGTTGATTACGATTATAGAACCATTCTGTACTTATCAATACTCTACGCAATCGGAAACATCACACTGTCAATTGCATCCAGCATGGAGATTCCCATCAATCCAAGGCAAGTTTGGACTCCTTCACTTTTATTTCATTTTAATGAATTTCAATAGTGTGCATTAAAATTTCTTTATCTTAGATCGTAGCTTATGACACTGTTTGGAGAAAAGGCCTTCTTATTAAATTTTATAACCTGATTCCGTGCCCTTTCCTATTGCGTCTCCTCAACTCAATGCTCTCCAACAGGATGATTAAAGTATACTTGGGGCGCAAGGAAAGTACTTTTAGGCAACTAAAGGATGGCCTGCTACAGGGGTCAGTGCTCGCCCCACTGTTGTTTAATGTGTATACGGTAACTTGCCTAACACTCGCTCCTTAAAGTTTGCCTTTGCGGATGATATTGCACTGGCTTATTAGCACAAGGAATTCCGACATGCTGAGGAAGTACTAACAAACGACCTCATGACCCTCAATGAATACTTTAAAGCCTGGAAGCTAAATTTAAACCCAACTAAAACTGAGGTATTATGCTTCCATTTGAACAATAGACTGGCCCACTAAAAGCTTAAAATCACATTTGACGGTGTTGAGCTAAAGGACAATGACCACCCACAGTGCCTGGGAGTTACTTTAGATCAGTCTCTCACATTCAAAAACCACCTACAAAAGACAGCAGCCAAGGTAAGCGCTAGGACTAACATTGTCCATCACCTTGCTGGCTCCACATGGGGAGCTAACACACAAGTTCTGCGAATCACTGCTTTGTCCCTGGTTAACTCAACTGCTGAGTAATGTGCTCCTGTGTGGTTGAACAGTGTGCATGTCAGAGAGTTCAACATCCAACTAAACAGTGCTATGAGAGCCATTAGTGGTACACTCAGGGCAACCCCTGTACCCTGGCTCCCGGTGCTGTGTAATATCACTCCACCTGAAGTAAGACGAAGGGAGGCACTTACTAAGGAATGTAATAAGATTGTATCTGCTCCACAGCTACCCATCCTTTATTACCTACCCCAGGTGATGGGCCGATTGAGGTCCCAAAAACCACCACTGCGGACAGCATCCCAATTGATGGACACAAACTTTTCCATCCATTCGGACTGGACTTCCTCCTGAGACTCTTTCCAAGGTTGGAATCACTTTTTAGTTGCTTAGCAGTAGGTGGTATGGATCTTCCTCAGAAGCAGTGGACTGTTCTTAATTGATTCCCCACTGGAGTGGGAAGAAGTAATTATTGGAAATACAAATAGGGAATGAATTCAGTCATTCGGCTGTGGAGCGGAGTTCCAGACTATGATTCACATAGTCACTGAATGCCCATTGAGTGCTTTCTCAGAAGGGTTGATAGGTCTGCAATGTGCAAGGAAAGCTGGGCTGCAATGGCTTAGCGCCCTGGATTTAGCTTTATAAGAGAGATCATAAATGTTTGTTTTAGATTAGTTTTATTGACGAAGGTGCTTTGCACTGCAAAGTATTTTTATAATTTTCAGAAGTTGGTGGCTAGCTATGAAAGCCAATATATATATATATATATATATATATATATATTAGGGTGATGCTTAAAAACCAACTCTCAAATTTCACTTGGGGCACCCTCTTATTTTGTTCTGTGGCATAAAATAAGAATTCCACAAAAATTTCAGATTTTTAAATCAACTTTTAGGGGTCGCTACGTTAAGTCAAACTTTAAAAAAATCCGTAATTATATTACAAAAAGTTTGAATTCATACAAAATTATTCAGGCAAATATTATTATGTTTATAATTATTATGTACACAAATATTCATGAATAAAGAAATAAGAGCACGATAATAGCATCCAAACAATGAAAACAATAGTTTTGTATGGTTGTATGTCTGTAAGTGTGCGTGTGTACGATTGAGAGGAGGTTGTCACCAGCGTCAGTCCTAGGAGGTTTTCTGATACATGCGAGATCTGAATTTGCCGCCCCTATTTTTTACAGATCTATTTATTATTACCGACCTAAATATCCCTGCTTGCACAGGAGGCAATGTCTGACTCTGTTGTTGTGTTATATTGTCCTGTATGTGTTTGTTTCATGGTTTTTTTCGCAACCATATATGAACAAGTTTGAAATACTGTAAAAAGTGAGCAAGATCCAATTCAAAATATATTTCGTCTCCATTCGTTTTATATCTGTCTTATCTGTTCGTAAATATTTAATGACAGTAATCTATGTCATCTTAAAAGCTATTTTAGATGCATATTTTAAACTCGACAGTTGGTACAATATAATTGTATGTTAAGACAAAAACTTTTAAGGATTAATTACATTTTTTAACTTTTTTGTTTATAAATGACGGCAACTTTAAATGTACAAAGGTAAATTATCCTAGAAAAAAATAAACATTTTGTAAAACTTGTAAATTTTGAGTTAGTTGTGTCAAATTACGTAAAATAGTTAGTTGCTTTTATTACATGCCGGAATTGAATATGAATGGACATAATTTTTACATTTTACATTGAGTTTTTTTTATTTTATCTTTTATAACGTGGTGAAATGTTATCAAATGCTGGTTGTGCATTGCTTCACCTGCTTATGCTGCATTGAATGATCTTCGACTCTTAAAAGATTTGGCATATTTCAATGTTGTCAACGACACCATAGCAGAAAAAGCTTCGAACAAAATTCAAAATAGTCTGAGGGATTTCTCTGAAACACTCACGTGGTTCTATCATTGTTTGATGATCGAATAACTAATGAAACTAAAAAGAAAATCGTGATGGCTTTACAAAATGATTGTTCTGATCATCCACCAGTTGATCTAGAATAAGTAATTCAAGTAACAAACATTGACAATTTTGTATCCAACAACACAAAGAAGTTCTTGAGAATACTCGGTTTAGAGATGGAGTTCTTGGACACTAATGTTGACAACTGTAATCAGAAAGAAAGTTACAGGAATAACATGGAAGTTGTAAGGTCCCTTAGAGTTGTGAATGGCATAGCAGAACGAGGAGTAGCCCTTATACAAGAATAAAACTTAACAAACTTAACAAAAAAATAACAAACTTATAAAAAAAACAACAACTAACAACAACTAACATAACAAACTTATAACAAAAAAATAAGAGCAAAAACAATTCTTGGTTCAAGTTGTTAAAGATTTCAGGAAAAAGATTCACGATCGCAAGAAAGAAACGTTACTCAAAATGTTTTAACTCCAACTTTTCAATTTTTACATTTTTTAGTCAAATTTTTTAAAGAATAAAACTATTAACAACTCTACAAAATGATAAGTTAAAGACATATGTAGAAAGTATGTGCCAAAAAAAGGTGCGCTCTTTGCAAATATAGGTGTTTTCTTTTAATACTGTAGTTCCAAATATTTTGAGGATTAAAAAAAGTTACCAATATTACTATGTGATGCAATTCATCTACGTTTTAACACTTTAAAGGTTGTTTTAAGTCCAAGGAGGTGAGATATTTCAAATATATAACAGTAATTTTGATTTAACAAAAATTCTGGTTTTTCTCTTTTTCAACCCGAAAATGTAACTTTCAAGCCCTGGTAGCGACCCCTAAAACTGTCATTAAAATTTTCAAAAAAATACTGGAAGCATATTTTAGGACTTAGAACAAAATAAAAGGGTGCCCCGTACAAAAATTAAAAATAAATTTTTTTGGCTCATTTAAGCATCACCCTAATATATATATATATATATATATATATATATATATATATATATATATATATATATATATATATATATATTATTATAAGTAGATAGTACTATGGGGTTCCTAGGACACTTTTGGAGACAATCAAAAATCAAACAAATTTCACAGTTTTTTTTTTCTGATTGATGCATTGTTGTGTCCTTGACTTTTCTTTGTTTACATTTTGTTGTTTACATTTGGGATTTGTGGTTGTGAGTTTCTTACGTTTTATTGGCGTTTAAAGAGAGTTATGTGCTAAAACAGTGTGTGGTTTTAAGCGGTATGTGATTTTTACAATCATAAATTGTTATTTCAAAAACTAAATTAAATAAAATCAAACTAAATTAATATAAAACTGAAATAAATTTAATAATTACAAGTATGAATTTTTAATTGTTCTGAAAATGAATAATTTTACCATTTATAATATAGATCGCGATGGAAACTGTTTGTTTAGAAATTTATCTTTTCTATGCCATTCAACACAATCTAGGTACGCTTAAATACGAACCAAAATAATTGATGAAGTAGTAAGTAACTGGTACTACTATTGCCCTTTTATAGTAGGAGATAAAACATATAGATTACCAATACAAAATGCAACAGATTATAAAAATCTAATGACTGAAGATGGGGAATATGCCGGTAATGTCGAAATTGAAGCTGCAGCAAAACTTTTTGACTGCCAGTTCAAAATTTATGTAGAGAACCTGAATTATAATGTAACAGTTGGTGAGGGCACAGCAGTATACAAACTAATATTCTCAGGGAATTATCTAATAGAAAATAACTTTTTTCTCAAATATTCTTTCTTTCAATATTGAAAACAAATACTACAATTTTTTATTTATCTCACCGGAAATAGCATATAGGTATAATTTTTCTAGAGACCGTTGTATTTAACCACAACGGGCTTTGTTCCTAGTAAAATATATAATTCATTAATTAATTGTTGTGTTTTATATGGTTGAAAATGGTTAAATTCTCTTAAAATATGTTTAAGATTTTATTCTTATTACTTTTTCTCTTAATCTTTTTTTCATAAATAATTCTTTTACATATATTACATCCTACACAATTTCCAATAATAGTAAAATTAGTTTGATTATGACATCTATAACACATATCCATTTATTTAAAAAAAAAAATTATACATAAATGAATGAACCAATTCATTGTCACAAATGTAAGAAAAAAACTAAAAATATTAATCCACAAATTGTTGAAATGAAAAATGGATTATATAGAATTGCTACTAAATGTTCAATTTGTAAAACAAATAAAAGTAAAATTAAAAAAAAAGAAGTTAAATCTATAATTAAAAAAGAATTAACTAAAAATGAACAAATAATTGAAGCAAATGAAATTCATGCTCCAATTAGAAATAAATTCCTAAAAGAAAAATAATTACATTAGGTATTGATGATTTATGGGCAGCAGATTTAATTATAATGAAAAATTATGAAAAAGAAAATGATGGTTATAAATATATGTTAAATGTGATAGATACTTTCTCAAAATATGTTTGGTCAAAACCATTAAAGAAAAAAGATGGAAAAACAGTTTCTAGAGCATTTGAAGAAATAATTAAGGATGCAATTAAAATTAATCATAAATCACCTAATCTTTTACATACAGATAAAGGATTAGAATTTATCAATAAAGAATTTAAAGAAATATTAAATAAATATGATATTAAATTGTATCATACAGAAAATGAAGAAAAATCAAGTATAATAGAAAGGTATAATAGAACACAAAATGAAAAAAATGAAAATACAATTTGAAATTAATAAAAATTATAGATGGATAAATATTTTACAAAAAATTGTTAAAGAATATAATAATTCATATCATTCAACAATTAAAATGAAACCAATTGAAGTAAATAAAAATAATGAAAAGGATTTATTAGATACTGTTTTTAAATATAAATCACCAAAAATAATAACCAAATCAAAATTTAAAATAAATGATAGAGTTAGAATTGGAAATAAAAAATCAACATTTTCTAATAAATATCTATACTTATTTAATACGCTAAGGGTTTTTTTTGTCTTGAGAACTCCTCCTACAATTTTCAACCGATTTTCAAGTTTTTGGTGTCGTTGGATAGGGCTTGGTCTGTAGTTGTTTCCACCAAAAATTTATGATAATCGGACTGAAAATAAAGGCGCTATCCAACATTGATATCTGAAAATTTCCCATTTAAATAACATCGGGGACTGAATAAAGCATTTGAATCATCTGTTAATAATCAGCTGTAAATACGTGTAGTTATTGGCGATTAAAGATATTCACATTATTGGATTGGTCGGATGTCATTGATTTAGAGCTAAAGTAACATTTGTACTGTATTTAAATAAATTACTCGACTTCGAGCAACACGTATACTAGTAAAAATAATTGGTCTAGAGAAATATTCATAATTTCTAAAATTAATAATACAAATCCAGTTACTTATAGTATAAAAGATCAAAATAATGAAGATATTATTGGAAATTTTTATGAATATGAATTGAAAAAAACCAATTTGTAAATTTTATTTTATATAAATGGAAAAGATATGTTTAAGGTGTAAATTATATAAAGATATATCTAAATTTTATAAAGACAAAAATACTAAAGATGGGTTATATTATTATTGTAAAGAATGTAAGGATGTGTATTATAAAAAATTATATGATAGTATTAAAGTTATTGAATTAAATGAAAAACAATGTCATAAATGTAAAGAAATTAAAGATATTTCAAATTTTAATAATTATCATTATAGTAAAGATAGAAAAAATACAATTTGTATACAATGTATTAGAGAAATGTTTTTAAAACCACACAATTTTGTGAATGTGGAAGAAATATTAAATGGACTAATAATTATTTAAGACATTTAGAAACTAAAATTCACGAAAAAAATATAACAAAACTAGAAAATTTAAAAATATAATAAAAAAATGAAGACAAAATTTTACTTATTTTTAAAAAATTCAAATTTTATTAAAAAAATATGATTTAAACTATAAATTACCTAGTAAAAAGTGGAAATACTTCTTTTTTAAGAGTTTTATTTCTAAGTAAAAATTATTTTTAATAAATAAAGAAGTTCACCCCTAATAAATGGAACGAACAAATAAAAATATTAATTGTCCTTATTGTAATAAAAATATATTATATAAAAATTATGATAGACATTATAACTCAACTAAACATTTATTAAATAAACAAAAATATTATAATAAAATATTTGAATTAAAACATTGGTGTAAAAATAATAATATATACAATTATAAAAATAAAACTTTAGATGAATTAACAAATATTAAAGAAACATTTGATCTTACAAATTATTCATTATTTAATATAGAAAAATTAAATGAAATTGCAAAAAAATTATCTGTCAGAAATTATGAAAAACTATCTAGAGATGAACTAATTAAAAGATTAAACAAAATTAAAGAAAATCCAAATAATTTAGAATATAGATCATTAAAATATATTCAAAATTTAGCAATTAAAAATAGTATTAAAATTGTTAATAAAACTAGGAGAGAATTGATTGGATTATTAAATGATTATTTTAAAAATAAACCAATTCCAAAAGAAAATATAATAAATATTCAAGAAGCTTCGTCATTAAAAGCATATTTTCAAGATTATATTTTAACAAATTCAAATGATGATTTAGATATTAATGATTATTTAGAAACTCAAAGAAATGAAATAAAAAAATTGATAGAAAAACAAAAATTCAAAAATATTAAAGGACAGATGGCTTTAGAATGTGAATATGAAAGAAAATTAATAAATGGTGAAATTCAAAATAGTAATATGTATTTTTGTATAAAAAGTTCAGATATTTTAAATATAGATGATTTTATTGATGATCAATTTAAGAAATTAATAGTTAGAGAACAACTAAATCAACCATCAAAAGGCTCTGGTTGGTCATTAAAAAGATGTGTTGAATTAAATCTAAAAATAATTCATTAAATGCTGGATCATATATAGAATTACCAAATGAAATTAAGAATAAAAAATGTTGTGTAAATTTTAAAAATAAAGATGAATATTGTTTTATTTATGCAATTAGATGTGCTATTGATAAACCAAATGAACATGCTGAAAGAGTTAAACAATATAAAAAATATATAAATGATGATATTTTTAAAGGTTTTGATTATCCAATAACATTAAAAGATATTAAATTATTTGAAAAAATATCGTTTGACTCTAAATATAACTATCCATCAATGTCAATAAATATTTATAGAATTGATGAAGATGAAAAAATAGTGCCATTACAAATATCTGAACATTATAATGTAAAATTAGAAATTGATTTATTATAATATAAAATTGGTAATAATTGTCATTATATATTAATAACAGATTTAAATAAATTGGTATATTCTCAATTATCAAAACATAAAACAAAAAAATATATTTGTAGAAGATGTTTGACTCATTTCTACAAAAATAAAGACTTTAATAATCATTTAGAAATATGTAAATCATTAGAACCTTGTAGACCTATAATGCCATTTCCTGGTCAAAAAGTAAGTTTTAAAAACTATTACAAAAAGTTTGAACATCCATATGTAATTTATATGGATTTTGAAAGTATATTAGAAAAGATTGATAATTGTAAAAATAATCTAAATTGCTCATATACAAATAAAATTCAAAAACATATACCATATGGATTTACAATCTATTTAGTATCTAGAGTAACTAATAAAATGTATAAAACTATTTGTTATAGAGCAAAAAATGAAGAAGAATTAATAAATGTACCAAATAAATTATTTGAATATTTAGATGAAATTTCAAAATATATAGCTAAAAAATATAATTCAAAAAATAAAAAGCCTATGAATTTAACTAATGAAGAAGAAATTAATTATCAGAAAACAAATATTTGTCATATTTGTGAAAATAGTGGTTTTGATGAAGATAAAAGAATAAAAGTGCTGATCAATGATCATTGCCATTTAACAGGAAAATTTAGGGGCGCTGCACATTTAAATTGTAATTTAAATCTAAAATTCCCTCAAAATATTCCTATATTCTGTCATAATAGTTCAAATTATGATACACATTTGTTTATAAAAGAATTAGCTAAAAAATATGGTAAAATTGATTTGTTAGCTAATACAGATGAAAAATATATAAACTATTCAGTAAATTCTGGTTATGGTTATGAATTTGAAGGTGATAAACCTAGAAAATTTATAAAATTCTCATTTGTAGATACATTTAGATTTATGGCTACATCAATTGAAAAATTAGCTAAAAATCTTAAAGAATTTAAGCATATAAATAAATTTATAAAAGAAAATGATATAATTGAATATGATAATGAAACATTAAAAATATTAACTTCTAAAGGTGTATTTCCATATGAATTTATTGATAATGTTGAAAAATTAAACTATGATAAAATATTAGAAAAAGATCAATTTTATAGTTGTTTAACTAATGAAAATATAAGTGATGATGATTATAAACATTATTTAAAAGTTTGGTATAAATTAAAAATAAAAACATTAGGTAATTATTCAGATTTATATAATATTCAAGATGTTCTTTTATTAGCTGATATATTTGAAAATTTTAGATCTGTTTGTTTGAAAAATTATCAATTAGATCCAGCACATTATCTAACATCACCATCACTAGCTTGGGATTCTATGTTAAAATTAACAAAAATTAAACTAGAATTAATAAGTGATTATAATATGTATTTAATGATTGAAAAAGGTATTAGAGGTGGTATTTCACAATGTATAACTAGATATTGTAAAGCAAACAATAAATATACAAAAAATTATGATAAAACAAAACCTGAAAATTATATGTTATATATAGATGCAAATAATCTACATGGATGGGCTTTAAGTCAAAAATTACCTTATGAAAAATTACCTTAAGATATAACATGGATGAATCCTAATACATATACATTAAATGAATGGGAAGAAACAATATTAGAATTAGATGAAAATGCTGAATATGGATATATATTAGATGTTGATTTAGAATATCCTATTGAATTACATGATAATCATAAAGATTTACCATTAGCACCTGAACATTATAATAATAAGCTTTGCACAACATTATTTGATAAAAAAGATTATGTTATTCATTCAAGAAACTTAAAATATTATCTACAAGAGGGATTAAAATTAAAGAAAGTTAATAGAGTTATAGCATTTGATCAAGATGATTATATGAAAAAATATATTGAATTAAATACCAAATTAAGATCCAAATCAACATCAGATTTTGAAAAAGACTTTTTTAAATTGATGAATAATAGTGTTTTTGGAAAAACTATGGAAAATGTTAGAAATAGATGTGATATTAAATTAGGTGATAAAAAGTTTTCATTAAAACAAGCAAAAAAACCTAATTTTAAAATATTTAGTATATTTGATAAAGACTGTATTGCTTCACATATGATAAAATAATCATATGAAGATCCATAAAAACATGTTAAGTTTGATAAACCAATCTATATAGGATTTTCAGTACTTGATTTATCAAAATTACATATGTATCAATTTTATTATGAAAAATTAAAGAAGTTTGATCCAAATATAAGGTTATTATATATGGATACAGACAGTTATTTTATAGAATTTAAAAAGGATCCATATAAAATTATTAAAGAAAATATTAATGAATTTGATACAAGTGATTATAAGAAAGAACATGAATGCTATAGTGAAAAGAATAAAAAAATAATTGGTAAATTTAAAGATGAGTTAAATGGTGAAATATTAGAAGAATATTGTGGTTTAAGATCAAAATTATATAGTTATGAATTTAATAATAAAAATCCTGTAAAATGTAAAGGAATCAAGAAAAGTGTTGTTGATAAAACATTACATATGGATGATTTTAAGAAATGTTTATTTGAAGATCAAGAACAATATAGAGAAATGACTTGTATTAGAAGTTTTAAACATGAACTATATACAATTACAATAAATAAATTAGCTTTAAGTAATAGAGATGACAAAAGATTTATTTGTGAAAATAAAATTGATACATTACCTTGGGGGTATAAAAATAATTATAAATAAATGGAAATTTTAATTGTTCCAAAAGAATTAATAAATAATGATTTGATATAAAATTATATCTATTTAAAACTAAAATATCAAATAAATTTTTAATATATCTTTTTAAATATAAAAATTATTTTGTATATCATTATAAGTTTAATTTTATAATAGAACCATTTATAAATATAATAAAAAATTATGTTAAAGAAAATGATCAAAATTATATTAATAATTTATAACCATATGATATTGAATTTATACTATAATTTATGTATATTTTTAAATATTTTCTTAAAATAGCATATTGCTACCCCTAATTTTTTATATTTTAATATATTTTCTTTAATAAATTTAAATATATTTAATAATTTATTGAATATCTAACCTAAAAATATCTATAAATTTTACTTTATTATCATTATAAGTAAGACCCGTCTTTAAGACGGGTCTCAAATTTGTATATAATTTATTATATTTATGAATATTTTTGAATGTTTAAGAAGGGTAACGTTTTGTTACCCTTAAGTTTTTATTGTATGATAAGGTTACCTCCTTTAAAAATTTTTAAAATAAATATTATAATTTATATGGGACCCATTTTGGGTCCTACCTAATTTTAATAAGTTTTGTATGTTTTTTCATTATATGATAGGAGGGACAAATTGTCCCCTCTAAAAATATCTATAAATTTTAATTTATCATCATCTATCCTTATTGTTTATCGACCTTTTTTGATTTTAAAATTAATAAATATAAACCAGATTCATTAATAAATATTGTTTTATATCTATTTTATTGGTTTTAGGGCATCTAAAAACATGTTTGTACATCAATTTTTAGGGTGTCATAATTTGTGACATCTATAATTTTTATGTAAATTAATTTACACTTACATTATATTATGTAAGTGTAACTGTTGGTTACACTTGATATTTTTAAAGTTTTATATATTTTTCTTTTACATTATCAAATAAAACTTTTCTAGAATTTTTATATTTTAAAATATTACAAATATATTTTCCTTTAAACCAAGGATTATTTTGTTTATTAAATACAATTAATTTATTATTAAATATAAAATTATTGTTAATTAAATCAATTATGGTTTTTATTATTTATGTAGACAAATTTTATATTACAAATTTTGTTTTAATCTTAAATATATAATACTTTTAATATTTTCATTATTTATTAGATTTCCATCACTATCTTGAATAGATATTATAATATTTTGAATTTTATTTATATTTTTTAAAGGAATATAATCAATTTCATTTGGTTTTTCACTAATTTTTTATCCATATTCAACATTTGGATAAAATGAATATAGAATTTCTGATTCTTTATGTAAATGTGAAAGATCTTTATGATTTTCAAAACTAGGATCAACTAAATTACAATGAATTTCAATAACATCAAAAGGTCTAATTTTTGGTAGTTTTATTCCTTTTGTTAATACATTTGGTTCAATCATTTTATCATCTAACCCTAATAAATCAATTATAATTGTTGTTACTATAATTTTAACAGGAGATTTTATTATAATATATGGTCCATCATTTTTCAATATAAAATAATTTTCATCAAATTTATTAAATTTCTTTTTAAATTCTTTTAAACTATTAATAAAAATATTTTTTATTTCTTCAATTGTATAATTTCCTTTATTTATATCAAAATATTGATCTAAAATTTTATCATCTTCATCTTTAATAGAATATCCATAACAGTTTTTATAATCATTTGATTTGATATAAAATTGTCTGAATAAAATCCACTTAAACCAATACTATATTTTCCATCTAAATGTATTGGATGTTCTAATCTTAATTCTAGTTTGGATGAATGACCAATTATTTTAAATAATTTCATCTTATTTAAATGGAGAAATTTTTAGAAAAAAAAGATAATATAAAATTAGAATCATATGAAAAAAATAATAAAAATGAACAACCTATTAGATTATTAATTATAGGAACAAGTGGATCTGGTAAAACTACATTATTATTAAATTTTATTTATAAAAGATTAATTCCATATTCAAATTTATATATTTTTAGTAAATCATTAGAACAACCATCTTATAATTATTGAAAAAAAGATTTAAAAATATAGAATCAAATATTAATAAACAAATTTCTTATTTTTATGTAATGATATGATTCCACTAAATAAATGTAAACCAAATTCATTAGTAGTTTTTGATGATTGTATTTTAGAAAAAACAAGATAAAATTAAAGAATATTTTATAATGGGTAGACATAAAAATATATCATGTATTTATTTATCACAATGTTATTCAAAAGTTGATATGCAATTAATTAGAAATAATTTAAATATGTTATGCATCTTTAAACAAAATGAACATTATATGAAAAAAATATATAATAATTTTGTTGGATCAGATATGAAATTTGATAAATTTAAAACTATTTGTAATGATTGTTGGAAAGAAGACTATGGATTTTTAACTATTAATTTATTAAAAAAAACAAATGATGGAAAATATATGAAAAATTTTTCTGATATTAAATAATGATAATGGCTTGTTGTATGTTTGATTCAATAATTGATAGAATATTTATTTTATTAGTATTATTTATTTCATTAGTATTTATATATTTAATGAAAATTACAGAAATAAAGTAAAATGAATTGTGTTTAACATAATTAGTGTTTATGTTAACATGATTTGTGTTTGTGTTAACATAATTTGTGTTTTGTGTTAACATGATTTGTTTTTATGTTAACATAATTTGTGTTTGTGTTAACATGATTTGTGTTTTGTGTTAATATGATTTGTGTTTATGTTAACATGATTTGTGTTTATGTTAACATGATTTGTTTTGAACCTAAATTTTTCTTTGTAATAAATGGATAAAATATCTGTTAATGAAGCTAAAAAATTAGATGATATTGAGAAAAAATTAATAAAAGAATTTAAAAATCAAATTAAAATTGAAGATAATTATGAAAAAATTAAACAAAAAGCATATGAACCTATAACATCAGCAATTGGTAAAGTTGAAAATAAAATTGGTGAAGTCTTAAATGAAAATAAAAACCTTATGGAATTGGTACCTATTGTTAATAATTTTGCCAATATATCAATACCAGAAACTGAAGAATTAAATTTACCTTCAAGTACTCCATTTAGACCAATCGGACAACCAATAAATCAAGAAGAATCGACATTTATTGAACCAAATTTAATTTCACCTCAAACATTAGATAAAATTATTGGTCCATTAGCACAAAAATATTTACCAAGAACAAAAGATGATAAATTTGGTTTATATTGGAATAAACATAAAAAATCATTTATGATTGGTGATAAAATAACTGTAATTGATAATGATGATTTAATAATTGATGATAAAAAATATAATGGAACACATGGATTATGGAGATTGTTAACTTATGAAAAGAAACCAGATAATAATTTATATACACAAGATGATTTAAATAATTATTCAAAGATTTTATGGGAAACTAATTCAATTTATAAAAAATAATGATCCAAATAGTAAGAAACCAAAATCTAGTAAAGGTGATAAATATATTAATTTAATTAAACATATTTGGGAATTAAAAGGTGAAATTGAAGGTTCAGGAATCAGAAAATATACAGAAAATAAAATTGAATATAGATTTATAGATGATTTAAATAAATTAGATAATATTATTAATTATATATATGCACAAGAAAAAGCTGGTAATAATAATTTTTTAAATGAAAAGAGAGCAATTAAAGACTTTATATCAAATAAATTAGATGAATTAATTGAAAAACCTGAAGGAATTAAGTATTTAAAAAGAATTTTGGCAAATATTTCATCACCACTATTAAAAGATGGATCAGGTATTTTAAATGATGTTATAAATAATTTACCTTTTGAATTACATGTACCTGGTTATCGATATCTAGGGCCTGGAACTAAATTAAATAAAAGAATAAAAAGAAGTGATCCTGGAATAAATGATTTAGATAAAGCTGCCAAAGAACATGATTTATTTTATAGAGATCATAAAGATACAAAATCTAGAAATGAAATAGCTGATAAAATTTTACAAGATAAAGCATGGGATATAGTAACATCAAATGATCATGGAATTGGTGAAAGATTAATTGCATTACCAACATCAGGTGCTATGTGGATGAAAAGAAAATTTGGTATGGGTTTAGAAGTAGGATTAAAATTTTAATAAAATTTTTTATTAATTATGTTAAACTATATTATAAAAAACTATAAATTTTTTTCTTAATAAATGGAAAAAATAAATATAAACTTGACAGATAATCAAAAATAAAAAATAAAATTAGCATTTAAAAATAAAAGATAAGTTATAATTCAATTTAATATTGATCAATTTAATGAAAATGGAAAAGATATTATATTATTATCTAAAAGACAAATTAATAAACTAAATAAACATAAAAAATTAAATAAAGGATTAAGATTTGAATTTTCATATAATCAATTAAAAGAAATAAAAAATGGTGGATTACTAAAAGAAATTTTAGATTTTGCTGATAATATACCTATAGTTAAAAATTATACACCAAATGTTAAAAAAGGAGCAAATGTAGTAAAAGAATCTATAATTCCTAAATTTAGAAATTTTGTTGATTGGTTAGATCATGAATTAAAAAATGTAGAAGGATCTGGTTTAGATAAAAAAACATTAAAATATATGAAACAAAATTATAAAAAAATTTTAAACCACTAACATTAGGTGAATTAGAAAAATGTGTAAAAATATAAAATATTTTAGAGGTGTATTTATGAGAGATATATTACCTAATAAAGTTAATAAATTTGAATGTGGAATTATAAATTAAGATTCATTTGATGGAAATGGAACTCATTGGGTTTGTTATTATAAAAAAGATAAAATTAAATATTATTTTGATTCATATGGAAATATAGTTAATAAACCACCAATAGAATTAGTTAAATATCTAGGAAAAGATAATATATTTTATAATGATAATCAAATTCAAAATTATAATGATCCACCAATTTGTGGTCATTTATGTATTTTTATATTAAATGAATTAAATAATAATAAAAAAAAATATAATATAATAAATAAAGATCCTTAATAAATATGGATTCACAAAATATATTTGATCTGTTTGGAAGACAGAAAAAACATCCAATTAATATTAAAGAAGATTATATAAATTCTAAATTAAATATATTTTTTAATAATTTTAGTAAAAGTTTTAAAAGTCATGTAAAAAGACTAAAAATCTAGTAAATGCTATTGGTTTATCAAAAAGTTATATAAGTATTAGTGGTAAAAGAATTGTTAATGTTAAACCAAGTATAAATAAATATGATGTTGTAATAAAATCAGAATTAGATGAAGTTTTAGATTCAATTATTAAAATTGGTAATGATCATTCAGAAACTAAAAAAGATTTAAATAAAATTACAGACTTTTTAATTAATATTGGAAAATATGTTGAAAATTTAAAAGAAAAATTAGAAAAAGAACTAAAATTTCTATTTGATGGAGTCAATGAATCCATAAAAAAATTAAATGCTGAAATAATACTAATTAAAGATGATATAGATAAATTACAATAATTATCTATTTATATAAATGGAGTTGATTTATTGTCTTAAATGTAAACAAAAAACTAATTCTAAAGATATTCAGATAATAAAATTGAAAAATATAAATATAATTAAAGCAAAATGTTGTATTTGTAATTCAAAGAAAAGTTGTTTTACAAAAATTTCTCCCTAATAAATGGCTCTATACAGTTCATTTGATTTATTCATTATCAGAAACCAAAATCAATTAAACAAAGATGATTGGGATGATATTTCTGAAAAATATGAATTGTGTATTAATATGATGAGATTGTTTCAAAATAAATTAAATTGGCAAAAAATTGCTCAATATCAAAATTTAACTGTAGATTTTATTACTGAATTCATAAATTATCAATTAAAAGATTATATTGATCTGATTTGTAAATATCAAGATTTAACTGAATATTTTATTCATGATTATGCATTTACATTAAATTGGGAATTAATTTTAGAACATAAAAAAATATCAGCAAAATTTATACTTGATCATGCTACTGAAATTGAATATTTTAAAAGTAAAAATGAAATTGATACATACAAATTATAAAATTTGACATCATAAAATTATAAAAATTTTACTTGTTTTAAAAAAGCTTTTGATTTAAAAAATTTATCCTTAATAAATGGCTGATTACAAAAAATATGTAAATGATATTGAAAGAGCTGAATACAAAAATTTCTATCCATTATCTAAATTACATTTAAATGAACCTAATAAAAAAACTGAATTTAATATAGATTTTGGAGATGGATTTTGTACTTCTAAATTTCAATTTTATATATCTGGTAAATTGACTAAATCTGATGGAAATGCATATGATAATGGTGCTAATATAAAATTAATTGATAATTTTGTTCCATTTTTATTTTCAAAAATTGAAGTTAGAAAACATAATAAATTGATTGATGAAATTGAATATCCTGGTCTATTAAGTACAATTAAAGGTACTATAACTTATTCAAAATCAGAAATAAATCAAATAAATAATGGTTTTGAATCAAATTTTAAAAATAAATTTGAAGCAATTGGTAATTTATCTCATTTTGGATTAGGATTTTTTGAAAATGTAAATATTCCAATATACAAAGGAGGTTTTAATATAACATTTATTAGATCAGAAGATAATGATGCAATTTTTAGATGGAAAACTAAAAAGGCTGATGGAACTTATGATAATGCTACATTACCAACTAAAGGTAAAATAACAATTGATGAATTTTTTATTAGAGTTCCTATAATTGAATACAAAACAACAAGTAAAATTCAATTAATTAATGAACTAAGCAAATTTGAAAAAGTAAATTTTTATTTTAATCATTGGCAATGCATTGAACAAAAAAATATTACAGGAAAGAATTTAGATTTGGATATAACAAATATCTATAGAAATATTAATAATCCAAAATTTATTATAATTGGATTTCAAAAATCAAGAACAAATGATCAGTTATATGATACTTCTAAATTTGATAGTATGTATGTAAAAAATATTAGAGTAAAACTAAATGGTCATTATTACCCTGATGAATTGGAAAACTTTGATATATACAATGAAAAATTTAGAATTATGTATGAAATGTATCACGATTATAAAAAAGTTTATTATATTAGTAGTAAAATGTATTATAGTCCAACAGAATTTCTAGAAAATAGACCAATTTATGTAATTGATACTACAAAAAATCCAACAAATATTTCAAGTTCAAAAAATGATATTATTATTAATGCAGATTTTGATTATGATATAGTAGCTACTAGTAAAACAAATTGTTATATTATTATTGTATCTGAAAAATTACTTGAATATAATATAATCAAAAATGATATTACTGAAATTAATTAGAATATATTATTACTATTTTAGTCAAATTTATTGAAAAAATACTACTAAAATTTTAAATTACCTTATGAAAAGTCAACTATTAGTTTTATTGAAAAAATACTCTAGAAAACTTAAATTGACTTATGAAAAGTCAACTATTGATTTTATTAAAAAAATACTTATAAAATGTGATAATTTTACTTGTTTTTAAAAAAATTTTATTTTGTAGAAAATTTTAGGCATATTTGTTAAAAATTTCATTAAAATTGCATATTTTTTAAGACAATTTGACAAAAGCTGAAAATTGGCCAAAAAATGGCAAAAATATTGCATAATTGTATTAAAAAACTGTGAAATTTGTTTGATTTTTGATTGTCTCCAAAAGTGTCCTAGGAACCCCATAGTACTATCTACTTATATATATATATATATATATATATATATATATATATATATATATATATATATATATATATATATATACATATATATACATATATATATATATATATATATATATATATATATATATATATATATATATATATATCAAAATTGATAGTTATGATTTATGTTGTTATCCATGTATAATCAGCAAAAGTAATGGTTTGTGTAGTGTGTGTAACAATCAAATAATAAACAAGCCTACCTCAATCAAAACCTATTTTAAGCATTGATTTGTGAGTTTATAAGTACAACATGATAACACCGTTATCAGATTATCTTAACAAATAAACAATAAAATGATTGTGTTTTTTCAAAACGCAACTTCCAGGTAATCAAAATTGAAGTACCTCACGAACAGTGTAGTTTTATCAGGGCCGTATTTCTAAATAGGCTGAAAAGGCTGGAGCCTATAGCGGCAAAATTTTAGGGGCGGCACTTTGTCAATTTAATAAAATTGAAAATAGTTTTACTACTTTAATAACAGAAACTTCTTTAGGGCCTTCTTTCTGATTTAAAGTGTATTAATTTGAGGAAATGGAAATAGATTGAGTCTTTTCATACGAATAAACCCCACATAATCTTTGTAACACCTTTTTCATGTAGAGCAATTGTTATGACACTCACAGTTTGTATAAGGCCCAGAAAGAGGGAACTACAATAGCACTCCCATTGTTAAGATTCACACTAGTTATTTCCTTTTTGATTTTTCGAATAGGTCGGCCACAACATAATGACAACAAACGTATGGTTTTGATTTTATAACAACCTTCTCCCATGAAAAATGTAATTTTTATGAAGGGAAAGAAAATTTTACCGCACTACTTAGCAGGCATAGTTGTTTGCCAAACAACCAAACTATCGCCAACACCAGAATCAAAAGGTGCGTCAAAGTATTCAATTTAAGAATATAAAGTTAATAAAAGCAGTTGATCCTTTTGAGACATCAAATTAATGTGGAGCGTATTTTAAGGTTAATACGCCCCCATATAGGTGACAATAAAAAAGTATGTATGAGTCAGTCTCTATTAGTGGGGGGGGGGGGGGGGGGGGGGGGAAGGCGGCAGAAAATGGATAGCCTACAGGCGGCATATTCCTAAATCCGGCCCTGAGTTTTATTGTAGTTTGTAAATGTTACAATAATTGTATAATCTTCCAATTATGGGAAGATGCCTTAGAACATTAAGACCAAACTCAAAATATAATACAAGAAAATAATGCTAATGCTTTGTCTTAAATCTTAGTGTAGATGGAGACTATAACAATCATACCTAGCATAAATGTTTCTTTATTTTCTAAAGATAAAAAAGGACCATTAAAAAATCCTATACTATAATACGAGCACACTGTCTGAAAAGATGTGTATTCCACGATCTTGAAATCTAGCGGGTAGATTTTGCTTAAACTTTGCATTTAAGAGTTTTTCCCCCAAAAATAAGTTTAGAAACAGCCTCAATCCCTGAAAAAATCGAATTTGGTCTAAATTTAAGTTTAAAAATAAAAAATTTTAACTTTGGTCTTATGGATTGCTATTTTGGTAACGAAATAACAACAAAAGGTTTACAAAAATAAAGGAACAATAATGTTAAGCAGTCTTTTAGAAACAGCTGTTAACTGTGAAGAGGTATAATTGGTTGTTGGTGGTAATTTAATTAATTTAATTGTTTTAAGCTTTATTACCATGATAACAAAGGTAATTAAAACCAACGAGCAAGGCTTGGTTAACCCGGTACTGTTTTAAATACGGTAATTGATTCATTTGGCAATCCCAACTGAGAGGGGGCTAAAGAGCCCCTCTCAGAATGTCATGCTTCACTTGTTTTCATTTTGCTTGCACCTTTAATTTAAGTCCGATAAAGGAGGGAGAGCTTTTAAATGAAAAATAAAGCCTTGGGGCTACTTGATTCACTGTTTGAATTTTTAATATTTTGAATCAATATTAAGCTATAATGATTCAAAGTTGATGCACTGCACAACAAAAACCGCTCAGGCAAAATAATCGCTCTATCCCTTCAACTCCCTAAGAAGCAACAAATAATATGTATTTTTATCAAATATTTTTCAAGATTTTTAATGCCTCTTACAAAATCATGTAAGAAAAAACCCCTGAAAAAAAACCCCTAAATGAATGGGACTGAATACCAAAGCCGCATTATGAATGGGCTTCCGATGAACCTCTCTGTGCTGTTCCCATGGTCTCCATTGCCCTCAAGCTCCTTTTAGGCTTTTTCATCAATTTTGTATCAGTTGAATACTACGTAATATTCACTCAAGCGGAGCATCAATAGTGTTTATTTGTATTTATATTCTTGTAGGACGAGGAATATATTACGCATCTTACCACATGAAAAAGACTTGAAATCTTTATCATACTCTCAACTATAGCAACAGCATTCCTATGTTATGTATTACCGTGGGTTCAAATATCGTTTTGAGGAGCAACAGAGATTAAAAACCTACTCTCAGCGCTCCCTTACATCGGAACAGTATTAGTGAACTGGATGAAAGTTTTATAGCTTGATGACACTCCACGTACAATAATTGAAATTTTCAAAACTAACTCTGTCAGTAGTAGTTACTTCTAGTACAGTACACTCTCGTTCATCGGACTCGGCGACATCGGAACTCCGCTTCATAGGAACTGAAAATCTGGATATTATTAATTTTTTTTCTTACGAAATAAATAATTTTTCCGTTTTAGCGCCTTCAATTTCCATTCGTTCTATCCGCACAACAGTGAAGTATCACATTTTGCATCAAAAGTCATCAGGCATTTTCCATAATCTGTACCCATCGATGTGATTTACGAGGCCGTGGAGTATTCGAACAAAAATAGAAAGAGGAAGCGGGCAGGAAGTGAACATCCGCGTCGACCGCTTCCGAAACTGTCATTCAGTCTGTCTCGCGTCGCGACTGCACCTGTGTTACGTGGAAGTCAGTTGACTGCTGGAATAATGGAATATGAGAATAAAGATTTTGGATCTTCATTTCCTGTGTTGTTTTTATCCCTATAGGTTCATTGTAACCATGTTCAAAGTCTGAGTGCCTTATTTTTATAAAATCTCTTGTGTTATCTTAAAAACAAGAGTGAATACAATCACGATAGGTCACCGTACGGGCGGAAATGATGACTCACGACGGACTCCGCTTTATCGGAATTTTTTGACATCCGAACCGGCCGTCCGCCACATTAATTCCGATGAACGAGAGTGTACTGTACAGTAGGGTGGAATGAAAAATGAAATTTTTGAATTTTAAAATGTAATAGTGATTTAAAGTTGTCTAATGCCTTTGAAAAGACACTGTTAAAATTTGGTTTAAATATGAATATTTTATGAGGTGCCGCAACGCTGTTAAAAATATGTATTTTTATGAAAACTTTATTATTTTAGAAAATTGTTTCTATATAGTCCGAAAAGAGATTTTCGTCGTGATTTTTAGTAGTAATAGTGATAAAAAGTTACATAATGCCTTTTAAAAGACACTGTTTGAATTTGGTTGAATTAATAATACGTTTAGAGATACCGCAAAACTGTTGAAAATATGTATTTTTATTCAAATTTAAGGATATTTGATAACTTATTAGAGCAAAAAAGATTTACTTTAAAATTATAAATTATTTTTAATACTGTTCAAATTTAACAATTAATAAGTAAATCAAACTGTTATGAGTCAAATTACACAGAAAATAGTTATTGTATTTTTCATAAATCTAACCCTCTCAAGAGTCTGTAGTATTGCCCTTGGATTTTTATTCCTATAAGAAAATGTTCAAATATCTCCCATTCCCTTAATATTGGTCGAAAAAGAATAATATTTCGGTCATTATAAAGAGCATTTTAATACCTAGGGTCCTGTGAAACAAAAATCACGATTATAGAACAATTTATAAGATTTTATACTAGGTACTGAAAAAATAAGTCCATTATCAAACAAAACATTTTGAGAATACTTTGTTGTTTTAATTAAACAAACAGTCAATAATATAATAAATTTGTTTGAACAGGGGCCTAAGTATTAAATTTTCCTTTCAAATGGCATAAAGATGAATATTTTTCGATCAATATTAGAGGCAAAGCGACGTGTGAAATTTAACATTAGTATTACGGGAATAAAAATCCAAGGCGGCCGGTACTGCAGAATCTTAACATTATGTATGGAACGGCTACAAACACTGGATAAGAGTTAATAGTAATGTTCTAGCTTTGTTGAAAAAAATACTTGGTTGGCCACTACAGTCACTGATTTGTTTGTTTCATGTCAATGAATTGTCTTTGCGCCATCTTAGGTGGGAAAACAACAGCAGGCCCCAATGAATATGGAGGTGAAATAGGAAAGCAGCTTGAAAAATGTAATGATCTTAAAGTGGCTATGTTTCCTCCTATAAAACACAACCTTCCCTTGAAAAAAATTAAGACAAAAATATTTACTTGATATATGCACTGCGATCTCAAGTGGTGGATGTTTTCAAGGCCTCTCCTTAAGAAATCCAGAAAATTGGCCCGTTCACAATGCCTCACGTCAGCAAGTCGTATAATTTGGTTATATGTTGGAATAGAGAATCCGTCCAACAACATTAAAACCTTAACAGAGTATGTCATGAAGGTGTATGCCCGAATCTGGTTTTCCAAACATAAATTGTGTCAGTGTAAAAGGTAAAGGCAAAGGTAAATTCTCATTTTACCTTTGAGAACAGCATAAAAAAGTGATCAAGTTAGTTGAAGAAATTTTTACCATGCTCATCCTAAAAATGTGCTTTTCTGTAAGTTATGTGAGTAGAGAAAACTATTAAAAGAAAGCTTGGTCTTGGCAGACTTCTGAAGGCAATATCTGCAAATGTAAATGGCGTAAGAAAATTTGTGGTCCAAAATATAAATTTTCAGGCAGAATTTATTGAT
Organism: Neoaliturus tenellus; assembly: GCA_030545055.2. Taxonomy (NCBI): domain Eukaryota; kingdom Metazoa; phylum Arthropoda; class Insecta; order Hemiptera; family Cicadellidae; genus Neoaliturus; species Neoaliturus tenellus. The sequence continues at coordinate 329,356,120 of CM061531.1, read as the reverse complement.
TTCATTGATATGATTAATTGGTTAATACAACTTGTACGGTAACAGAGTCATAATTAAGTACCTGCGGTCCTACAGTAACAGACTGATTTGTTAAAGAAAGAATTGAATAGAAAAGATGATGCCTAAATTTCAGATAAAAACATTAATTTCTTAATTGCAAAGGAAGGTTTCTAACAGAACAAAGTAAAAAGGACTAAGCTAAAATGAAACTAATTATATTTATTTCATGTCTAATTTGCTTGAATGAATTTACTTATTTTTATGAATCTTTCCATGAAACATAGAAGAATATAGGAAACTTTTTGTTGTATGCCCTTTTTATTCCTGTCTAAAATCGCTAAAAAGGTTAAAAACTATATAGGCCAGTAGCGTTAAACAAAAAAAGCAGGAAAATCGGAAAAAATTGCTACAAAAGATTTTTTTGCTTCAACGGCTTTATTTATGTCCCAATATGATTATCCTAGGTTTTCCCCCTCGTTGGAGCTGTGCTAAAGTGGTGGGGGGTAAAAATGTACACAGAAATGAACATTTTTTTAAATTTTTGTGGTTAAATCTCATAAATGGCTCAGATATTGAAAATATGTCCAGTATAAAAATTAAAGAGCATAAAATTCCGCATTTAATGAGACCAACCGCATATATTTTGGATCACCCGTTGTCATGCTACAACACTTTAAACTGCACGATTTTTAACGATTTTCACAAAATTGTCTCCCAAAAGGTGTATTTTTACAATTTTACAGTTATATTTTGTAAATTAGTAAAAATATTAAAATATTATTGTTTATAAAGTCAAAAGGCATTAAATTCTGCATTCAATGACACAAACCTAAAAATTGTAGGACCACTTGTACCCTAACTACGTCACATTAAGTTTAACAGAGATGAATAAAATAATGACAAATTATATCAAGGATGTACTGTGTAGGCATATATTCCATCATGAAAATAATGACTATTACATTGGATATAATTATGTTTAGTACTTCAATTTGCCTATTTACCGATAAAATTAAAGAAATTTGTAATTTTCAACCTTTTTTTCAAATTTATAATTCGTTTTACCCTGCATGAAGAGTGCTGAGGTTGTGTCACATCCACTTATGCCATGGAGTAAGATGAGCGGTTTTCTCATGGTGTATGCTAATTTAAAACTATTGAAACCAAAAACCTTTGGAGCGGTTGTTCCTCTTCCAGGTTTTAAGATGTATATCTGTGATGATAATGGGAAATCGAGAGTGATGAGCACTAATAGTAAGTCTGTATCTTCACCAACTAGCACAACCATGCCAAACAGTAATTATGTGACAACATAAATAAAATAAAAATTTTTAACATAATACAAAATTATCCAATTTTTAAGGAGAGTCTGTATAAATGAGTTGTTCTAAAAATTTAAGGTTGGTCTCATTGGATGCAGAATTTAATGCCCTTTTACTTTATAAACAATAATATTTTAATATTTTTATCAATTTACAAAATATAACGGTAAAATTTTGAAAATACACCTTTTGGGAGACAATTTTGTGAAAATCGTTAAAAATCGTGCAGTTTTATGTGTTGTAGCATGACAACGGGTAATCCAAAATATATGCGGTTGGTCTCATTAAATGCGGAATTTTATAATCTTTAACTTTTACAGTGGACATATTTTCAGAATTTTAGCCGTTTACGAGATTTAACAAAAAAATAAAAAATGTCCATTTTTGTGTACATTTTTACCTCCCACCACGTAAGCACAACTCCGACGAGGGGGAAAACCTAGGATAATCATATTGGGACATAAAGGAAGCCATTAAAGTAAAAAAATCTTTTGTAGCAATTTTTTCCTAGTCAGGTACTAATTCTACTGGACTAATACCATAGTTTAGTTTTAAAAATAGTAATTTAAAAGTTATTATTGAGCACCATTTTTTAGGTGAAGGTATTATTGAGTTTTCTATGGTGAATTTTCTATTCAGATGTTTCTCCTATTAAATTCTCATTTATTTGACGTTTTTGTAAAACTCATAAATATAGCAATTTTAAAAATACATATATAGCACTACTAATCCTTATACTTTTTCTTTTCTTCCAAAGAAAACTGTTTTAATTGCTAATAAAAAATATTTTCAACAAAATAGAATGGGCAGAAAATTTTATTTTAATTTATAAGAAAATTTTGATTTAGAAAAAAACTTATTTTTAAGGCCATTGCGGCACCTCAAGATATAAATATAAACAAATGAAATTTTACAGTGTTGTTTGTGATATAAAGATGCAAGTTTTGAATGCTATTAGAAAGTTTTACGGTTAAAAAAATATTTTGCCCTATAACTTCATTCCACCCTACTGTACAGTTGTTATGTGTACTGTATTTATGTTTCATACACATGCCTCCCCTGTCTTCAATATTTTGTGTGTCATACAGTCTCTAATATATGTAAAGTCATCATTAGCATGTTAGTATTTTTATTAAAATGCTGTGCAGATGTAGTTGTCATATATTGCGTGTACCTAACAATTTACAATTTTATGTTTTTTATTTACAAAATCACTGCTGTATTTTAGAGTAGTTCAACCAAAATATTTTTTCAGACGTACATTAACTTTTTACAGGATTTTGTCTTTACTTGGGCTTTTCCTCATCGCGATCGGCACTGGAGGAATCAAGCCGTGCGTCTCGTCGTTCGGCGGTGACCAATTTGTTGTTCCCCAGCAAGAACGACAACTCACATCGTTCTTCAGTGTCTTCTACTTCTCGATCAACGCCGGAAGCTTGATATCCACATACCTGACTCCGGAGCTGAGAATCATGTCATGTTTGGGGGATAACTCTTGCTACCCGTTAGCGTTCGGAGTGCCAGCTGCATTGATGGTTATATCTGTTGGTCAGTACATTCATAAGGTTTCACATTCTGGTTATCACAGAAAAGGAATTGAGGGAAGGTCCACCTCTAACACAGCATGTTATTTTCGTGATGCAAAAAATTTCAAATATTTTTCTGAATTATTTTGTATACATTATGTAACAAATTTGAGTATTCCCTCTGCCAAAGAAAAAGTTTTTATCATAAAAAGCATTGTATTTAATATTGATTCAATTCCGAGTAGTATATTTCTTATTTGAGTCAGTCAGAATTTGTTGAGACGAACCATCCTAAAGTAAGATATTGCAGTTCTGCTGGGTGACCTTCATCAACATAACTTATAGTATTATATCTCAATCTGGAATTGCAGTTTACAGTAATGTTAAGTTAAATCTTAATATTGAATATTAGAACCATAATTTTCCCCTTTCAGAAATAAAAAAAAGAGATTGCTCAAAATTATTTAAGTGGTGTTGGGCAAGCACTATGTTTAGTTGAATAGAGGCCGCTATGATTTATTCTTCACAATATGACACGGAAAACTCGTGAATATTTTATTGACCTCAGAATTCGATGTTTCCCAATAATATTAAAATATGGGATAAAGTAGTCTGCAACAAACCCCGCTATTCTGCAAATTGTAAATCCACATATTCTGATCTCATTAAACAAATATTTAACCTAGAAAACTCCAATTTTTCTTGGCATAAGAAAGGTGAAAATCTTAGTTGTCAATATTTTACATATAAACAATGACATTCGTGGGATTAGACATGATTCTGTCACTATCACGGCCGTTTTATACGGTTTGATCATCATTGACATTGTTTTATTGCAATATCCAATCATTGTGTAAGATATTTACTTTAAATTGCCTAAGTTCTTGAGTTCTCTCTCCTATTTAAATTTCACCGCAGGTGCGCAGATGCTTCAGGGAGATCAGTTTTAAATTAAATTAATAACACTAACACATTATATAGGGGAAAGAAGGGCAATGGTGCGCAAATAAGGGAAAAAATTCTTCCCAGAAAATATGCGGGCAAAAATTACCAAGACATGTGTCAAACTCTTTGGTATTTAATGTAGTTTCTTATAAAAAATTATCATTATCATATATATTAACATTAATAAAATATACACCATTATAAAAGAATATGCACTTGCACACGATTTCCCTACCCATCGGGTAATTGTGCGCATGGGGGTGGGTAATGGTGCGCAGGGACGTATGGGTTGAAATAATTAGAATAAATGTATTTCATTAATATAAATTCAATATCAATATAACATATGGAATGTCTTAAAGCTAAACAATACTTTCTTTGAGCTTTACAATACACTTAACAAAAGTTTTGATTAAAAATTACAAAATTGTTCAAGGGTTAATGAAAAATTAACACACGTAGGCTAATTTTCTGCTGTGTCTGCACCTGAGCTGTCTGCATGACTCCAGGACAAACAGTTAATGAGCATCTGTAAACAAGAATGTGAAAAGGGGAAGTAATTTTTTTTACCTATAACTACTATGGTGCCCACTGCCGCGCACCATTACCCGATGCTGCATTCGAAAGTATTTTATTTTCTCACTATCTTAAGAAGGGATGAAACCATAAATTAATTGGTTCAAACGATAAAGCAAAGACTACCATTAATTTTAATACTAAATAAGTATCAAGTTATCTAAAGATCTTCCCTAACCTTTCTATTTTCTGAGGCGCAAAAATAACATGACACACACGACTTTTAGATTTTGACCTCTCATAACCTCAAAAACTTCAGTGGCGAAAACCACGAGGTTGGGTATTAGTTGTTGAGTCCCCCGCTAGGCTGCAGCACATACTGGAGCTTTTTAACTTATTTCATTCATAAAAAACTACGATGCGCACCATTACCCGCTGCGCACGATTACCCTACTCTCCCCTACCCAAAGTTGACAGATTTCTTCTTATTTAGTTTTAAGAGTTCATTACACTCGCAGACTGCGAGCACATGTGACAAAGGTGACAGCTTGGCGAGTGCGGTGTTGGCGGCGATATGTTATGATTCTTATAGGTAGTTCATTTAAATATTGTAATCCATAAGTTGCTTAAATATTTCAATGATGCAATTAATTTCAGTTTTCTTTGTCTGCGGAAAATCAATGTACACAATGAAAAATCCAGAGGGAAATATTATGGTTGATGCTTCAAAATGTGTTGGAGTAAGTATCTAATTTAGTTTTATCCTTTATATCAGTTAAAATATATAACAAAATTAATAGTGTCTTGTGGGCCAATCTTAAAATAATTGTAGTCCTGCAAGCAATCTTTGTGGGGTTTTTTTTTTTTTTCGATGCAATAAATCTTTAATTTTAAATCACAAACTAATCTTAAGTTCATAAAACAGTAGATTCATTAAACAAATTTCAAGTAATTAGATATTAAAATGTTGTTATATTTGATTACCCAGACAAGGGAAAACATTATAGAGGAGTTTCAAAATGTTCATATTCTGTCTGTAGTTAACATAATACTTGGGGCCGGCGCACCCATTAGGCGAACTAGGCGACCGCCTAGGGCGGCACTTTCCCGGGGGGTGGCAAAAATGAAAAAAAATATATATATCTACAGCAAAATAACTACAGTATTTTTAAAATATAAGGAAATACAAGTGACAAAATGTGTAACAAAACAATTAATTGTTGATATCTACTATTAAAGTTAACTTTGTATTTCTTTGCGTTTAGTAAAGCACTCTGAGCTGCCGCCCCGTGGCACCGATTGCACCGCGCTATGAATCTGATTGGAGCGAGCGCTTGCACTTATCAGTTGTCAGGGCTGTGTGCAACAGTTCCGCCCCTACAAACCTTCCCCTTCCCCCAAATCCTCCACACCTGTGCACAACGTACTTGCAGCGTAATTGTTCTACATTGATGACATATAAACATCATGTTTTTAGTGTGTTTTTCATTTTTGTAAAGGTCATCAGGATTCTATACTTTAATTTTATGTTGAAGTATTAGGTTTAGGCCTATGGTTTATGATTTACCACGTAGGCGATTTAAGCCTGCTGTAACCTATGAACATAATCAATGTAATAAAATTTTTAAATTCTGTCAATTTGATTTGTTGTGCACCTTTCAAATTGGTTATGTATTTAAATTTGGTTACGTAAAAAATCAAAGCTGAGTAAGAGTAGCCAGAATTGGGACCTATTCATCCTTTTCATATTATACAAAGGTAACAGCGTTTTGTTGCATCAGTGAAAGGGTGGATCCATGTTGGATTATTTCCAATAAGAACAATGTTAAAAATTTCCCCGCCATTAACCTCTTGATTTTTTGTCCAATTTATGGTTTAGAATAAATTGTATTTTAATTGTATACCTTTTATATCATATACCTTTTATACCTTTTACCTTTTTACCTTTTCATATACCTTTTATATCATATACCTTTTGTTTGAAAAATGTTTTCAAAGTCGTAAAAAATTTGATTTGTTCTTTCCATTTTGTAAAAGTACTATACTTGATCAAAAATATATCTCACAAACGGTATCCGGCTTGATGAAACCTTTATTTAGATCTGTAAACCATAACCTTTTGATCACATATAAAGGAGTTATTGTGTTTCCCATTTAACATTGCTCTTGTGGGGAATAGACGGAATTGGGATTGACTCCAATGCCCTTGAAACCCCAGAGTTTTGCTCCCTGCTCATAGCTTTAACTGCAAGTGGCCCCACGAGAACCGACCAATCCCGCGCGCCACTGCATTCGCGTTGCTACTAGCAGTGGCAAAGACGCTTCGCTACTATAGGCCTATTCTGTCAAGTCCCTTTCTCGTCACTTAGTCTTTTCAATTTCAATGTGACTCACCAAAGTAAATGTGAATGTGAAAAATATAATAGGGTAATAATGTCATATCAAGCAAAACTATTTGCCGTGAAATTTAAATTTTAGTAGATGTTTTAACGAGGTTATGGGTAGGTTTTAGGGTGGGAGAAAGTGGGGCAGGGCGGTAAATATAATCTTTGCCTAGGTTGGCAAAAGTGCTAGCGCCGGCCCTGATAATACTTTATGTTTTAAAAACTAATTAAGATAAAAAAAATTTACTTTAACCATTAGATTTTTTTTATCTCAGTAAGTTTTTGTTCAGTAGTTCTAATGATGTGTATAAATATATGCTTATGACCCATCAATTTTTTATCTTTTTTTTATGTAAATAAAAAAAAAAAAAAATACAACTAAAGAGTGGCAAGTAACTTTATTTGTAATCTGGTGCATAAATCAATGTTATAGATTTAGACATAATGATATTCTACTGCTCAGAAGATTCTAATGACAATTCTTGAAGGGGTTTCCCCTCCTCTTAAAATTATTTCAATGTCAAACTAAATTTAATAATTTTTCTTCTAGAGAGGCCTTTGGCGTAAAATCACAAGCAAAGAAAAGAAAAACCACTGGCTAGACTACGCCGCTGATAAGTACAACCCACAACTGATTTCTGACACAAAAATACTCATCGAATTGATCTACCTTTTTAGCCCCACTATATTATTCTGGGCATTGTATGACCAACAGGTAAGATTACCAATTCAAATTTTAGTTTTACCAAGAGAAAAAAATGTGTCCTCAAATAATTTTAACAGGAGGGTTCTAAAACAATATGTTACAAATGCCCCTGGCCAAAAAAAGAAAACAAAAAAACAAAAAAAAACAGCTTTTCATAAAGAAAGGATATTAAATAAAAGCTTAATAATAATGTGCCAAAACAAGAAGTTCATACTATGCTATAAAATAGATCAAAACTGGATTAAAAACATGTTTTTTCAAGAATAAATTAAAACTGTGTAAAACAATTATAATTTTACAAAGTTATAGTGTACAATTTTAGTTTGCTCTGTACAGCCATGTTTGATGATTAATATAAACCTTCTCATTAACTACGCTGTTGTGCTTATTTACTAATGCTGTAGAGATGGTGTTTTCCATTAAGGCCTGTCAGATGAGGTCAAATTTTTGTAAACAGAAAGAAAAACCACTGGGAGCCGAGTACAGTTGTGTAGGTCAGACTTTGACTAGCGCAGTTGTCTGCTTGCAATATTGAGCTGAGCGACTATTTTTAAAATCAATAATAGCAAATATTTTATACATAAATCAAGTGAGCTCGTTCGCTACGCTCACTCGCCGAAAATTTAGTTTGTTTGCTGCGCTCACTCACCTTTTGGGTCGGCTCGTTCACTGCACACACTCGTCACCAGATTTAGGTTGTTAGATGCGCTTACTCGCCACAAGTCTGTTATACTCTAATAATTTTTGAGTACGCAGGTTTGCTGCCACGAGTGCAACGGGGTTATATATTTTTACAAGATATTAAATGGTACGTCATAAAAGATTTGCACCTCCTCTCCGTAAACGTGGCATTTCATTCACGTACAAAGGTAAACAAACCACTAAAATAAACAAAACAACAATTTCACATAAAACTACTGTATTCACAAACAGCTGATAGTAACAGTCTCAGTCTGCAGTTAAATTTGATCCTTATAACAGCTGTATAATCAACACACAGTAAACAAACCAATATTTCTCCTATCAAAATAACATGGTAACTTTAAAGGGCCGTAGGACAGAACCCTTATGTCCGATTTGGACCATTTCAGATTTATACCTTCCCATAGGTGATTACTATGACCGAGCAAAATTTCGTGATGATCACTCCAGCCGTTCAGGAGGAGTACGTATAAATAAAAAACCAAAGTGTAGTATAGGAGCTCTGCTCAATTAATTTAATTTTAACCATTGTAGCTCAATATAGTATCAAAATATAATAAAATTAAAAATCGATTCAAATAGCCCAAGTTCGTATCTTTTATTTTAAACCTCATTCACTTTTATCGGAGTTAAAATAAAGGCATGAAATGGGAGCAGGTGAAGCACGACATGATGAATTTTTGACCCACGAGACTCTGAATGGCTCTACAATAATGCAATCCGTATTCAGGTAGTTGCCGCAACAATACAGAAGTCCCAGAACGGTGAAATATATTTTTTACCATTATAGACAAAGTAATGAAACTTGGTATACCAATAATAGCTATAAATATCTACTCTTATTATAAGCTATTATCACTTTTTTATCCCTTAAAGGAGACAGCCTACGAGGAGTCAGTCAAAATTCTTAAATAGCAGCATAGGTCGAATTTGGTATCAAATTAAAAGTCTTAGTTAGTAGAGTACAATGCCACAAACTAGACTTCAAACGGATGACCGAGACGGAAATGGTAGGCAACAAAGTTTAAATTAAAATCATATAGGTAAAACTTAAAAATACAATAACTTTTTTAATACTCAACCTTTTGACCTCGGGTTTGTGGCTTATTACTCCAAATACAATGACGTTTAAAATGGTGTATGATGTGACAAGGGCCAAAGAAGTTTCATTTTACATACCCTTTAAGGGATGACCCTCTTGGAAGTCTTACAGAAATCTGCTTTGCCCTTGTCACATCATACATAATTCTAAACGTCTTTGCATTTAGAATAATAAGCCCTCAAACCCAACGTCAAAAGGTATTAAGAAAGTAATTGCATTTTTAAGTTTTACCCATATGATTTTAATGGAAATTTTGTTTGCCTGCCATTTTCATCTTGGTCATCCGTTTGAAGTCTGGTTTGAGGCATTGTACTCTACTAACTAAGCCCTTTAATTTGATACCAAATTCGACCTATGCTGCTATTTAAGAATTTTGGCTGACTCCTCGTAGGCCGTCCCCCTTAAGGGATAAAAAAGTGATAGTAGCTTAAAAGAGTAGATATTTATAGCTATTATTGGTATACCAAGATCCAGTACTTTATCTATAATGGTAAAAATATATTTCAGCGTTCCTGGACTTTTCAATCACACTGTATAATCACTCTATCCATTTAACCCCCTCTCAACAGTAAGTTTTAATATACAGTACATAGTATTGCTTCATCCGAAAACTCGCTAAACCGAACCGGATTCAGTCCCAACTAGTGGACGTGGTGCTCAACATCGAGCAATTTATTTTCATACAATACCAAAGTTAAAAGTTACATTTAGTTCTAAATCAATAAAATCCTACCAATCTATTACTGTGCATCAGTGATCACCAAAACTACATCTGTACGTTAACAGATGTTTAAAAAAAAAAACAATCTCGATGTAATTCTAATGGGAAAATTTCACATTTAATTTGTAAATAGCGCCCTTATTTTAAGTCCAATCCTCCTCAATTTTGGGGGAAACAACTACAGACCTATACAACGACACCAAAAAAGGTTGAGAATTGTAGGATTTGTAGGAATTGTAGTTGTAGAATTGTTGTTTTTTTCTCTACACAAAAAACCCTTAGCGTATTAAATAAGTATAGATTAGTTTGGATAAGTGGGAACTGTATAATTTTTCTCATTATTTTTTTCTTTTGGTTTTAAATTGCTATATGCCTTTGAAAACTGATTTTTTAGGGTTCTAGATGGACTTTTCAAGCATTACATATGAATGGGAAGATATGGGATTTCACGATAGAGCCAGATCAGATGCAAGCTGTAAACCCAATCCTGATTATGATCTTTATTCCGCTATTTGAGTTCATAGTGTATCCAGTTTTAGCAAAACTCAGATTGGTCAGAACATCTTTACAGAAATTATTTTGGGGAGGAATAGTAGGAGCTGTAGCCTTTGGTATGTCAGCCTACGTTGAATACAGAGTTCAGGTAAGTCATTCTTTAATTTTCCCTGACATTTTCACTGTTTTTTTGTGTTTTGTTTTAGAATAGAGTTAATTTTTAAAATGGTGTGTAACAAAATACAAGTTTATTTTTTCTTCATTCATTCAAGCACAGGAGATGAAATAGTGCACAAATCCTAGTATTTAAATTATAGCTTTTAAGGCTGTGCATGAAAAAGGATATTGTCTTAAACAACTTCTTACGTTGTAACTGTGACGTCCAATATTAATTTTTATTTTGGACTATTTCTTTAAGGACTATGGAGGTCAGAAATCTGCGTATTTTTGAGTAATTCTCACAAAGAACCTATTTTGTCTACAGCTGAAATTTTGGTTGTATATAGGATCAAATAATCCTAAAAACCTAATATAAATTTAATAAGAGGAAAAAATATGATTAAAAAAATTCACTAAAAAACGTTTTTATCTACTTGGATTTAAATTGAATTTATTCAAAAAATTTTATCATTTTTACGACCAAAATATGGTAAATAAAATCCTAAAAAATCACAGATTTATTAAATACAATTTTCCTGGAGAATCATACAGTGAAAAATTTAAAACGCCTGTGTGACAAGGGCAGGGGACCCGTGCTTCACCTAATACAAAATGCATGTCTAGTGCTACTCTGGCGGCGCATAGCGATGTCGGGGAACTACTGACCTCACCGCCAGAGGAATCTCACGGCTGCACAACCTTAACTTATGCTCCGAGAACTTCTTGTGGTTTTTCAACCAAGTGCAAATTAAAGTCCAACAGGTTAACGGTAACACGTGTGCGGTCGCTCCCATATGGAACCCTATCGCCCATCCCAGAGCACCACCGAAAACCATGTTGGGCAGACTTACGATATGCTATTCACATGTAAACAAAGTCCATGATGATTCAAGGACAAAACTTATTAATTCTTGAAATTCTTCATCTCATGTTATGTGTTGCAGGACTCGTACGCCATCCTCCCTCAAGCGGGCGAAGCACAGTTGCGGATCTACAACAATTACAACTGTCCGCTGCGTGTGAATGCGACCGGCCCTGGCATAACCTTCTCATGGTCCCTCGGCAGCATGGGCCTGCTGGAAGAGAAGTACATCCCCGTCAGTGGTCAGGCCAGTCTGTCGTACACCGCCGCATTCGAGGGCACGGAATGCTCATCTGTGCTGCCCATTACCAATGGGAAACTCACAATATTCGAGGCACAAGTAAACACAAGTAAACAATTACGTTAGATTAATAAATAAAGTCATATAAAATAAAACAGTATTTTATTCAATAATTACAACATACAGTAGAGAAATAATAAAAGTCTCTAACAAAATCATGATTGTTTTGAGTGCTTTCTTTCAAATCTAAATCATTAACATCATTGAGAAGGTATGAAATGGAGTGCATTTGTCATTTCATTCTACTTTTATAGTTGGTTTGAATATATTATTTTAAATTCTCCTATGCCTGCTGAGAATCCAACCATTTAGAATCACAAAACGTTATTGCAGCTGTTTGATTTCACTTTATGCAATTATTTTGCTTTTATGTAAACAAATATGATAATTTTCAAGTTAGGCTGCGTTCACACGAGACGACTTTTTGCCGTGCGCCGTGGACGGCACGGCGCCGTGGAGGTTGAATTACATTGGAGTATATGGAAGTGTTCACACGTTACGACGCCCGTCGAATACGGCGCCGTGTCGTCCACGTCGGCCGTGGACGGCGCTAAATTCGAGGCCACGGCTCTTTCACGGCACATTCACGACCATTTCAATTCAATCACATGTTGAATCTGGTATTAGTACTAATATTGCCACTTCAACTTTTGTAACCAGTCTGCATAATATAAACAGTAATATCTTATAGAAAAGTAAACAATAGATTATTTACACTTAAAGGAAGGGGGTAAAGGACCCCCCTCCCCCAGAGCGTTATGCAGTGCTTCACCTGCTCCCATTTTACGCCTTTAATTAAGGCTGATAAAAAAGAAGGAGTTTTAAAATAAAAAATAAGACTTGGGCTATTTGATTCGCTTTTAGAATTTTTAATACTTGAAAACCACATTAAACTGTGATGGTCTAAAGTTGTTAAACTTTGACCCATTATAGCGTAATATGGATTCAAAATATAATAAAATTCAAAAGCGAATCAAAAAGTCCAAGAAAGTCTTTATATTTCATTCAAATCCTCTCTCACATTTATCCGAGTTAAAGTTTTATCGGAGTTAGGGAGCGGCCGTAGCTCAGTGGTATCAGAGCTCAGAGCTCTGGGTTATCACCCAGCGGGCCCGGGTTCAAATCCCGGCTCGGGGACAAAAAGATCGTTCGGCCGCTCCCGTGGTTCAGAAGTCACGTTAAGCCGTTGGTCCACCTGCATAGAAAACAAAAAAGTGCAGGCATTTCAGGCGAGGAGAACTATCAGTTAATTGCTGATCTCCTTCCACTAAAAGTCATAGTATTATTATTTTTATTTATCGGAGTTTAAATAAAGACATAAAATGTGAGCAGGCCAAGCACTGCATGACTTTCTGAGAGGAGCTTTTTCATCCTTTCTTAAAAACATTCTTACAAAATATAGGTAAACAACTTACAGTAGATGATTAAAACTTAAACATATTCTATTACAATTTATGCATTAACAAACTTTCCTTTGGCATCGCCACTCATTTAGGTAGTATCATAATCGCAGTCTTTATTTAATGCTTGGACTGTAATCCAAGCCCTTTACTGCTTTTACTATTATAAAAGGTAAAACTAACAACTTTTAATGTTAACTATTGACGATACGGCCAACACGGCGCGGCGTGGGCCGTACAATCCTTACGACACAAGCCGTGGTTTCCACGGCTGAGGCCGAGGAATGCACGGCGCCGTGCCGTCCACGGCGGACGGCGAAAAGTTGTCTCGTGTGAACGCAGCCTTAGAGATATTAAAAGAAGCTCTTGCAATATTATTAGGAAAAACCAATATGATCACCAGCGCACTTTAAATATGCTCTGAACTTCAAGAAAAAAATTTAATAACAGCTGACTATGAAGAAAATATGAGAAAAATCAGGACGATCTTGAGGGAAGTTTTCCCATAGTGGAAAGGAAAATTGCATCTTTCGACACATTAATTTTGAATGGAAACATTAACGATAATGTGTTTTCTTAGGTCAGGCTAAATAATAAATTCATTCAAATCAGCTGGTCTTTGTCAGTAATAAAGCTAACACTTTTCTCACCCATACTGCAGTCATATTTACCTTAGAATACACACCAAAGTACCTTGATAGTGTCTCTGAAGAAGCATAAAAGTTCTATTAAAATAAATCTTTTGATTGTCTCTGTGTTGTAATAAACACAGACAAAAATTGTTCCTGAAGAAAGTTATGAGAAAAATGTTCATTCGTGTACTTGTTCCAGGCAGTGTCGTACATCACTACTGAGACACACAGTACTCTGGATATTGTTCGATTGGATGCAAAATTTGATGATCTTGAAAAATCAGACGATACTGACCCAAAAGTCAGGTAAATTTTGCTTCCCTTGATATGTTATACAGTATAAATCTGGTACGTGATTTATTGGTCAGAGTCTGAATTAGGTTTGGTACATGACAAAGGCCTGCTATTCAATAAAATTATACTCTTCCTTTTTTTTACTTTCTCCTTAAAATGTCACCAGATTTTCTACAGCACTGAAAAACCTACATTCTAATTTTATCATGCTTCCTCCCTTGAGCAATTAATATAACTGTAATATATATCTCTTTTTTAAATTAACATAAGTTTTAAGACACATTGATACGTACCGGTACACACTTTCATGTACGATTTTTACAAAGGCATTTTGACCTTTTCCTTATTAAAGATAGTAAGAATCACTTTCTTGAAGTGTCAGGAAAAGTTACTCTTAGAGTTTTCAAGTTTTACTGGCTAGATTTGTATTTTTTTAAAATGTAATTGAAGGGTTTGATTCTAGGAAACAATAGGCAGATCAGTCTTTAAGGTTCAAATCTCTAATTAATGTATCAACTTTATTTTTCATCTTGCAGGATAGTTTACAATGTCATCAGTGATGTTAACTATTTTCTGTACGATACAAACAAAAAAGGCTCGGACATTGAAGGGACGCTGTATGCAAATACTCTTGCGACTGACACTTCCATTGTGGAACCTACAAGGTATGATTGTTCATTGTCAACAGTTGGAATTGCATATGCTTATCTACTTTTTACGTTTTCGCATATGCTTTTTGATTTAATTATACCCTGCTCAAAATTAATGTGCAGTCCAAAGAGAAAATTTTATTTCCCACTATAGGAAAAATTCCCTTCCTGTGGTTGCAAGCGCTTCTTTTTACACCTCAAATGTCAAAATGAGCATATTCGTTTATGAAAAAGCAAAACATGGGCAAAAAGTGATTTAGACATTAAACAGCTGTAATGTTCAACGATTGTGATTGGTTGGGTTCTTGGCAGCGAAAGGAACAGGAAAAATTGGAGGGATAGGTCATCAATTCGACCGTTCATTAATTTGGAACAGGGTGTGAGATAAGCACAAAGAATTTAAAACTATTTCTAAAATTGACGTTTTTAATTTTTTGTATTCGATTTTCAGAACTGCTTTAAAACAATATATTAGTACTTTGGCTTTACTGATTAAAGTTGGCGTCTTGCTTTATTTTACATCATGCATAGGCCTTGGTGTACATATTTATTATGTTCAAAAACTAATTGTAGTAGGCCTATAAATAATTGTAAAAAAATAACAAGGCTTACACGGCAGGCTGTAGATGATTCGCATGGGCAAGTACAGACTCAAGATAATCCAGACCGACTTTCTGGAATATTTTTTTTTTCCTTCTGCACGTAATGTTTTTTCTCTCAATAGTACCAAAACGTTTCTATTTTGTCCTAGGACTGAAAACTCAGCTGGAATATCTTTTAGCTCATAGGATTGAAAAGAAGTCAGCTGTTCGCTATGTGTTATTTATTAATTTTCTATGCAGAATAGTGAAATTTAAACGTTATAAAAAGCATTGTTTGTAAATAACAGGAATGCAAACACTGTATATTACTTACTTTGTAAATATAACCTCAAAAGTACAACTTTTTAGTTAACATTTTTAACTATTGAAAGGGGTAATTCCACATTATGATAAAAAACGTTGTTCATCACTCGGAGCAAAAGTGTTTTTTCAGTGCTAAATCATTTTTAAAAACTTGATTGCACGCTAAAAACAGCCACTTTCGCTCCTAGTGATGAAAATAACTATTTAATAACAAATAAGGAGTCCTTACAGTTTAACCAATTTATTCACAACTTACAGATAACACGGAATATCTTGGCCTGTGATGACCGTTTACAGTTCAAACAATTGGAGCAGAGCGACAAAGTTGCAGATTGTCGCAGACTGTTTTTAGTGTCATATGTTTACCAATTTGAATCCAGAAGTGGAGTATGTCAGAGGCCAAGATATTCTGCGTTATCTGTACACATATAACTCAAAAATATCATCCAATGAAGCCTTGGAAATCAATCATTTGAGTCGTATAGTTCCAAAACGTGTCTTATCCCCAAAAATTCGAAATTGAGATATTGGTACCACTGGATTCGTTATTTAAATCTGAATCTGATTCTGAATAGGTTTTATTCCAAAAAAATTCATAACCAATGTAAAATCAAGTTTGAAAATTTAATTTTATTCCATAAAAGGTCTTATCCAATTCAGTTTTATTCCAAAATGTTCCTAATCCATTTGTATTCCAAAAAGGTCCTACGTTCATTCAGTTGTAATGGCATTTCTAAGTGTTAGTTCTAAACAGATTCATATCCATTTTGGTTGACTTTAATATAGTATTAATTGTAATTTTATTAAATAAAACAGGTAGGAATGGTTTTATCCCGAAACTTTCATTTTATGGTGAGATATTGCGATTAAATCCTAGTGAGGGGGAGCATCTAAATGACGAGGAAGATGGGGAGTTGTGTTCTGGATGTCCAGTAAACCTATACAAGACGAAGTACTTCTGGAACTAAGAGTGTAGTTTTGCTGTGTTTTAGCGAATTTCCTTATAGAGAATACGCTATTACGGTAGTAGCAATGGTAAGACCTAAGCCCGGGACCACGTTATTTTTTTCATTTCGAAGTCCCCAGAAGCCAAAAACACAATTTTTTTGAAGGGTACCTCCGATTTTGATGAAATTTGGTATGAAGGTGTTAGACCAGGTCTATTTTCATGAGTTCGCGAACCAGCATTGTTGGGTAATGCTAACGGAGTTTTATGGGGTTTCAAAGGTGTCAAAAATAATTTTTTGGCATTTTTGGGCCTAATTTTTTAAATTCATAAATTTTAACTGAAACCATTTAAAAGAGGTTAAAAAACAATCAATTTGGTATTTTGAATATTTATCTTAGCATAACTGGATACGGGGAAAACAAAAAAATGTGTTTTCCATGTTATTCTTATGGGAAATCAAGAAAATCCTATATCTTGCTTATTTATAACTTAATCAAATTTGGTATTTGCATTATCTAGATAAGTTTTAATTTATACTCCCAGATAGCAAGGAAGCTTGAATCAAGCCTTGACTTTCCCTCGATTTTTAATTGCAGCGTAAGCCTTGAATTTGAGCATCTATTCGAGTCCGATTCGAAATAACCAAAGATAATCAAGGCTTGAATTTGTTTCTCCCTTTAATGTCAATGTAAGCCTTGAATTTAATCATCTAATCGATTCCGATTCGAAAGCACCAAAAAGTTAAAGAAGGCTTGAACTTACCTCTCCCTTCAGTTGCCATGTAAGCCTTGAATTTGATTATCCAACTAAACTCAATTCACGTTTACGAATCGAACTCGAATCGATACCGATTCACGGCACGACGTCCCGACCAATCACAAGCCGTCCAACGCTGTCCCACAATGCAGTGCGCGGCTCCCGAGGATCGATTTCTCTTCGATTTTGTATAGATTTTTCGGGACGAGACGGGCCAACGCCATTACTTTCTTACCAGACTCCGAAGTTATCGGATGTGTATTTTACTATTCCGATTTTTCAGTAAGTTTTTTGTCTTGTGTTTATTCAAGCCTTTAAATTTTTTATCCTCTTCAAATCTCTTTAAGTCTTTTTGTTCTTCTGCAGCTGATATTACACATTAAAGTGGAATAATACATTACGTGGTTAGTGTGTAATTTATTTAGTTTAGTTTAAAACAGAAATTAGTTAAGTACAAATTAATTAGATTAACTACTTAAGTAGGGGGAGTATCTCGATTTTTAAATTATTTGTAGGCCTAATTTGTGAAATTGAGCTAGGCATATTCAGTAAGTTTATTCCATATTCTCAGTAAAATTTAAAAGTAATTTTTTTATAAGTTCTTTTTTTAGTAAATTTTTGATTATGTACTCAGAAACTCCGTTTTAAAACCCCCGATTTAAAAGGTATGAAATGTATATATGACTCAAACACATACATACCTTTTAAAACGGTGGTTTTAAAACGGGGGTTCTGAGTACATAATCAAAAGTTAACTAAATAAAGAACTTATAAAAAAATTACTTTTAAATTTTACTGAGAATATGGAATAAACTTACATATGCCTAACTCAATTTCACAAATTAGGCCTACAAATAATTTAAAAATCGAGATACTCCCCCTACTTAAGTAGTTAATCTAATTAATTTGTACTTAACTAATTTCTGTTTTAAACTAAACTAAATAAATTACACTAACCACGTGATGTATTATTCCACTTTAATGTGTAATATCAGCTGCAGAAGAACAAAAAATGTTGATTGTGTACTCAGAAAACCCCCGTTTTAAAAGGAATAAAAATGTATGTATGACTCAAAATGTGCTTCAAAAAGACTTAAAAGAGATTTGAAAGAGGCTAAAAATATATAAAGGCTTGAAAAAGACTTGAAAATCCATTGAAAAAGGCTCAAAAGAGACTCGAAAAAGACTTGAAAAAGGCTTGAAAGAGGCTCGAAAAACACTGGAAAAGGGCTCGAAAGATACTTGAAAAAGACTTGAAAAGAGCTTGAAAATATTTAAAGGCTTGAAAGTGACTTGATAAACCATTGAAAAAGGCTCGAAAGAGACTCGAAAAAGACTTGAAAAAGGCTTGAAAGAGGCTCGAAAAACGCTGGAAAAGGGCTCGAAAGATGCTTGAAAAAGACTTGAAAAGAGCTTGAAAATATTTAAAGGCTTGAAAGTGACTTGAAAAAGAATTGAATGAAACACTTGATTCGAGTTGGAATCGATTTCACATCGCGGTGACTAAGAGCCTTGAATCAAGTTTGAATCAAGTTTTCAGGCTCGATTGGTAAGGTTTGAATCAAACTTTCAAGCCTCGAAAATCAAGCTTGAATCAAGTTCGAATCAAGCTTTTTTTGCTACTTGCTTACAAAACCTATATGGTGGCAAACCTACATACTCACCTCCATGGGGTTTATGGGGAAAATAAAAATTGCCAGAGCTTGATACAATTTTGTGTTTACATTTACCAATTATTGATAAACTAAAACTAACAACACCCAATGGCAGCAAACCTACATATTCAATCTTATGGTGTTTCAATGGGGAAAGTAAATCATCTGAAATTCCATTGGAAATTTGCTGAGTACGCAGGTCTGCTGCAACGGGGGTATTTAGATTTACTGTTTCCGACGGTTTGTTCTTATTAACAATATTATTAATCCTCTTAATCAGCTG
Source organism: Neoaliturus tenellus (assembly GCA_030545055.2). Classification (NCBI taxonomy): domain Eukaryota; kingdom Metazoa; phylum Arthropoda; class Insecta; order Hemiptera; family Cicadellidae; genus Neoaliturus; species Neoaliturus tenellus. The sequence goes on along the minus strand of CM061531.1, from coordinate 329,336,855 downwards.
ATAATTTTTAGTATTAAACAATGCTTTTTCAAACAAAGTCTTATCCATTTTATTTATTTTGTTCCATAAAATGCCTTATCCAACCAATTATGTTCCAAAACAAGTCTAATCCAAAATTTATTCCAAAAGGTTCCTTATCCATATTAAAATATTAAATTAAAAATACATCTCTATCATGATATTAAAAATCTATATTGCTTTTTGATTAATAAGTCCTAGGCTCCTGAAGTATATTAATATTTATTAAATATCTTAACAAAAACATTACTAAACAGTTTTTCCTCTCTCCTGTAAATTTTCAAAAAGTGGACAAGACACGTTTTGGAACTATACGACTCATTTATGAAGGTGTGAATATAGTCGTGCATAGTATGGATGGTGTAAGGATGTAAACTTAAATTGCGACAAGGTGTTTTTTATGTTTATTTTACGTGTATTAAACAATTCACTTAATGTTAATCAACAAACAGTAAATAAGTAGGATTTTATGTTTGAATTTGAAAACTTTCTTACTTTTTATTTTATTTTTAGTTGGCATAATAATTATTTAATTCATTGTGTCTGTCATAATAATTGTTCTCTTTTTAAAACTCTATAAAATTCTAAGATTTTAATAGATACTGATAAATTGTAAATGTGTAATAGTGCACTAATTTTGTCATGATTTAAACAGTGACTACTCTCTGAAAGTTAACAACAAAGTGGTCCTTGCTGATTTCGCTCTGGACGTCGGAGGTGTTTACACTATTCTCCTGGGGCAGAACAGTGATAAGGTAACATGCAATGGATTGGCAATAGACAATGTTTTATTGGTCATTCAGTAATTTACAATAATCGCAATGGACTTTGTCAATGATCTTATTACAGTATAAAAAAATTGCTAAAAGGTATTTTTGCAAAAAATAAGTACGGTAATTGTGAAAAAGGTACTTGTAAGTTCAACAAAATATTTTTTGAAAAGATGTGTACATTGAATGTAAATTTAATCCAAATCAGGTGGAAATCCTGATTTGGAACTAGAATAACAAAAACTTCTGTTAGCTGTATTGACAATATCTTAACTAATTTTGCATATGAAGCAACCGATCTTTTAAACCTCAACAACGATCTGTCTGATCATAATGCACTTTTTATTAATTTACCTGTCCGTCATTCAGTTACACGAACTCAATTCAAACGATTCTTTCAAAAAGACAGGTTTGATGCATTTCTAATTCTGTTAAATGATAAGTTGCTTGACTTCACTATAGGGATATGTGTAAACACAAATTACAACAACTTCTTGGATATTGTAGTGAAATGCATGAATGAGGTATTTCCAGCTAAGATGTATAAAATAAGAAATCACAAAAATGTGCACTGGATCACTCCAGAGATAAAGAAACTTGCTCGTGAAAAGAGAGAATTACACCATTTAGCAAAACTTAGTGACAATGTGTTGTTTATTAATTATGTTTAAGATTTTAAGAAGTATTTTAAAAATGTGGTTAATGAAGCTAAATTTAAGTCAAATAATGAATTTGTTTTTAAATCAGGAAATAAAATTAAAGCTACATGGTCCATTGTAAAAAAAGAACTTGGTTTAAATATAAAAAACAATAGTAATATAAAACTACATAAAAATTATGATGGTTCTTTGGTTGATTGTCCAGATAAAGTGGCAAATATGTTTAATGAATATTTTTCAAAAACTGTTGAACAATTGAATATCCCCGAAGCAAAAGTACCAACTAGGGATAAACCAACATTCAGCTGGTGCATCAAGTATTTTCTCAGATGTAACTGTGACTGTGAAGTTAGAGATATTATTTTTAATTTAAATAATACTTATTCTGTTGGATTTGACGAAATTCCTGTTGTACTGCTTAAGTTAAGTGTAGATGTTATATCACCCATTCTATGTAAATTAATTAATCAATGTTTCTCTAGTGGCATATTTCCAGACAGATTAAAGTACTCAGAGCTAAAACCTGTGCACAAAAAGGGTCTTAAATCAGATATTGGAAATTATCGTCCTATTTCGTTGCTGAGTAATGTTTCAAAAATCTTTGAGAGAGTGATACACAATAAGCTTAGTAATTTTCTGGAATCAAACAATTTACTATGCACCTCACAGTACGGATTCAGGAGGGCATTCAGCACAAACACAGCTCTTGGGAACTTTGCAAATCAATTGGCCAAAGCCTTGGATGAGTCGCAGAGGGCTGCTGGTGTCTTCTGTGACTTATCCAGGGCATTTGACTGTGTGAACCACAGGTTACTCACATTCAAATTCGAATCCCTGGGTATGAGGGGAAAGAGCTTATCACTGCTAAATTCATATTTGGCAAATCACAAACAACGGACTGTTTTAGTAAATAATAACTATAAACATTATTCAAATTGGATCGAAATTACCCATGGCGTCCCCCAGGGATCAATTTTGGGGCCCCTACTCTTTCTGGTTTTCATCAATGATTTAAGTAAATCAATACCCTCAAATCTTTTTCTCTATGCTGACGATACAACAGCATTAATAAAAAGTAATTCATTAGAAAATCTTATAAATGAATCAAAAGTAACTTTAAATCAACTAGAGAAATGGTTTTCAGACAATGGCCTCCTTTTGAATGAGTCTAAAACCAATTTAATTCATTTTAAAGCAAGTAACCACCATAGCAACTCTTTAGACCATATAAATCTCAATAATTTAAATTTTGTCTTTTCACATAAATTTTTGGGCATACATTTTGACCAATTTCTCAAATGGGATTTTCATATTAATTTTATAGCCAATAAGTTACATAGTTTTAGGTATGCTCTAGGTGTTGTAATGAAATCGACATCTATTGAAACCTGTAAAATTGTATATTATTCCTACATAGAGTCAATTTTAAGATATGGTATTGTCTTATGGGGGTCCCAAAAGAAAATTGAAAGGGTTTTTGTTGCACAGAAAAGTGTCATAAGAACATTAGTCCAAAAAAATAGAAGAACAACATGTAGACCATTTTTTAAAAAGCTTCAAATTCTGACAATTTCTAGTTTGTATATTTTAGAATCATTAAAAATGTTTAAATCACGCCCAGATTTATTTGATAAATACCAGTTCAGCCACAGTTATAACACAAGAAACAATTCAATTTCTTTTCCTAATCACAAATCAAAATTATTTGCAAGTAGTCCAGTGTACATTAGTACGTGGAACAAACGACATATTACTTAGAGATCTTTCACTTCCTGATACCAGCACCAAACCTTTTGAATTGACTAAACACATGTAAAAGAGTAAAAATCTGCCGGGAGGCAAACTTAAATATAGTGGCGTCACGAGCAGTGACGTCATCAATATGGCCACTCAGCCAATTACAATAATGTCGCATATCTCGGAAACCCCTTAACCGATTTTGACATTTGACATCTTATTTGAAAGGTCTAATCATGATCTATAATAAAGATTATTACACTTTTAGCAGTAAAAACAACCGTTTTTGAGTATTTTGTAAAATATTAATTTTTATAAGTATTTGCAATTTCAGCCAATTTCCCACAGGGAAGAAGCTATTGCCGTATGTGTTATGGTAAGACATAAGCCCGGGACCATGTTACTTTTTCATTTTGAGGTGCCCATTGACGAAAAATAATCGTCATTAAAATTATATATGCATACATATGTATGTTTGTATGAATGTGTGTATGTATGTGTCCCTAGACACGAGAACTCTTGTTAAAACCGTCCGATCAAGACCAAACTTAATATGTAGAGATGTGTAATCGTACGTTTATTTGGATGAGTTCGTAAACCAGATATATTGAACTACCGGAAGGGGTAGTGTTAGGGGGTTTTTACCCCAAAAGTGGATTTTTTTTGCATTTTTTACATCTAATTAAAAAATTTTGATTTTCATTACTGGATTTAGCTAAAAAAAACACACACACACAATTAAGTATTTTGCAGCTTTGCTCTATCCCCATTGGTTACCGAGATATTAAAAAGTCTAAAGACAGTACATTGTATTTTGGGGCTCCAATGGCTCTAATCTTAAAAAGGAAAAAGAATGTTTTAATATTTCATTTATTAACCAATATATTTTGACGTAACTTGGTATTCAGCTTCATTTGGTTAAGATCCACATTTATGGTAAAAAAAACTTGGTTTTTTGTACTTATCATGGCAGCAACCTGCATACTCTTTTCCCATGTTAATCACAAGGAGAATATTCAAACTAATTTATTCATGGACGGATATTGATGAAACTTAGTATATGGCTTCATATGGTCGAAATAATTTTTTATACTAAAATTACCTACTTTCAGTGTTCCCCATGGCATCAAACCTGCTTACTCTTTCCCTATTTTAATTGTAGGAATAATAGACATTTATTTTCCTATTTATGAGCACGTGATGAAATTTTGTTCACAGGTTCATCTGGTCTAAATTAATATTACTAATTTGGAAATTCGCTGAGTACGCATGTCTGCCACGGAGGGGTATTATGTATGTAAATTAAGTTTAATAATAATACAAGACACAATTAAGGATATTATTATTATTAACATATATTTCATGTAAATATATCCAGCTACCTATATGTTTATTCTTGAACAATGACCTGCAATGAAATGAAATTGACAGTGAAGTGCTGCAATAGCGCACCCACGTGGGATATGTTCTATGTTCCTATTCATTTGAGTAAAAAGTATTCTGCGTGCATGGTTTACATGACATATATGTTAACAATAATAATATCCTTAATTTTATCTCGTATTGTTATTAAACTTAATTTACGTACATAATACCCCTCCGTCGTAGCAGACATTCGTACTCAGCGAATTTCCAAATGAGTAGACCCCTAATATTAATTTAGACCAGATGGACCTGTGAACAAAATTTCATCACGTGCTCATAAATAGGAAAATAAATGTCTATTATCCCTACAATAAAAATAGGGAGTATGCAGGTTTGATGCCATGGGGAACACTGAAAGTAGGTAGTTTTAGTATAAAAAATTATTTTGACCATATGAAGCCATATACTGTACTAAGTTTCATCAATATCCGTCCATGAATAAATTAGTTTGAATATTCTCCTTGTGATTAACATGGGAAAAGAGTATGCAGGTTGCTGCCATGATAAGTACAAAAAACAAGATTTTTTTATACCATAAATGGATGGATCTTAACCAAATGAAGCTAAATACCAAGTTATGTCAAAATATATTGGTTAATAAGTGAAATATTAAAACATTCTTTTTCCTCCTTAAGATTAACATTTGGAGCCCCAAAATACAATGTACTGTCTTTAGACTTTTTAATATCTCGGTAACCAATGGGGATAGAGCAAAGCTGCAAAATACTTAATTGTGTGTTTTTTTTAGCTAAATCCAGTAATGAAAATCAAAATTTAAAATTTTTTAAAATTAGATGTGAAAAATGCAAAAAATCCACTTTTGGGGTAAAAACCCCCTAACACTACCCCTTCCGGTAGGTCAATATATCTGGTTTACGAACTCATCCAAATAAACGTACGATTACACATCTCTACATATTAAGTTTGGTCTTGATCGGACGGTTTAAACAAGAGTTCTCGTGTCTAGGGACACATACATACACACATTCATACATACATACATATGTATCAGGCCCGTGCTGGCTCCCTTCTTAGGGCGGTGGATGGCCATGGCCAGAGGGCGCCAGTGTGTACGTGTGCATGCATAGCATCGTCATGATTAACAATAGTTATTGGATTTTAATTACTGGATTAATTATTTAATTATTGGATTTTTAATTTATTGAAACATGCCAAAATACCGGGTGTCCACAGTCTTGCACTGAATAATAAATAGCCTTGCTGTAAGGACACAATTATAGCCAAACGCATCTAACATTTATTGTTTTCTAGGTAATCTAGTATTTTCTCGTTAATTTGTTAACACCTAAACACAAATGATTGACAACAATGCAGTTTGCACTAAAAACATAAATTGTGATGGAATTTAAGAAAATAATACCGCTGTAAAATAATGTTATTTTGAATTTTGAATCGTATTAATTCAGTTGTATTGTTCAGAACAAGTTTTGGAAGAGTAAGAACAGTAGCCGCCATAATTATGGTAAACTTCAACCACTATCATTTTAAAATTAACCTTATGGCGAAAGCGATTCTCCCAAGATAGTGTCCTCGTAATAAACATGTTAATTTTTTTTACCACTGTTCATTTGCGCCATTTTACCCCCAATTCCTGCTGTTCCCTTGGTATAACCATTTAACACTTAACTCTTGTTTCCTTGGTAACCAGTTTTAACTATTCTAGTTGGCCACAACAAGCCTAAATACCCCCGTCGCAGCAGACCTGCGTACTTAACGAATTTCCAATGGCAAAATTTACTTAAGTGTACCAAATTCCATGATGATCAGACGATTTTTGCACTAGTTATCGTGTTCACAATGACTAAAAATTGAAAATTCTATTTCCCATATAAGCCCATGTTAAATTTTTTAGTAAATCGTTATTTGTGCAGTTTTAAATGTGTTTCCGACTAGTAATCACTACATATCCAGAAAGTACACATAAAAAGCTACAATTTCATATAAAAAATTATATAATCGCAGAGGTGTCCCCTAAACTGTATAAACGGCAGCTTCCATAAAAACGACAATAATAGATTATTTCCAAAGGAAATTCTCTAAAAATACAAAATATACGTTTAAAACATATCTGATCATTTGTTGTTTTAAAGCCAACTTGAGTTGATGGTCTTTGAGCAGGTTATTGAGTTTATTTGAGGTTAGTCACCATAGAAACGACGAACATTTATGCGTGTAAAGTGGCAGATACCAGATGGTAAACTGTAAATAACGGACTGTTAACTAAAAAAACAGCGGGAATAGAGGTAACATGAAGAAAATCGGAGGAGGCAAATTTCCTTATCTTTTTGTAGCACTCTATATATAGGTTAACCTCGTTGTTCCAGCTTCCACAAAAACAACAGAAAAACCACGACACTTACGCTACCTTTATTGTAAAGAATTAGACACTTGAACGAGAAGGACAATAAATCACAGAATAATTCACCACACATTACACAAATAGGCATACTGCATAAGGTTATTGACACTGATTATAGTGACAAATACCAATAGGCAGACGAAATGAATACGACAATGGCAGACTCTCGTTTCAACCCCACCCCCTATTCTGTCCTCATCACTGGCCAAGGGCGCCCCGCGCGCTACCGTGTGGACCACGAGTTCCATTTAGTAGTAAAATTCAGTCTTCCGCTCGGTATTATTGTCGATTATCCTAGTCTAAGAACAATCCGGATTAAATCATATTAGTATAAATTATTGTTTTGTTTACATAAGACGACGTTTAAAGCTGTTATATGAGTTATCTTTTAAAAATTTTTACTTTTTGTTGTTGGTATTCAGAGTAAAATGAATCAGTTTCGGAACTGGAGGGCCCCAAAAATTCTCTACACGGAGGGCGCACCGGGATACGTCCCGGTGTCCCGGTGGGCCAGCACGGGCCTGATATGTATGCATATATAATTTTAATGACAATTATTTTTCGTCAATGGGCACCTCAAAATGAAAAAGTAACATGGTCCCGGGCTTATGTCTTACCATAACACATATACGGCAATAGCTTCTTCCCTGTGGGAAATTGGCTGAAATTGCAAATACTTATAAAAATTAATATTTTACAAAATACTCAAAAACGGTTTTTTTTACCGCTAAAAGTGTAATAACCTTTATTATAGATCATGATTAGACCTTTCAAATAAGATGTCAAATGTCAAAATCGGTTAAGGGGTTTCCGAGATATGCGACATTATTGTAATTGGCTGAGTGGCCATATTGATGACGTCACTGCTCGTGACGTCACTATATTTAAGTTTGCCTCCCGGCAGATTTTTACTCTTTTACATGTGTTTAGTCAATTCCCAAAGTTTGGTGCTGGTATCAGGAAGTGAAAGATTTTTACACTTGTTCCACACGCTACATGGCAATTAAAATATATAATAAACTTCCACTAAATATATCTAGGCTTAGCACAAAACAACTCCTTTTAAAGGTTAAACAAATTTTATTGGAAAAAGCATATTATAACTTAGAAGAGTTCTTTTCGGATAGCTGGGAGACACTTGTGTAAATGAACTATTGTAAATTTATTTTATTATATGTGAGTGATTTCATTTTTTTTACTTATGTAGACTAATAATAAATTTGACCATGCACCTGTACTTTGTACTCTGTACATACTGTATACGTTTTGTGCAATAAAGATATGATTATGATTATGATCCACGCAGTGTATAGTTCACACATTATTTCTCCGACTATGGCCAAGTCAGCTGGCCGTAAGTAGAGGGTAGCTAATTGAAATGGATAGTAGCGGAGTGGCCATAGTTGGAGAAATAATGCGCGAACTGTACACATTGAATGTAAATCTAATCAAAATCAGGTGGAAATCCACGCAGTGTACACAATGAATTTGAAATCTGTATCTATCTTGCCACTTGAGATAATCACAAGCTGTTCTGTTATCTTCATTTGTTAGGAGCTTTATCTGTGTAGTTTAAAAATATTTTTATTACATAAGGTTTGTTGATAAAGCAACTATGGGAAATTACAATTGCTAATATAAATCTGTGAACAGAAGAATTCCAATTTCTCGATATTATCAGAAGTTTGATTGGTCTTTATCAATTTGTATAGCAATGGATTTAAACACCTGGGGCGAGGCCATTTCATAATAAACTACAAACTAGTAAATCAGTTGATGGCCAAATTAAAATCTAATGGAAATTACAACTTACAAGTTATTAAACTTGTAAATAGTAGATTATTATGAAATGGGCCTCAGGTGTTGATCTTTAAATGTAATCTAAGAAATATTGTTCAGAAGTTAAATATAAACCTCAACTAAGAAAAATCAGCAGTCAATTTTTGGGCCCAGCTCATAGTGAGGTTATTTTTACAACTGAACGGTTAAAAAAAAGATAAACCATAGGTTGACAACCCTTACTGTAGGAACTTGATTGGTTGACTTTTCATTTATTTGTAGATGAGTTTCCACCACTCCCTTTTCCAACTTCCTTTTTGACAGTTGTGCAACTAATTTTATGACCCAAATCTGAATTAATGAAAGTTATGCATTCCTAATAAGGTATCAGGTCTTCAAAGTTACCATGTTATTCTTATGGAAGCAACATTTTTGTTCCAATATGATCACAATAAGGATTATTGATTTTGTAAACAGCTTTTCTCATTAAAATTATTGAGGGAAGATTGGTAGCGAAAACTGTAGAATATTATTGTGGCGTGTGAGCTTGGCGAATGAGCTAAACCTGACGGTGAGTGACCGCGGCAAATGAGCTAACCGTGGCAAATGAGCTAAACCTGGCGGAGAGTGAGCAGCGAACGAGCTAAACCTAACGGCGATTGAGCGTAGCGAGCGAGCTCACCTGAAGGGCAAAAAATTTCTCAAGTTAGCATTGCAAAGCATGCTGGGAAAGCTAGTATTATAATACTTAAGAGTCATCTTCACCTTTGGGCTGGTAGCCCATTGTTGCGCAGTCCACAATGTTAACCATAAGGCTTGTATGCTAAAACATGGTGTCCCCTGTTTTGGACGCTTTTCAACCGATTTTCTTTAACCTTGGTAAGTGATTAGTTGAATAGTTATAGTAGGCCCCTTATACCTCGAAATTTTGAAAATTTATCAAATATTGCTCTCTGTGATGTTACGAAGTAACTCGATTTTCCTTAGTAATATTTGTTGATTTTTCAAAATTTCGAGGTATGAGTGGCCTAAAATAACTATTCAACTAAACACTTACCAAGTTAAAAAAAAATCGGTTGAAAAACATCGTCTGAAACAGGGGAATAAAATACCATATTTTGCATTAAAAGCCGTATGGTTAATATTGCCGACTGCGCAACAATGAGCTACTGGCCCAAAGGTGAAGATAACTCTTACAGATTACAACTAACATAGAGAAGAAAAGAGTATAGATAGTTTTTGTCAGTAGTATTTTCCTCACTATGGCAGCTAAACAATAAAGGACTGGTCAACTGATGTGAGTAATGATGTGGGTTTTGTCCCAGGCCTCCGTGTTCACGCTGACCCCTCCCAACACCGTGCACATCCTCTGGCAGCTCCCACAGATCATCGTCATTTCTGCTGCAGAAATCATGTTCTCCATCACTGGACTCGAGTTTTCTTATTCTAAGGTAAAATAAATAGTTTTAGTTATAGTCATATCGGTTAATTCATTAAAGCACTATTTCAACAAAATTGTACACTCTTTAAAGGGATTTTTGCATATTAAAAATTTAAAATGCCACTTTCTGGAAACTGAACTTTAATTTACATTGTTTTTAGCCTTTTCAATCAAAAAATTTGTTTATGGAGTGTTATGGATTTCTTAAATTTAAACTGCATTTTATCTTTATACAGCATCTTTGTCATCATAGAAGTAAATTACACTTTAAGGCAGGGCGCGCACTACTTCGGAATCGGCTCGGCCGGAATCGGCTCGGATGCCGGAGCGAATGGTCATTGGTCAAAATGCCGACCGCAAATGCCGATAAGTGCCGTGCCGTCCCGATGTAGTGCACGTGTCTCCATTAGATTACACGCAAGGCAAATTTACTCACCGGGCCGATTCCTACCGAGCCGAGCCGATTCCGAAGTAGTGCGCGCCCTGCCTTAATCAACTTTAAAAGGAAGTGCAGTAATGTAAAATTACATATACAATAGAAGAGCAGGATTTTGTATTGGGACACTTCTAATTAAAACCAAAATAAAGAGAAAAATTTGGTTTTAGTAGGCGTTACGAAAATGCAAGCCTAAATTTCAAACAGTGTTGTCGATTTGTGCCGACTCATCCAGCTGTTGGTATCTGTTATTAATTACTGCAAACAAAGAAAAACATGAAAACAAAACCAAAGTGACAACATCCCTAGGTAAGAATAATGTAAATCAACTTCCAGCTGTTTAAATTTCCAAGCTCAATTTTTGTGGCGCCTAGTATAGTTTGTAACATCAAGTTTAGTTGAAAGCTACCAGTACTTATAGTAACCTTCTGATGATTTGCTTTTTTTTAATTCAATAACTTTCGCATGTTATTGTTTGGTAAATTACTGCGAACATTTTCCATACTTATTAGTAAAAACCAATTCACTACCTATGTTTTGGGATTTGGAATCTGATTCCTTCTTCAGGTGGAAGTAATACCTAGAACATAACGAAATTAGTAAAAAGTCACCGGTGAACCTGGAGAAGTCCATAGCCAAACCTGAAATCAGAAAAGTCACAAAAATGAAATAAAACACGAAAAAATATTCAAAGCTCAACAGAAAACTAAAGTAGTCAGCCATGTTTGGCTAAAAAATAGAATAGAATAGGATTGAAAATCTCTTTGTGGAAGTCTCTAAGTTCACTTGGCAGGTTTTTACTAATTTTGTTACGTTCTTGTATTACTTCCACCTGAAGACGGGATCAGATTCCAGATCCCAAAACGTTGTGAATTTGTTTTTACTAATCAGTGATGGAAAATGTCCGCAATAATTTACTAAACAATAACATAAACTCACCAACAGTGAACTTCAAACAAAATACGTTTACATGTTTTAAGCATCATACAAATTTTTGCAGGCCCCACAAAGTATGAAGTCGGTAATCTCTTCACTGTGGCTTTTGACGGATTCTTTTGGAAACTTGATAATCATCGTTGTGTCAGAACTCACAAAAAATGTTCCTCAGGTAAGATTAATGAAGTATATTTGAATATTAAAAAAATACATTATTAAATAATACCCCCGGCGCAGCAGGCCTGCGTACTCAGCGAATTTCCAATGGAATTTTGGTATATTTTCTATTTCCCCATAAAATTCATGGGGAATGGAGTATATGTAGGTTTCCCGCCATACGGGTTTTGTTGGTAAATATAAGTTAGGGGGTTTTGTTGGTTGTGGTTTGTGGGGTTTGTAACCACCACCTACCTTGTTGTCACCTACCTAGTGAATGTACATCCTAAATTTTATCAGGTTATGGTGTTCTTTTTATTTTCCTCATAAACCCCATAGGGGTGAGTACGTAGGTTTGCCGCCATATGGGTTTTGTAAGCAAATATAAGTTTAACGATTCCTAATAAATGTACATACCAAATTTTAAATAAGAAAGATAAATTTTTTGTTGATTTCCCATAAGAATGACATGGAAAACATAGTTTTTGGATTTTCTCCTTAACCATTTAAGCTAGGTGTAAAAATTAAAAATACTAGATTATTTGTGTTTTAAGCTCTTTTAAATGGTTTAAGTTAAAATTGTTGAATTTTATAAATAAAAGTAAAAAAAAGTGAAAAACCCATTTTTTACCCTTTTGAAACCCCATAAAACCCCGTTCCCATGAACCGATCATTCTGGTTTGAGAACTCATTCAAATAGATGATGGCTTACACCCCTGTACCTAATTTGATCAAAATCGGAGGTTCCGTTCAAAAGTTATCCTGTGCACGGACACATAAATATATAATCAATTTGACCGAACGGTGTTTTTAGCTTCTAGGGACCTCAAAACTGGGACTCAAATAGAGCATGATACGCGGTCTTCGTTGTTTCTTCATTGCTGAAGTGTTTAATTCTTTTCAGGACATAAAGTACATGTTGAGTTTTACATACAAATATATATCCTTAATAGTACAAATACAAATAATATTACAATACAAATACAATAATATTACAAATAATATAGTCCTTCCTCGTATTAGAGTATAGGACTAATAAGATTATCGTTTAACATTGCTTGAAAATATGTTTAAGAGATGAGATTAATTCAGGGTATTTTGGGTTTGGCGAGGGGGGCTAAGGTGTTTTCAGTTATGGGGGGCCCCGAACAGCTTTCAGCCAAGGGCCCCCAGAGCCATATGACCAAATTTTATGGTAGCACAACTTTTGGAACACCATGTATTACAAAAGTAAGCAAGGTAAGTAGTGTTACAAATTTAAGCAAGAATCTATTGACTACAGGATTTTAGTTGACTTTATGCTTATAACTGATTAGATTTTTTCAGTAAATCAAAATGTGTTTGTTTTAGGTGTACATGTTGTCAGCATTTGCAGTAATGATGGTGATAGTAATGTTGATATTCATTCTTCTGGCAAAGAGATATTTACATGTAATGAAAAAAATTGGGATTAAATGACAATAAAAAGTATCTATAGGCGTTTAGTTTTAAACCTCTACCAAACACACAATCCTTATATTTATAAAGAAAAAACGTCGCAGCAGACCTGCGTACTCAGCGAATTTCCAAGTTAGTATTATTAATTTTGACCAGATGAACCTGTGAACAAAATTTCAGCACGTGCTCATAAATAGGGAAATAAATGTCTATTCTTCTTATGATGAATATAGGGAAAGAGTATGCAGGTATGCTGCCATAGAGAACAATAAAAGTAGGTTTTTAGCATAAAAAATTTGTTTCGACCAAAAGAAGCCATATACTAAGTTTCATCCAGGCCCGGCGACAGGATTCTCGGGCCCCTATGCAATTATGAAGTCCGGGCCCCTAGATTCAGACAACCAACCTACCTGCCTTGAAAATTCACTTCCCTTCAACACATCGAAACCACATATTGGATATATGTTAACATTGCAAGCAATATTTTAAACCCAAACTTACCATTGTTACCTAATTTAGTTGTTAGTATTAAATTATATACTTTTCTTCCAAAATGAATATTATGCCAAAGCCATGATCTTTAATTTTTTTGTGTTTATTTATATATTAGTGAATAAATATTAGTAAACAAATAAAAAAATGGAGGTTTCGCGATTAAAATTTTCTTATTACAACGCAGTATAGGTTTTATAAAAAAACTTATAATAGCATAAAATAGTATAAAAATTATTTGAGAATTATTAGGCTTATGTTCATTTTAACACCACACATCATCATAATATAACTTGTCTAGCCGTGGCGAGGTCTTGTTCTAGCCTTCTTCCTTGCAAAGTCATCATTTGGTTTTTCTATTTTAGCACATCCCAGCGGGCGAACAGGTGTTTCCAGCAGTCAAGGTCATTACTCCGCGATATTACATACATCTAGATCAAAGTGATCAAAGAAGAAAACTACGCTAGTTTTCGTAGACCCGCAGAGTCACGCCGCACCTGCGCGGGGCCCGTGAGTGTGTGTGCGATCAGCGACAGGCAGGCACAACGGTTCTTGTTCGAGGGAATTTCTCACAGTAGCGACACCACCCTCAGTGTTTTCAATTATTAGTTTAAAATGAAGTTAAACTAATCATTCTCTGCTCATTTACTAAAGAGAAGCCGTAAAACATTCGAACATAATCTGTCATTTTAGTTTTTAAAAATGAGTGTTCATTTTACATTTTTGGATGTTTTTAATCTACAAAAAGTTTTTCGTCGGCCCGGGCCCCCTGTGAGCCCGGGCCCCTATGCATTTGCCCCCTCTGCCCCCCCTTGTCGCCGGCCCTGGTTTCATCAATATATCTCCATAAATAAAGGAGTTTGCCTCTCCATATGATTAACACGCAGGTTTACTGCGATGATAAGTACAAAAACCAAGATTTTTTACCATAAATGGATGAATCTCAACCAAATGAAGCTAAATACCAAGTTTCATCCAGAAATATTAGTTAATAAGTGAAATATAAACACATTCTTTCTCTCCATAAGATTAACATTGGAGACCCAAAATACAATGTACTGTCTTTAGACTTTTTAATATCTCGGTAACCAATAGTATACATTGCCGATAGAGATAGAGCAAAGCTTCCCAATACTAAATTGTATGTGTGTGTGTGTTTTTTTTAGCTAAACCCAGTGGTGAAAATAAAAATTTAAAATATTTAAAAATTACATATGAAAAATGCAAAAAATCAATTTTTGGGGTACAAATGTACCGTTGTACCTTTTTTTTTGTATTTTATTTATTAGAGAAAACAGATTTTGATTTAATTTAAGTTAGGCCTAGTCGAACTGTTATGAATTTAGATTTGTAAAAAGTCACTTCGACACAGGGGATGTAATGTGGATAGTAAAAAATCAGTCAATTTAGAGAAAACAGATTTTTTATTAGGCCAATTGTTAAATATTATGTTAGCAGTCTTTTAGATAGGAAAAACCAGATTTTGAGTCTATATTGAGGCCTATTCATGAAACTACGAATCTCAGGGATGATAAATAAAAATTATTTATCATGGGGTAGGGCATGAGGGTGCATCCTGTCAAGGTGATGATTGAAGCAGGGTTCCAGTCACTTATTCACTTTGAACAAACGAGTCACGCTACAACTAGAAGATTACGCACACCGAATGAACGAATGAGCCGCACTGCAATCATGTACGAAGTATCACCACGAGAGAATATGTTTAAAATAAAAACCAATCTGTATGTATCCTAATTTCACTATATAACTTAAATCCAATTTACATCAAAATTTTACGGGGCGAACGTTTACAGACTATGATCACCCCAGAGCGAATGGCGGAATGGCCGATTGGCGTCCCCTTTCGTCAGACGTTACTGAATGAGTCAAAAGAGAATCATTCTTCGTATTAGGTTATCTGTTATTTTTTAACATAAGCTCAATAAGTAATATTTATTATTAATCTATTCATTTAAAATATATAATTTTCTTCCAGGTCATAAAACTCAATTTTTATCGTATTCTTCTAATTTTTAACTCAAAACAATTACCATTATTTCCCTTGCATCCGCCATGAATACTCCTTAGTGATGCACGTAACCAACGGGATTGCTTCTCATTGGTCGCGATTATTGCACCTGTTGATTACGTCACCACCTCCAACATTTTATTTTACATTACCAACCGAATGTTAATTAACTACGCAATTACGATCAATTGTATTATATGAAAAGTATAAAAACATTATTTTAAGTAAAAGAACACTCCCACAAATACTCCCCCAAATTTGTAATATAATATTTTACTAAAAACCCCTTAAATATTATTTACAAATTTATTTTTAAGAAATAATTTTTTATTTGCCCTTTTTTTATTTACCTAAGCCTGCTCATTAATATAGAGGCTAAAATGGGTCTCTGTGCTATGCACTCGGAACACTGGTTTTTCCCATCAAAATCCATAGTACAAAAATATTCTTAAATCTAGAATACAGTTTTCTTTAATTAAAAGAAAAACATACTTAATCTAAAATACACCTTTTGTCATTGAAAATTACAAAATACACTCTTAATCTAGAATACACCTTTTGTCATAGTTCTTTTCATTTCCTGAAAATTACAAAGATTTTACTTATTTTACGAGAGAAAATTCACAAGTTATTAAGATTGTAATAGAAATATCATGAAACCATCAAATTAAACAATATAAGTCAATAATAAATCATATAATAACCTCAGTTTTATGAAAAACACAACCATCATAAAATCATAAGATAACCGTTACCGTTTGTTAACTTAGTTTATTACTGTTGTCTACCCTTAATATTTTCATATAGATATTCATACAAAATGTACATAAATAACAATATATAGTTCAAAATTATTAACTTGCCATTTGTTTGGCTACAAACAAATTATACAGTTAACTGAAATATTAAACATATAACCGCTGTGTAATGATCAAGATTAAGCTACATTTATTTATACAAAACATTTTATTCATCAGTATGGTACTACTTTCATTTTCAGTAATGATTTTCACCACTGGTCACCCCTCTTCTATAACTTATCTACCCTTAATTAAAAAAAAATATTCACCTAGGATTGAGCCTACAAATTTAGTTAAATATGCAACTCTCACATCTGCTTTTTTTTTATTAAATATGCTAATAGAGTGATATACCCAAAACAGGCAAACCCATTTTATCTAAGTTTTTTATTCAAACTAAATACTTCTTTAACTGTGTAACATTAAAAGTCCCAATTATATCGTCATTAGTCCGGTTTTTCAATACATATGCATTATCAAGTTTCCTCTCTATTATTTGATATGGACCCTCAAAAAGCAAGAAAAACTTTTTTATCTTTTTACTACACTTATCAGATAGTTTATGAGATTTAACTAAAACTAGATCTCCTACTTCATATACTATTGGGTCTTTTAAATCTTTATCAAATTGCCTTTTCCTCTTTTCTGCACTACTAATAAGTTTTCTACGTACCAAAACAAATTTCTCACCCTTATCAAAAACTTTTTCTGACGGAAATTGAATTATCTTATTAATAAAAAACTTACTTCTTTTACCAAACATAATTTCATATGGTATTTGGTTACCTTTTTCCTGTAGGCCTATACACTTTATCTGAACTCAGGTTTAGTTTAGCTGTGTAATTTGTACATAAACCTGGATTCTCTGAAAATACATCACTGTGCTTAATTAAAGTCTGTTCTAATAATTGCAAATCAGTTTTGCTCAAATCGTCATTACTTCCTCTAATTTCTTGAATTTTAGTCATCAATTTATTGGTAAATTCATTTTTTTCTTGGCTACAACCTTTGTTCTCATGAGTGCCTATTTCCTCAAGAAACTTCATAGTATTGGTTTGACAAAATTCTAATTCATTATTTAATGATATGACTCCAATTTTATTCAAAGTCACAACTTTTACACTCCCTACTTCTTTACAAGTCATTTTAAATGGTATATGGACTTCTTTGTTTTCATTGTTTATCAAACTAAGACATTCATTTTTTAAATTAATCGCTCCTTTGCATTCTTTTAAAAAATCACACCCTAGAATAATGTCTAGCCTCACTCCTTGCACAACTAAACATACCAATGACATAATGTTATTCCCTTCAAATTTAATATCAAACAATACCTGCTTTGTAACATTCTTTGATTTATGTCCGGTTATTCCCATAATATTTAAATTAGAGACTGGGAACACTTCAAATTTTACTCCATTACCCTTCAACTCATTAAATAAAATGTCTGACATTATTGTGGCTTGAGATCCACTGTCTATGAGACAACTAACTAACCTACCATTTATTTCACCGACAATTTCTGGTAAAGTCTCAGAGACTGGTTTCATTAAATTGTTATTAAAATTTGCCTCGTCCATTAATTCATCAGTCAGATTAGGATTCAACATTACTTTACCTTGGGCATTTTCTAGATCACATCTTACGCTGTTATTAAACATTTCGTTACACAAATCTTTTAACTTATTTAGGCCTATCTCATTTAAATGGATCCTATCTGTTCTCATTTGACCATTGAAATAAACATTTTCTTCATAAAAATTTAAATTACAATTTTTCACTCCCTTGGGATACATAAATTCATTGGTTATATCTAAAACCTTGATTGTAGTACCATTATCAAACGATTTTATGGCTTTATTTACCATTTCTAATTCATCAAAGTGGCGGTGATTATTTAACGCTATCTTGGGTATAGGTGGTAAAGTAAGCAAGACTATTTCTTTTTTCAGTGACAGTAACATCTCTACTAGGTCTTTAAATTTATCGCAAATAATATGCACTGGTTCATCTTTAAGTAAATTATTAGTAGGTACCTATCATAACCATAATTTTGTCACTCAACAAATGCTTGTTTTCTGCAATGTTCTGTTTAAGTTCCTCTATTTTCTGCCCACTAATGCAAAATCCAATTCCCCTTTTAGTATGCTGACCAGGTGTGACTCCCCTTCTTAAATTAAGAATTTTTTCTCCAAACCTACACAAAATACTATCTCCTATCAACTCATAGCCATTAAAAATAGGTTTAGGCCTACTATCTACTTGTGATTTATAGTTCACACCCGGTAACCTGTCTCATTCCGTGGAATTCCCTGATCTGTTACTATTCCTACAATAATTATCGTCTTTTTGTGCATTGTAACCGTTGTTTTGACTAGGCC
Organism: Neoaliturus tenellus; assembly: GCA_030545055.2. NCBI lineage: Eukaryota > Metazoa > Arthropoda > Insecta > Hemiptera > Cicadellidae > Neoaliturus > Neoaliturus tenellus. Next base: position 329,317,979 of record CM061531.1, on the reverse strand, counting down.
TATTATAGATCCTACCATAACTCCCCCCACTTCTCTGCGCATTATCACCATTATTCCTATCATACCTCCAGTTGCCTCGACAGTTAGTAACTCCCCCTACATTAGTCTGAACTTGTTCAGTGTTTGAGCGATGGTAATTATTGTCCCTTCCATTTCCACGTCCTCTCCAGTTTCCTCTATTATTAAAATTACTATTTTCCAGTTTACGCTCATCTTTGAAATTACTATGAAATCTTTTAGGTTCACTCTGGCCAACATTAAATTCGTCAAACCCGCTTAACTGAAGCAAAAAGGTTTCTAATTCATCAGCGTTGTTAATGTCTTTTGCAGTGGCTATGGTTGCAGCGATATTCTTAGGAAGGTGATTGCTAATCATATTCAAAAACAAACTCATCTCAATAGGGTTATCCAAATACCTATTCTTGGTGTAGTAATCTAGTACATAGCTTACCAAATTCCCTTTAAATTTATCAAAATGTCCGTTGCTCATTAGGTCGTTTTCAAAATTACGCTGTTTACGCATTCCCCAGTAACGTTTCTTAAAAGAACGAGAGAACCCCTCTACATCATCCCATTCAGTAATATGCTGTCTTGCCCACAGTGCAGCATCTCCCTTTAAGTGTTTTACAATGTGAAGGATTTTTCCCTCCCATCGCTCTTCACTCAGTTCACAAAACTTATTAACAAACTTAAGAAAATACATAGGATGAATATCTTCCCTATCACTATCAAAATCTATTAAGTACAATTCAGGATTGTTAATCCCTACTGATTGAGGTTGTTTCGCATTTACCTGTAGGTGGTGACCAGGGCATGTCTTTAGTTCAGAACTAGAAGTTTCAAGGACGTTTATTCTATTCGTTACGTCGTGTAGGTTAGAAGCAACATTATTTACATCAGTTTGCATTTTCGCTAATTCAGAGATATACTCCTGTCTTAAAACTACCCTATTCCTATCACACTCTCCTTGTATGAGAGTCAGCTTGGTCTGATCATTTTCATTTACAAAATCTCTAATTGAATCGATCTTTACATTTAACAATTTTATATTTGTTGCCAATTCAGATGAAGTCTGATTAGCTTTCTCGTGAATTTTCACTAGTTCCTTACTTAACTCAGGATTTTTCAAAATGCCCGCACCAATTTGTACGTTCACAATTGACTCTACTTGATTTAATTTTTTACCCATGGTAGAAATATCTTTATACAAATTCTTACACCTATCGTCAACATTCTCATTTAATTTACATTCTACTTCTTCAATTTTATTCGAAAATTTAGTCTCAACTTCATCAATTCTGTCATTAACTACAACAATTTTTTCTTTCAATTCCATTTTGATACAATTAATACTTTGGCAAATCATTACATTACTTTTCTCGATTTGATTTAGCCTATTGTTACATTCATTAACAGATTCTTTAAGCTCATTATTACTTTTGTCAAATTTAGATTCAAGATTATCAAATTTTTGTTGTAAAAACGTCAGAAGCTGACTTACGTCTGATTGCTGTCCTACCAAATGGTTAACTTGCACGTTGGAGATGGGTGTCTGCGTTGGTTCTGGTTCAGGTGCTGATGTCCGCGTTGGTCGTAGCTCGGCCGCTGATGTCTGCGTCGGTGGTGGCTCAGATGATGCTGTCTGCATGTTTAGGACTAGGGTAGATGTCTGCATTGGTTGTGGCTCGGCTGCTGCTGTCTGCACATCCCCAGGTATCTCAAAATGAAGTTCGGGACGGTAGAGGAACTCTTCGGAGTTAGGTAAGAATAGGCCTAGGCCTAGTTGGTTTTCTGCCAGGTCTAGTTGTGGTGAGCCTATTTGGTTGTCCTCATTCTCTGTCATGTCGTTATTTCGTGGTGGGTTGTCTTCTCCATTCAAATTTCCGTTAGGCCATCCGTGGAACTCACTTTCATTACTGGTGGTGCTCATTTTTGTTCACTAAAGTTGTTCATTAAAGTTCACTTCAATATCACTTTCAAGGTTAACACGCCTCACGGGAAGGGCGCCATTTTGTACCGTTGTACCTTTTTTTTGTATTTTATTTATTAGAGAAAACAGATTTTGATTTAAGTTAGGCCTAGTCGAACTGTTATGAATTTAGATTTGTAAAAAGTCACTTCGACACAGGGGATGTAATGTGGATAGTAAAAAATCAGTCAATTTAGAGAAAACAGATTTTTTATTAGGCCAATTGTTAAATATTATGTTAGCAGTCTTTTAGATAGGAAAAACCAGATTTTGAGTCTATATTGAGGCCTATTCATGAAACTACGAATCTCAGGGATGATAAATAAAAATTATTTATCATGGGGTAGGGCATGAGGGTGCATCCTGTCAAGGTGATGATTGAAGCAGGGTTCCAGTCACTTATTCACTTTGAACAAACGAGTCACGCTACAACTAGAAGATTACGCACACCGAATGAACGAATGAGCCGCACTGCAATCATGTACGAAGTATCACCACGAGAGAATATGTTTAAAATAAAAACCAATCTGTATGTATCCTAATTTCACTATATAACTTAAATCCAATTTACATCAAAATTTTACGGGGCGAACGTTTACAGACTATGATCACCCCAGAGCGAATGGCGGAATGGCCGATTGGCGTCCCCTTTCGTCAGACGTTACTGAATGAGTCAAAAGAGAATCATTCTTCGTATTAGGTTATCTGTTATTTTTTAACATAAGCTCAATAAGTAATAAGTAATATTTATTATTAATCTATTCATTTAAAATATATAATTTTCTTCCAGGTCATAAAACTCAATTTTTATCGTATTCTTCTAATTTTTAACTCAAAACAATTACCATTATTTCCCTTGCATCCGCCATGAATACTCCTTAGTGATGCACGTAACCAACGGGATTGCTTCTCATTGGTCGCGATTATTGCACCTGTTGATTACGTCACCACCTCCAACATTTTATTTTACATTACCAACCGAATGTTAATTAACTACGCAATTACGATCAATTGTATTATATGAAAAGTATAAAAACATTATTTTAAGTAAAAGAACACTCCCACACAAAACCCCCCAAAACTACCCCTTCCAGTAGGTCGATATATCTGGTTTACAAACTCATTCCAATAAAGGTAGAATTACACCCTTTTACGAGACTTATGGTGTGTATATATATATATATATATATATATATATATATATATATATATATATATATATATATATATATATATATATATATATATATATATATATATAAGCTTCCTCCCTATGGGAAATTCGCTAAAAGAAACAAGAACAGTAGAATTTAATTTATGAGCAAATGCTCTAAGTAATTTGGTGATTTATTTAATTACGACAGTTATAATAAGAAAAGAGGACTGTGAAATGGAGGAAGGGTGGGGTGGATATTGATTAAGGATTATCAGATGAAGGTATATCACAAGGAGGAGAAATAAGGTGTGGGAAAATAAATGTTTCCAGTAGGTATACCTGCCGGTAACCCGTTACCTGGGCTACAGCTGACATTTGTATCATTGACTCTTCTATGACGACCGTCTCGCCGCAGTAATGCACCTGACTTTTACTTTCTCCCCCTATACCATAGTATATGGAGAAAGTATTGTTTTCGTCAAAATTTTCGAATTTGAGTTGTTGGTGGATTTATCCATTATGGTTCCCCCTGAGTCCAAAAAAGTGGTTTTCGGAGTGATGTCTGTGTGTGTGTGTGTGTGTGTGTGTGTGTGTGTCAGGATGTAAACAGAGCTAGAGAATGCCCTAATGGTCCGATTTTAATTAAATTTGGTATATAGGTCCAAATCCACGATAATTCCAGGCGTTTTTTTCATTTTTTTGAATTTTTGATTTTTAAGGGTATTTTACCCCCAAAAACCCTCAAAAATCGTCAAAAATCAAAATTTCTCAAAAACGGCTCTAACGATTTTGATTAAAATTTTGTGGTTTATTAAGCTTAAAATGGTGGATAAAAAGACACCACCCGCATCTCCGAGAAAATGCGCGTTCAAAAGTTATGGAGTAAAAAGTGTTTAAAAAATCAATTTTTTTGATTTTCAAAATAGCTGTTGTCTCAAAATAAATTTTACTTATCACCATTAAATCAAGCTCAAAAAACTAAATAATCCAGTACTTTAAATTATTGCTCTACGTCAAGTGGTTGAGGAGAAAATACAATTTTTCGTTTAGCGGTAAACGCAGTACGTTGTTAAAAGTCACAGATGCGCGTAGGGTCAAGCTCGCGCTGCTCAGCTGGTAGCTATCCGACAGAGTCATCTAGACATTAATGTTTAAAGCTTTTAACACATGTTTTTATATTGTTGGGAGAAAGTATGTGTCAGTTATCTGATACCGTTTATTTTTGACATTTTGGAACATGTCCGGATGGAACTGTGACTAGGTGCTTCTGTCACGTTCCAGTGAAAAGGAACGGATAGCTACGTTGTAGCATGGCTTCAGAATACATCCAATCAGCCATCTATCTTTTAGGTAGCGTTATAGCTATTTTGTTTTGTGTTTTAATTGGTAGACGCTCAACTCAATGCACGGAAAAGCAACAAGCCTGAAAGTCTACATTTTTCGAAGTCATTAAACAATACGTTAAACACTCATCTCTCATTTATACTTGGCTATATAGGCCTACAACTACCTATTTAGTTAGGTCGCCAACTAAACTACTATTTAGGACTGTGTGTAAAATTGTTACGGTTCACAGTATTTTTTATTAGATGAGTTATAAATAATAAACTATTTTATTAAAGAAATAGAAAACTTACATACAATTTTTAAACGCTAAGGTCCTTTCCATGGAACATCAACAATTTTACTCATGGTATAACAATACTTTAATGAAACTTGATGGGTACCATAGTGTAAAATCAGTGATAATTGAAACAGTACTTGTGGTTTGATCACTTATGGTACCCAATAATGCATTATTTTTAAGTGGTAACTTATAGGGCCTATTATTAATTATTAATTATTAGGGCCTATACTTAAGTTAATAGGCTACTTCAAATTAGAATCATACAATGGGGTCACTACCTATAATCAATTTGTTCTATTTTTGTTTTAATATTTTAGTGTTTACCATCTACTGTGATATAGCTATATTAGCTATATATTGACTAATATATTGTGCTACAATTTTAATGTTATTCAATGTCTATATATTATTTGTAATTTTTTTACTGTATTGTGACTTTTATTTTAATATTGTCTTGCTTGTAATTATATTATGTTTAGGCTAGATTTTTATTTGTATAAATTGACGCTTGTCTATACACTGTATATGTGTTTAATGACAATAAAGAATCTTGAATCTTAGTTTTTAGCAAATTTCCTTAAAGGATACACTCGTGTGGTTTTATAATTAACCGTTTGTTGTTAAAAATTAATATCTACACCATAACAATGACCTGATATAACTTTGGAAGTCACTTAAAATATATATTTTCTAACTCATAAATTTAAGTGTAGAAAAATACATAAAGCGCATTAACACATTAAGATTTGGTCACAATCGTACTAACATCTTAGAATCATTAGATAACTTCAGAAAAATATCCCTAACATTTAAAATGCTGTGAAACATACTAGCCTAATTACTGCATGCTTTCAAACAAGAATAAATTAAGCCCAAGTCTCAATATGATTATACTGAAATATTTGGTAGGTAGTTAAGTTAGTCAGTTCAAGGTGGAACTCAGTCAGAAAAGAGCCACAACAAAGGAAGCAACAAGTAACTTAAAGTGATGCAACCGTTCTACCGAACCTATTCCTTACTTTGTCACTGGAACAATCCGGATCGTGAAAGTAACAGTTACAACGTCAAAAAAGGTCAGGTGCATTACTGCGGTGAGACAGTCGTCTTCTATGGAGCTAACCAATACTTTCTTACTTCATCTCAATTTTGTCTGAGTAAAAATATTTTAATACACTCAAAACCACATTGTTGCAATCTGCAAAATGCTGATCAAAACCATATTAGTTTGATCAAACTTTTATCACAAAAAAAAAATGTATTTAAAATTTTACACACGATATATCGGGCTAAATGGAATAATGCATATCGTTGGAATCTGCATTAAATAAGAATAAAATTTCTGTCTCACAACAAGTAAAAATTTCTGTCTCACAACCTGACTATGAAAAGGATATATAATTTCAGTTTAACACGATTTTACTATTTATATGAGTTGGAACATAAACATATTATGTAGCCTATCAATAGAGTCTGCTTAAACAAAGAATATAAATTGAATAACTGGTTTTAAACAAAGATAGTATGCATAAGCGGGTTGCTAAGCCAGAATAAATTAATCTTGTTAAAGTCTAAATAAATTATTTTGATGATAAAAGGTCCCTCAAACTTACATATATTTAATCAGTGTTTTATGTAGATTACAACGATGTATGTTTTGTGTGCATTAACATTGTTTTACGCAGATTAAATTGAGTTGAAGCAAAAAAGTAAAAGTACAAGCCCTTAGAGAATCAATGTTCAACTGAAGCCCAAAGTTGATGTCACATTAGTGAATATTATTATTAAGGGATTCAATATTGGTTAATATTATATAAATTTTAAACCATTATTTCTGGAGACTCCCACAGAGGATCAAGTAAAAAGAGGTCTATAGCAATGGTTCGAACAGGAGATCACTGTCTGTTAAATAGTTATTAATAAAATAGTTTCCCAGCTTTTTTTAAAATATATTCCACAACTGGTACTATTATTACTACAACAGAACTACTACTACTAATATTATTTACTGCTGATACAATCAGAATGTAATTCATTCTTTGTAGGTAAATCGTATTCAGCTGAATTGCAAGACTTGTTTCACATTTTCAAACCTACTTTAAAAGATATTATGTTACCTGCCAGTCGTTTTATTCTTGTTTTTTATACTGTCTTGAAAATATTGTGTGATTAGATGTGAATTCTGTCATCCGTAAGCAGCAAGAGTTTAATGCGTGTTTGGTTCATAATTCTAATTGCATGTAATTTTAAATTAGGGAATATAGTGATGTTCAACGCTCTTTCATTTCATCAACACATGAGACGGCTATTTGAATTAAAAATGCCTTGGTGGACTTCAACAAATATATTTAAAAAACAAGCAATAATAATAAAAGTAAAATAATGTACAAGACTTCAGTGGTAAAAATTTCAAGCAAATCATTAAAAATCTTTAATATAGTTAATTTTTTAAGCTGGAGTCAAAATTTCTAAATGCTGCATATTCCGGGGTAAGATCTGGAGTATTTAGTAAAACTTATAACTGGTTTAACACATTCCTCAGATATATGTGTGGTATTATATTATGATGGGGAGGAGTAAAGCAAAGAGTAGTACCAAAACCTAAAAAAAGTTGCAGGGTTTTAATTGATCTATTAATATAGCTAGCAACACCATTACAATGGCTCATTATGTTTAGTACATCCGTTGAATGTCTATTACATTCAGTCAAAGAGGATTTGCTTGACCTTGGTGATCGAATTATTCATACATGATTTAAGATTTAGCTTAAGGTCACACTGAAATAAAAACTACATTTTTAGTTTAGCATTTATTTTAAAATTTTTAAACACATTCTAATATGAAAAAAATTAAAACAGTCAATTAATTTATTTGAAAGTTTGAATTTATTTCATTACAATTTCAATATGAGTACAACAGCAAAATAAATTAAAATAATTGAATGTTAAACACAATGCACAGTACTGCAATTAGAATTAAAATATATCCAGCATAAATAAACTTTCTCGTCCTAATTTAGAGGATTGCAATGGAAGAATAACATGGTGTTATGCGTGTTTGCCAAGTTTTAAACAGAATATTAAATGGTAAAGCGCTAAAATAGACATGAGAGCGGCAAGGCAGGTTGCCAGGCAAGAGTGGCTCCGTCAGTCGTATAGCCGAGCGATGCCTCACGCGTTGTGGCTGTTGGCGGTGCTAGTGGCAGGTAAGCAACTCAACATTCCGATTTAGGATTTAAGTAAAAAATGGTACCAATTACATTTTTCAAAATGATTTATTTTATTCAAAGAAACAATCAAAGAATATAAAAATAAAGAAGAATGTAAAATGTTACCAGTGTACAAGTGTAAATAAAAAAACTCTAAAAACAAATTCAAAATTTAAATTGATAAAACATGAGAAAATACTGGTTAATTAATTAATTAAATAGTCTCAAATTGTAGAGTAAATTGCCAATATAATAAAACTTTTTTTACTTATTGATTATTGTATAGTAGTCACCCCTACTAATTAATTCCCCAACAAATTTTGGCAAAAATTAACTCAACTTAAAATTGTGAAATCAACCCCCCTCCTCCCCCCCCCCCAAAAAAAATATATACAGAAATAAAACTCAATTTAAACTCACAGTCTTTACAACAAAATAACTTTAACATTTATTTTAATTTACAAGCTACTGAAGATTTCAATAAAACTTGTTTTCTCTAGAATACCAGCGATTTTAGTAAAAAAAAAAAAAAAAACAAAAACAAAACAAAACAAAAAACAAATTAGTCTCAATTTTTATTTTTTTTTGTCCAGAACTTGAATTTAGACAAGTTTATTGTGGAAAGTGGAAGCATTCTGAAGATCCGAAGAATGAGGGTAAGTTCCTATTGTCTTAGTGATGCTTTTAGATTATATAATAAAATTGACAAATGATGACAGTCTTCTTAGATTTTCCGAGTAGAAATGTAAATATTTGTGCTATGCACTTACATTTGTCTTGAAAAAATAAATTACCGTTTACAGAGGTAATAAATCGTTAAAATGACACATCCACAGGTATAAAAAGTTTATTGAAAGTATAAAATAAAATTATCCATCAACTCATTAATGTTCAGATTGAAGTGGTTGTTTCTAAAAACATAGAAGTGAGACTGATAGGTGCACGTAAGAGTAGGGTCGGTGTTAAATGGAAAAGTGGAGACAAAACTATTAAAAATGAAATGGCTTGATAGCAAAGTATCAAAGTCTAACATGGTTAAGAGCAAGTTTTAAGAAAATGTGTGTGCTGTTAATTGACCCCATATAGTGGCACCAATGTATTTAAGATATTTTATTTGAAACACCGATGCAGTCTGTGGTGCGTATTTTAAGGTGAGTATGACTGAAGGGGTGAGTGTGATGATTGTAATGGATCAGATGAGGTGTAGCTTTGTTACTGACAAATATCAGCTGTTTCATTTGTCAGGATCATTAATTAATGACCAAAGGCAGCTGGGTCCAGTATCCAACCATCAAAAAGCACTAACTTTTCTCAGGATCGAACCGGCTACCTTCAGATTCAAAGGCGAGCTCTTTAACCACTCAGGCAGGCAGCATTTAACAATCAAAGCTTGGATCAGATCGACCGAGTAGGTGTATAATTTCCTGAACCAGCCTTCAGTCACGGTCAGTTAGTTGTAAGTCTCCTTATCACACAAAAAATAGTTTGATAAGTTAGGCTTTTGAATGGATTTGGTTTAATCTTTATGATTTTATTTTATTTTGAAAGGTGTGAAATTTAACCTGGGTTTGATGGACAAAAAACATTATTTGAAAGAAGAATTATGCTAAAAAGATTGTTATAAGTCACGCCACATAAGTTGACGAATGGCAAAAACCATCTGGGTAGGGCGAGGGGAGGAGAGGGGGTACTTTTCCAAAAACATCGAGCTTACGTTACATGCAATTTTTATAGAACAGCTGATTATCCAATCATTTTAACTGAATAGTAGTGAAAATTCATTCGTCAAGTTACGTGGCGGGGGTTATAGTATTGCATATTTGGTTGACTTTATCATACAGGGTGGTTATAAAGTCCCTTCCCCCCTAGTATTTTTCTACAATTTATATTAAAAGTGATTTTCAATGACGGGATGCATTGTATATTTACATACTCTAACTTTTGTAGTAATTTAAAATTTTGGGCGTTACCTGAGGTCTAAGATGTAGGAGTCAACTTCAAAATTCCTTATGAGAAGCTAGTCATGCGACATGTCAAATAACACTACCTTTCCCCCCTGAAAACAGTGGTGCAATCTAAATTCAAAAGGGTTATACCGTTTTCAAGATATCTGTAGGTCTAAGATGTAGGAGTCGATTTAAAGATTTTAACTAGAAGCTAGTCATGCAACATGTCAAATAACACTGCCTTTCCCCCCTGAAAACAGTGGTGCAATCTAAATTCAAAAGGGTTATACCGTTTTCAAGATATCTGTAGGTCTAAGATGTAGGAGTCGATTTAAAGATTTTAACTAGAAGCTAGTCATGCAACATGTCAAATAACACTGCCTTTCCCCCCTGAAAACAGTGGTGCAATCTAAATTCAAAAGGGTTATACCGTTTTCAAGATATCTGTAGGTCTAAGATGTAGGAGTCGACTTAAAAATTTTCACTAGAAGCTAGTCATGCGACATGTCAAATAACACTTCCCTTTCCCCCTAAAAACAGTGGTGCAAACTAAATTTAAAAGGTTTGTACGGAATATTTTGTCCGTGTATCATTGGATCACTTTTAATTGTAATTCAAAATACTTAAGGCTTTTAAAGAAGTAAATTCTTGATTCAAAATAATATATTGACAGTACTGATAAATTAATTGGAATTATTTTTCTTCCAGGCAAATTATCTGCTAATCTTCAAATAAGTATTTTGAATTACAATTAAAAGTGATCCAGGGATACACAGACAAAATATTCCGTACAAACCTTTTAAATTTAGATTGCACAACTGATTTAGGGGGAAAATACAGTGTTATTTGACTTGTCACATGACTAGCTTCTAGTTACAAATTTTAAGTCGGCTCCTACATCTTAGACCTACAGATATCTTGAAAACGGTATAACCCTTTTGAATTTAGATTGCACCACTGTTTTCAGGGGGGAAAGGTAGTGTTAATTGACATGTCGCATGACTAGCTTCCAGTTAAAATTTTTAAGTCGACTCCTACATCTTAGACCTACAGATATCTTGCAAACGGTATAACCCTTTTGAATTTAGATTGCACCACTGTTTTCAGGGGGGAAAGGTAGTGTTATTTGACATGTCACATGACTAGCTTTTAGTTAAAATCTTTAAGTCGACTCCTACATCTTAGACCTACAGATATCTTGAAAACGGTATAACCCTTTTGAATTTAGATTGCACCACTGTTTTCAGGGGGAAAAGGCAGTGTTATTTGACATGTCGCACGACTAGCTTCTCATAAGGAATTTTGAAGTTGACTCCTACATCTTAGACCTCAGGTAACGCCCAAAATTTTAAATTACTACAAAAGTTAGAGTATGTACCTATACAATGAATCCCGACATTGAAAATCACTTTTAATATAAATTGTAGAAAAATACTAGGGGGGAAGGGACTTTATAACCACCCTGTATATAAGAAATGTATAGCCAACTTATTATTCCATATGTTTGAAACTTTGTCAATAATATCAAATGTGGGCTGTATGTTAGTAAATAAAAATCAAATTGCCAATCAGACTGCACAGCTTAAATGCTGCGATCAGCAGGTCCCCTGGTATTAATATATAATTATTTCAAAATATTCATTTGTAAAAGAAGAAAATATAGGATCTACGGCCCTGATTCCTGATATACCAGTAAAACTGAATTGTATTAGTACAAAAAAACTTAAAAGACAGGAAAATCGAGTTAATTTTATGCCACTGTGTTTTATATTTTTAAGCATTTAAGGTATGAGTGCCCTAATGCAACTATTCAACTAAAATGATTACTAAGTTTCAAGAAAATTGATTGAAAAACATTGTCTAAAAAAGGGAAATACAAAACCATGTTTTGCTCAAAAGCCTGATTGGTGACTGCACCACCAGTTCAAAGGTGAAGATGACTCCTTTAGGTGTGTTATTTGTTTCAACGTTTTCATTCCCCCATGATCATACAAACCTAGGTACGCCTTGTGTAGGGTGGGGAGGGCAGTGTTCGACGGGCCGGCATCAGTCGCCCATCAACATCCTGTACAAGAACTTGTGGCGGGCCAAGGTGGAGCCACTGCGGTTCATAAACTATGACAACGTCTCCACCACCGTGTGCAACAACGGCCACTCTGGTAAGGATATCCAGGATAGAGATCCCTAGTCTGAAGTGGGGTATTTCACATCCTGGATTTAATAATAGTAGGTTATTGAAGACCTTTCCGTCTTCAATCCATATGATTTGTCTAGATGACTAGTTACGAGACTGTTATCCCATTATCAAATCTATGTCGTCAAAAGTTAAAAAACACTGTCATTTTTCGTCAATTTTAAAAAGTACATAACACTGAACACACAACACGGACAAAAAGAAACATTTAAACCGCGATCAGTCGTGTGGCCGGCCAAAGATAAGTCCAGACTGCGCGGCCACGGCGAGAGGATAATCAGCCGATGCCTGCTTGACGACGTGTACTCTGGAGCGGTGTTATCAGCTGGTGTTTGTTGGGCCTTTCTATGGTCTCGTTGCTACCTAGCTTTCCAATTCTATCAAATAAAGCAACGATCGTAATCAGCAATAGCATCGGCTGATTATCCTCTCGCCGTGGCCGCGCAGTCTGGACTTGTCTTTGGCCGGCTACACGAGTGATTGCGGTTTAAATGTTTCTTTTTGTCCGTGTTGTGTGTTCAGTGTTATGTACTTTTTAAAATTGACAAAAAAATGACAGTGTTTTTTAACTTTTGACGACATAGATTTGATAATGGGATAACAGTCCCGAAACTAGTCATCTAGACAAATCATATGGATTGAAGACGGAAATGTATTGTGACCTACTATTATTAAGTCTTTCATCAATCCAGGGGGCAACTATGAATAAACATCCTGGATGGTTCTCAAAGAACTAACCGATTTCAAGTGATAATTAAATCATATCAGATAAAATGATTACTCCCATAATTATTATTCTGAAAGTATAAGTTTAAGTTTTTTGTACACCAGTTTCAGTTGTGTATGAGCATTCTTCAATGCCTGCAAATGTTTAAGGTATTTTTTCCTTATTACCAATTGCTGCAAGTCTCATTTAGGTGTATAAGCAGGTCAGGGTTAATTTGCTATTTGTTATTTTAGGCTAACAATGCCAAATGTTTGGTGGACATGTACATCATCATGGCTATGATCAGGGTTGTATATTTACGAGTATGTCGCCTGCAGGCTGTATCTATTTTTAGGGACATTCAATTAGTTTTTATGACACTTATAGGAACACATTCATCTTAAAATACGCACCAGATTACGTTGGTGTCTAAATTTCAAAGTATTACTAACTTTTATGAACTGTATATTCTTTAATTGAATTCCTTAAAAGACAGGAATCACAACACAAAGAATCAAACAAGCCGGCATAACGACCTTTGTGTCTTAATTATTAATATACTTAAATTAATTGTGGGGATGTACTTTTCTCGCATTTTACTGTATTAAACTTTAGGTAGTGTTTTCTTTTTTCAATATAGAGTGGGGAAAACTGGGCTCCACCCCATACTGGGGAATATCTAATGAGCATTTTTCAGCAACGAATATGTTAAGAACACATAAAAACCGCTATGAATGTTTGTGCTATAATATTCCTACCCACTGCTCCATCAGTCACTGATTTTACACTTAATATGTCATACGTCTGATTCTTAAATATTGTAAGTTGAAAATATTTTTTAACACTCATATCCATACTAAATAACGGTAGATTTTTGGAATAAATTATACCAATATCAAAACAAAACTTGCAAAAATTAAAAATGACAACAAAATTAAAAGCAAAATGTAATTCATGTTGGTAAACATACAAAGTAAATATGTTCAGTTGTGTTGAAGGTAAGCCACCGTTGTGAGGCCGGCATCGTAGCCGGGGGGCTGGGCAACCTCTTCATCCTGGACGAGGTGACCTTCCACTGGGGCTCCGAGCACACCATCAAGGACAAACGGTCTGTTGATACACACCGTCAAGTCTCTCGTAAATTTTGGTCTCCTCATAAAAAACGTTGTAGGTCACAGTTTGAAAAAAGTTATATGTATTGGAAATATTGTTAATTAGTAATTAATTAATTTTCCAAGGAATCAGAGTTGTCTTTTATGATCTCGTCTCAAATATGTTTTAGGTTCAGTACCAATTAAATATCTATATTGGTTTTCAATTAAGTCTAACATCTATTTAATACGCTAAGAATTTTTTTAATGAGAACTCCTAAAATTTTAAACTGATTTTCAAGTTTTTGGTGTCATTAGGTAGGGCGTGGTCTGTGGTTGTTCCTGCCAAAAATTAAAAAAAAAACCAACTTAAAATAAAGGTGCTACCGATCATTGAAATTTGATTTTTCCATTGGAATACTATTATTGGTATTGGGTTGAGCATTTTAAATCATCTGTTATTGTACAGCTGTCAATAAATGTAGTTTTGGGTTATAACTCATAATCAGTACAATATTTGATTGGTCGGGTGTTATTCATTTAGAACTAAAAGTAACATTTTAAGAAATTATATGCGATAGTCCTTTAAAAAATGGCCTTGAGCTACTATATTTTAACATTGTTGCACAGACTTGTCAACTCTTTAAATGATGACATACAGATGCAAAATATTCAACCATGAAACATTTTGTATGTCCAACATTGAAAGAGTAATGAACTTGGCTTTTCCATCTAATGACACAAATTTTATGTCCCTTTAATATTATAAGTATTAAGAGAACCGAAAATCATTATCACAGTAATTTAATTTTGAACAAGACTGAAGAAGGTAAAATTGTTGACTAAAAAGATACATACTTGTGTATCAAGTCAATAGCAAAATACAATAAAATATGTTTTCCTACCACTGCATGGAAATACTCACATTGCCACAGCTGTAATCCTACGCAAAACAGTTCATTTCCGTTTTCCGGTCCTTTTCCGCTCTAGAGCGGTAATGGAACATTGGCGCACGCTAAATCAAGGTTATTTTACATCTACAATAGGTTAGAACGGTAAAGAAGGTGACGTCACAACACAGACTAGTTTCTATTGGTCAGAAACCACATGACAATCACCATAATTATTACAAATTAATTGTAGTTGCTTTGCTCTGAATCAGCTGATCAGTATTTCACGGTCAGTATTTTGATAACACTAACTTCCGGTTACACATCTATGCAAGTGATTACGATTTATTACAGTTATTAAGTTAATAAAAGTTAATGAAGTTAAATTTAAAGTTGATATAATTGTGTACGTTTATTAAATATATTTAATCGGTTGTAATTATGGTGGTAGGAAAAATATTGTGTGTATTACGAGCACTAATAGTCATTGCCGCTCTTGAAATGTTTGGCCGCACTCAGCTGACGCTTCGTGCGGCCATCTACATTCTCGAGCGGCAATGACTTTATTTGCGCTCTTAATACACAAATAGCTATTTCAAAAACTTTTAGTTTAGAGAGTGTAATAGTTAAAAGAAAAAAAAAATACTTGAGAGTGTTTCCTTTTGTGTTAGAAAGATATAAATCTAGAAGATGGCAGTTGATAATAGTTTGTCACATTTCCATTGATTTCGAATTATGGCTGGCGCTGCTACTGAAGTTGTAAAATCTGTCACCTAAACTTAAGAGACCTCTTATAATAATGGTGGTTGGTTGTCTACAATTTCCTGTTATCCCATCATTAAAAGCTTAAAGAAATAATGGTGAAAATACTGATGTTTTTTTGCAATAACACAGCAAGTTTTAATAAAGAGACCTCAAATTCAAATGCCTATTACATAAATTTTTTTCTCCAAGCAGAGTAACGAATATTCACATTTACAAATATAAACTGTTTTTAATTTTTATATAAGTTTGAGGTAATATTTCTAAAACAAGTTCATCTATTAAGATGATAAGAGCTTTTACTATATTTTCTCAAATGTAAGCCCAAATATACCTTATTTTATAGTTAACGTCAAATTGTATACAGAAATCAGGCCATTACATATTAAACATTGTCATTAATTATTTCCAAAATCACTTTATTCAAAGTAAGCAAAAGGATCATTTTAGCTTTAACTAACATATTTGTTCAGATATCCACTGGAAATGCATTTGATACACTACAACAGTAACTACGAAAATAAAGACATCGCCTTATGTCACAGTGATGGTTTGGCGATTATAGCAGTATTGTTTTGTGTAAGTAAAAGACAAGCTGCCTCTACAGAATGTATGTAATCTTGCACACTTTAGGCTTTGTAAACGTTAATGTGGACATGATTTTGTTAAGTTTTTTTTTTTTTTACTTTCTGTAGAAAAGTAGACCCTCTCTTAATTGGACCCCAGCTTGTATTAACCACCTCTGCTCCACACAAAATAGAAATCAATTTATTCTTCCTGAAAATTAAAAATGGTAACCAACCTTTTCTAGGAATTGAGAGACATTTCCATCATCAATTTACTGGAATAGAACCAACAAGTAAATCTTTGTATGAATCTCGTGGGAAACTCACAATATTGTGGAATTTCACTTCGTCAGCTTTTCTACTCAATGTGATTACTCACTTTCACCGATCTTTAGGTTATTTGACCTAAGTCCGGTTTCTTGAAGGTCCGTTAAGAGAGGGTCTACTGTATTGATATTAGCTGACAATTGTTAAAAAGTTGTTAACCCTTTCAGTGCTACGGTACGATATATTGGATCACAGTTTGTTCACAAAAAGTGCTAAGATCTGATACATCGGGTCTCCCCTTTTATTCAAAAAGTGCTAAGATCTGATACATCGGGTCTCCCCTCTTATTCAAAAAGTGCTAAGATCTGATACATCGGGTCTCCCCTTTTATTCAAAAAGTGCTAAGATCTGATACATCGGGTCTCCCCTCTTATTCAAAAAGTGCTAAGATCTGATACATCGGGTCTCCCCTTTTATTCAAAAAGTGCTAAGATCTGATACATCGGGTCTCCCCTTTTATTCAAAAAGTGCTAAGATCTGATACATCGGGTCTCCCCTTTTATTCAAAAAGTGCTAAGATCTGATACATCGGGTCTCCCCTCTTATTCAAAAAGTGCTAAGATCTGATACATCGGGTCTCCCCTTTTATTCAAAAAGTGCTAAGATCTGATACATCGGGTCTCCCCTCTTATTCAAAAAGTGCTAAGATCTGATACATCGGGTCTCCCCTTTTATTCAAAAAGTGCTAAGATCTGATACATCGGGTCTCCCCTCTTATTCAAAAAGTGCTAAGATCTGATACATCGGGTCTCCCCTTTTATTCAAAAAGTGCTAAGATCTGATACATCGGGTCTCCCCTCTTATTCAAAAAGTGCTAAGATCTGATACATCGGGTCTCCCCTTTTATTCAAAAAGTGCTAAGATCTGATACATCGGGTCTCCCCTCTTATTCAAAAAGTGCTAAGATCTGATACATCGGGTCTCCCCTTTTATTCAAAAAGTGCTAAGATCTGATACATCGGGTCTCCCCTCTTATTCAAAAAGTGCTAAGATCTGATACATCGGGTCTCCCCTTTTATTCAAAAAGTGCTAAGATCTGATACATCGGGTCTCCCCTCTTATTCAAAAAGTGCTAAGATCTGATACATCGGGTCTCCCCTCTTATTCAAAAAGTGCTAAGATCTGATACATCGGGTCTCCCCTTTTATTCAAAAAGTGCTAAGATCTGATACATCGGGTCTCCCCTCTTATTCAAAAAGTGCTAAGATCTGATACATCGGGTCTCCCCTCTTATTCAAAAAGTGCTAAGATCTGATACATCGGGTCTCCCCTTTTATTCAAAAAGTGCTAAGATCTGATACATCGGGTCTCCCCTCTTATTCAAAAAGTGCTAAGATCTGATACATCGGGTCTCCCCTCTTATTCAAAAAGTGCTAAGATCTGATACATCGGGTCTCCCCTCTTATTCAAAAAGTGCTAAGATCTGATACATCGGGTCTCCCCTTTTATTCAAAAAGTGCTAAGATCTGATACATCGGGTCTCCCCTCTTATTCAAAAAGTGCTAAGATCTGATACATCGGGTCTCCCCTCTTATTCAAAAAGTGCTAAGATCTGATACATCGGGTCTCCCCTTTTATTCAAAAAGTGCTAAGATCTGATACATCGGGTCTCCCCTTTTATTCAAAAAGTGCTAAGATCTGATACATCAAGTCTCTCCTCTTGTTCAAAAAGTGCTAAGATCTGATACATCGGGTCTCCCCTCTTATTCAAAAAGTGCTAAGATCTGATACATCGGGTCTCCCCTCTTATTCAAAAAGTGCTAAGATCTGATACATCGGGTCTCCCCTCTTATTCAAAAAGTGCTAAGATCTGATACATCAAGTCTCTCCTCTTGTTCAAAAAGTGCTAAGATCTGATACATCGGGTCTCCCCTCTTATTCAAAAAGTGCTAAGATCTGATACATCAAGTCTCTCCTCTTGTTCAAAAAGTGCTAAGTTCTGATACATTGGGTCTCCCCTCTTATTCAAAAAGTGCCAAGATCTGATACATCGGGTCTCCCCTCTTATTCAAAAAGTGCTAAGATCTGATACATCAGGTCTCTCCAATTATTCAAAAAGTGCTAAGATCTGATACATCGGGTCTCCCCTCTTATTCAAAAAGTGCTAAGATCTGATACATCGAGTCTCTCCAATTATTCAAAAAGTGCTAAGATCTGATACATCAGGTCTCTCCAATTATTCAAAAAGTGCTAAGATCTGATACATCGGGTTGGGTTGTCTCAAATGTTATTTGGAAACACACCAATGATCCAATGATTCCATTCAATCGAGATCGGGAACCCCATTGTCTAGCCTTTTTGGGTTGAAAATGGATTTCTTCTTATGCAATTGCCTCTGCCTCCTTAGGAACCCCAGCACTTTTCAAATGTTATGTAAATGGAATATTTTCCAGCATTGAGGGGGTTAACACATGTACATACCATGCATTACAATACCTCTAAGTATTCATGATAGTTTAATTGACATTCATATATTAGTTTAGAATTAGTGATTTTGCGTACCAGATTGGTATGCACGCTTTAAAGCAGCCCAGCACCTTATGCACGGAGTGCTTGCTTTTAAGGTAAACAATTCTCACTCTTTTTACTCAAAAGAACAAACTTGTTAACTGTGCATATAGATGTAGTTACTTGTTTCACCAGCATTCACTGTTTTATATAATTAGCTTATTATAAAATCAGACCTAAATTGAAAATATATTTTATAACGTATTTTTGATATATTTCTTGTAAGCAGTATATTTCTATACAACACTATTTAAAATATTTATTTACTAAGGTGTGAAATGCATATTTAACACCAATTATTTCTAATAAAACTCTCTCTTCTTGTATTACATAAAAAATAAATCAGAAGCAAAATCAAGGGTTTTAAAAATTTTATATTAATGATTTTTGCTAACTTAGCTTTTATTCCTACTTTTCAAAGAATTTATTTTAAAAAATCTAAATTAGATAACTTTTTTTACACAAATTGAATACAGTGATTATAAAGTAGTTACAATTTCACTATCACTATTTCAGGCAACTATCAGGGATAATCAATTCTTCAACCCCATAATATCGGCTCTCGAGGATGAATTCATCTACGGTAGCATCGGCAACATGTCGACAGTACCTGAACCTATCAACCTGGAGCGGTTGCTGCCTTATGACCCCCAGAAGTTCTTCCGCTACCATGGGTCTCTGACAGCACCGCCGTGTACAGAGATTGTTACTTGGACTGTTATGGAACATGTTTCATATCTATCTAAATCTCAGGTTGGTTAAGTTCACAAGCCATAATTAAAATAGCTTAGACAAGACAAAAAGTGATTTGAAGGTTTTGAGTTAGTTAGATAAACTGGTTTTTAAGAGAAAGCCAGTGGCGGCTCGCCCATAAGGACTCCCGGACGCCGCCCCTCCTAAAGAATTGATTGAAATCAAAATAAATAAACTAACAAAAATATTATTTAAGAGAATGACTATATAGGTCATAAGTTGACTATAGAAACAGATCGTACCAAAATAAAATCCAAAATCGACGATAATTGTGCCTCTAATCCTAACGCAGCCGGCTCGGGCCGGAGCGACGGACGCCGGCCACGGCGTCCTAGCGCTCTTGTAAAACCAAATGGTGACGCGCATACGCGCAGCTCACTCACACAGGCACACCCAACGGCTGCTAATGCAACGCTCTGCCCGGCGCCCTAGGCTGCGCACCACTGCTCCAGCCACTGCTACCAACCGAGCGATGCCAAAAGTGTAACTGTCATTTCCCTCGCGATGCAGTCGTCCGTCAGGGTTCTGTTGTGCGTAATGTTGTACGTGTTGGTGTGCGTTGTGTTGAAATAGTGAATTATATAGATTTGTGAGGAAATGTAAATGGGTGAAAGTGTAATGGGTGGCGTTGGAGATGAGCAACATTTACACCAGGTAAATCGTATAGTAAGTAATAGAACGAAAAAACACGGAATTTTATAATTACTTTGAAGAACCTGGGGCTTCTAAGGCCCAATTTAGTTATTAATCAAATGCAAAGTTGAACAAAAAGAAAAATAGTTTTCATCAAAAGTGTTTTAGAAATTTATACAATTAGGCAACTGGCTCTGTTGCTATAAAATTAAAAACTCGTTTTTTCTGTAACACTTGCTTGATTATAGGGATTCAGGATCGTGCCTTAACTGTTGGTGGTATTTCAGAGATTAAACATTTGAGCTAAATAGTTAAGATACATAAAACGAGTGACAAACACATCAAGGCGTGTATAATTTGATGAAGTAGGCCTACTTGGAAAGATCAACATTAGATTTGCGACATTAAATAAAACTGTAGGCCTACAAAATGTCTTGTGGATGCAGATTTTTTATTTTTATTTATTTATTTTATTTTTATTTATTTATTTATTATTTTTTTTGCTGGATTTCGTTAAGCAAAATCATTGACTATGAATACATACCGTAGTCAATGGCAAAATACTCCCACATTGTGATGTATCCTTTACAGTTCATAAAACAATTGATTGTATTAAGGCTTTCAAGTGCGATAAAGAATTTAAATATGAAGTACAAAAAAATAAGAAACTCCCCTGAACTAGATTAGTCCAATGTGTGAACAAAATCGTACATGAACCCAGACGTAAACATGGTTTGAAGACCGGAAATATATTGTCGCAAAGGAAGTGTGTGACATCTTAACATCCGGGGTAGCGGACCGCTTTCAATTCTTAGAACACACCTGTCCGCGGAAAAACTATGTCAGTCTGATTTGTTTCCTCAAATCAAACAAATATCATGAATAATGAAGTAGGCCTAAGCATTAAACGGATTCATAACTGAATAAAATTGACGGAAAACAACTGATTGTTTTAGGTCAAAAAAGTCATCTCTGTTGTACATTACTAATACTCTGCAGTACAACAGATTATCAGTTATGTAAAACAGAGATGACTTTTCGTCAGCAATTGTGATTAAGATTTTTAGGCTATATTGTAATTTAATTCAACTTTGTGAATTATACCTGTTTGACGAACTATTATTTAATGACATAAGACATAACCGTTTTTCCTGAAGCAGACATTACTTATCTTCACTGGCGTAAATATAAATAAAATAATGATAAGAGCCCCCCAAGCGTCCCTAACCACCGGCCGCCACTGGAGAAAGCATTGTCAATAGTGTATTCTTTGTTGATTATCAGCCACATTTAAATTTTCATTTCTGTATTTGTATGATAAAGAAAATGGTTTAAATTGATCAAATTTAGTCTTAAAGTGAAAATTTTTCTGAAGACCCTTTAACAGAGACAACATTTGGGATTTTTTCCTAACAATTCTTGAAATGAACACAAATCAATGAGGATGGTTTAAACTATTTTGATTTACTTTTATTAATACATAGAAACTGAAATTATCAACGTTCATGTGGTATTCTGGGCTTAAAGGTGCACATGACAAAGTCACAGTGTACAAGTCTCAGTGCCCACGGACTGACGTGGTGTCAATTTACTGTACATAGAGAAAAAAATATAAACCTCATCCACGTCAAAAGATGTTGGTGTAAACTTAGCGTGTGGTCTGGTATCATCATTCCCATTTTATTTGTCTCTATTGCTCATGATTAGGTCTTAAATTAGGTTTCTGATTTCAGGCATCACACCTAATTAAGTTTCGACATCCTTACATAACGATCTTGTTGGTAAGAATTTCTTTAATGTGGAAAATTACTTTACAGTTGCAGAGATTTTGCAGAATCCGGACTAGAACAGGGAGCAAGACGAACTTCAGATGGCAGAAACCTCTAAATAGCCGCAAATTATTCCTGCTGACAGGAAGTCAAGAAAGAGCGAAATACAATATTATTGCTTTACTCTTTTGTTTATCGATTAGCAGATTGTAAATTGTATAAAACTGTATTAATTCTTTTAGTCTAACATCTGTGATTATTGTTCCTACAGTCCAATAAATTTTTGTTACAGTGTTTGTATGTTTTAATAATTCAAATACAGTTTATTTGCTTTGTGAAAATCAATAGTTTGTAGTAAAATACACAAACTCATTATTATATGCGCCTACATATTTACGACTTGATTACACTTTAGTAAAAGTACATGTTCTAATCAAGACAGGATTAAGCATTATTATTTACAAATTTTACTTGATCGCAATATTTCACACACGACCCTTTATTTGAGTATAAAGGGTAGTCAGCACTTTACAAACATTTGAGTTGAACTTGATTGACAAACATGTTCGCCTAGTTTTTAGCCATCTTAAAAAATAATTTTACACAAAGAATAAACTTAGAAGAAGCTCTGAGCCAACAAACTGCAATTACTGCTACTGTACTTTTAAACTTACTAATTCACTTAGTGAACAAGTGACAATCAGTATCTTTGATTATTAAACATAACTCCAAACGGAAACAATCTGACTTCATCGCAACATCTGGCTTAAAATTTAAGGAAAGGCAAGTCTTCATTAAAAGTCACACATTTTAGTTTTAAGATTGGTTTATTTAGTTACCTTTTGCTGATTAGAGATGAAATCACAAATTATGAGTCCTTTGGAATTCAAAGTGACATTCTCCACAACTGTAAATGAAAACTTAACTAAAACAGAAAAGATTAAAATTACAAACCAATCTACAGAGACACAAGGTTAATTTTATCATGAAAATGGGGGCCCATTTCATAATAATTTTATTATGAAATGGGCCCCTGGTTTTGGGTTTAGAGAAGATTGCGGTTGGAGCCGTCAGTTTTAAAAATCATGCAATAAAAGTGATGGAGTTTAGAATCATTTTGAAGACCGATCTTACAAAGATATATAGGGAAACACTAATGATACCGAAAGGCTGTTAATAAAACTGTTTTGTGCGGCCAAATAATGTTGAAATTATTTATAATGATTTTATTGAATTTTTAAACGAAGGTTATCTACGCTTCAAGAAGACTGATCTTACCATGCGAGATACTAACCAAATGCTGATTGGGCAGGAGAACTCCAAGATTGAAAATCAACTATTGGTTAAGTTTTCCTATTGGGATTGTGCTATCAGTTGGTTAACAAGGAAGCAGCAAACTGTGGCTCTCTCGTCTACCGAATCTGAATATGTTGCGATGAGCAACATCGCAGAAACATGAATTATTTTTGCATAACTGTTTAACATGAACTACTGTATGAAAACATAAAGCCTGTCATTATGCCTTACCGTAACTAAAGAAATATTGGCGAACAGAACAATCAAAATTAAAAGTCAACAAGGTAGCTCAGTGATGCTCTGGCTTTGAACACTGAACCCTTTGAACTACCTCTTAGCGTTTTGTGGAGTGTTTTCAGGACATCCTGTAAAAGTAACTAAACTATCTGAAACTTTGGCTATTTGAAGTAAGTGCCATTGTGACACATGTGACCAAAAACAATAGAAATATTTGTACAAGCTCACTCACCTTGTCTCTTCTGTGATTCCTTAAACTTACCACAGCATTCCTTACACTGTTTTGCAGTGGGCTAAAACAAGCTTTATACTTCTTACCCTGTAAAATGAACAACTGCCTGAGTAAAGTTCCATTCTTATAATAGCTACATAACTTGCAACACAGTTTTAAATGGACAAAGTTTAAAAACTAAATCTTCCACTACTAATAACAATGACTGTGATTTGGAGGATGTGTCACTTGACAAAAATTAATAGTTTTTAAAACCATTCAGGCTTGACACTCCCTCCAAATCTGGAAAAAATCGCATATTTTTGTCATTGTCTAACTTGACGATCGTCCGACTTCGTCATGGTACACCGCCAGCCAATGATTATGATGCTATGACATGCTTCGTCTTTCCCCTCAAACTTGTATTTTTATATAAAGTGACGGTGTTACTAAAGAAGATACTTGTCAAGAAAATAACGCCATAATAACAGAAGAGAAATTGTACAATTCTTGGAGTTGGCTTGTACACCAATAATTATATTCCGGGTTGTTTATTTCCCATCATTTTCAACATTTTACACAATGTTTACTTTTATTTAGGCTTGGAAATTTATATTTACCCAAAAAGCGATATATTTTAAAGGGTTGCATATAACCAGTAAGTAATATATTAAAAGTATAATGCTTTTATCACTATAACATATTTTACAATTAACTAACTATTAAATGTTTAATAAAAATTTATAATTTATTTATATATTGGATATTATTTTTATTTTCATCACACTTTAGAAGTCATAACTGCATTAAAACCAGGTGTGGGATGAAGCACAACTGCGGAAAGAAAATCAAATACAATAGCTTTACAATTTAACGGAGGTTGTTATGTCAATAATTCAAAATGCAGCTGGTAGCATAAACAACGACACCTGAACGACAGCGACAAAAGTCGCAGCAGCAAGTGTCGTCAGTGTGAAAGGAGTCTAAATGAACAAAAATTTTTTCTATACTTTTTAGTAGTCGAGAACATTGAAAAAATTTGGCGATGTAGGACAGAATGGTCTTAAAAGAAACAAATGGACATAAGTTAGTATTCTCAAGGCGACAAAGACTGGATAAGTTACATCACAGGTCATTAAATCACTATCTAGAGACAGGGACCTCAGATAGTGGGTATTTTAACCTGAATATGAGTGAGAGATGAGTGTAGGATGATTGCCAAGTGTACGATCTTGTAGTCTAATTACTGACTAAGACCGACATTCTCCTTAGGCAGGACTGTTAATGTTATCTAGGGACCTACAGTTTAACGTGGGATCCGAACCACAATTCATAAACAAACAACCTCTGTATATAAAATCCTCATATATGCAAATTGGTCTAATTATGAGGATGGTCTTTAAGGATGAACTAGTATTCATTAGTGCGGACGTTAATCCCCACTAGGGAATATCGCATCCACAAGCCATCGCTTATAACTATCCACAATTAATTACCTCTAAGTAGCTGGATTACAGGACGTCGCCACCGTCCCAGTCTTAGAGTCTCTTAGAGCTGTATTAAAACTACCAAGTGTGAATAAAATTGCATGCAATATTCCATTAGAACTAAGAACAAGGTTAACTAACAACAAGTTAGTTTAGGGACGGCATTCAATTCATGTAAGTGTAATGATGGAAGTCTGAACAGGACAGAACCTTGTAATCAAACTGGTCTAGTAAAATCAACTGAAATTTTTTAAAGGAAATATTTTGTGAATTTGAGGAATTATTCTTAGTTTTCCAATACAAATGTATCCAAGCTTTTGATAAAATATACATGAATTAAAGATTACTCACCAAAACATCTCGTAACTAGGAGCAGTTCTCTCACAGCCATCTCCTGAGAAACACATTTTTGTTTAGAGGTTTGACAGACACACACAACAAAACATACTAGAGAGTTTTTGCACATGTGATAAACGATCAACGTTATTTAAATAATGATGGATTTAGCTATTTTTACTGCTTGCAGTTACAAAAACTAGTTGAAAAGTCGTCAATGACAAGTATTACATATCATTTATTCAGTATAACCATGCTATATAAAGTATTATTTAAAATTTGTCAATTTTAAAAAAGTATTTACCATAAGATTTATCGTATATTGCAAAAACTCTCTGCTATTTGAAACAGCCCTATTTTTACAACAGCGGTTTTTTTGCATGTTTTAAAAAGGAAGTTGTGTTGAAAATACTGTACTGTATACTTTTATTAGGTTATGTTTTTTACTGTTAGAATTTTTGGAATTGGATTAAATGTATATAATTTGTACATTGAGAAAGGATAAAATGATTCAAGCAGTTGTGTTGTTTTCAAAATCTAGTTAAATTTTGTGATCAAAATTAGAAAGTTATAACAGTTGTAAAAAAAAAATTAATTGAAATTGGAAGATAATTTTAACTGTGGGACAAAATATGAATAGGGTATTTTAATAGCTGAACAGAGATTATGTGATAATAATTTGGTTAAAATTGATAACTGATTTTAGTTTTTATACATTCTGATACAATATTGTAGTATCTATTAAGAAAAATAATGTTAACAGTCTGATGATGCCAGTTTTTTTCAGTTAAAATATTAAGCTATCCAATGGAGGGTACCATAGAAATGACAGTAATAAATAACCGTAACCAATAAATTTTTAATGTGTTATTTTGGTCAATATTGGTGTAAATATTGAAAACTTCATAAAATTATGTTGACAAACGTAACTCATTCCATGATCAATGATATTCGATACCTTATTATACGATCAGGATGAAAAATTTGGAATGATTTACATTTTTACACTGAAAACAAGCCTTTAATGTGACTGGATAGCATCCCAAATAATAATAATAAATAAAAATATTTTTGACAAATTTCTGGTGAAAAGTAAAAATAAAAAATTTTGCTATGACAAAACATCTTACAAGACAGTAATATTAGGTTACCCTACAGTTACTTTTTAAAAATATATCTGTAGGTACATAAGACCCTCAATTATCTAGAATGGCTGAAGGAAGTAAAGATGGGAATTATTGTTACTTTAGAGTAAAACGTTACACCGTTCCATTCAAGCTCGGTAACAGGTTCCAGTAACGTGTTAATTTTGTAACTGTTACCCGCCCGTTTCTGCTGCAACTCCGACGCCGCAACACATTCCAGCCCACCGGAAACAAAATTTTTGGTTTGTTCCGTCTCGGCTGGGCTGTTATGTTTTAACGCGCTTTCACCGTCTATTCCGCGGTGACTGGCCGGCTGGAATTGAACGAAACGCCAAGTTATTTCTCTACCACCGTTGCCGGCGTTCGATCGTTCCGGCCTGACGGGAATGTAATGTTTTTTTGTGCTGGGTTAGTGTTATTTTTGTCAACCTTTTATTGACCGTTTGTTCGTTTTGGACAACAAGTTAAGCCTCCCATTCGTGTTAACATTCCACTGAGTAACTGGCTGTTCACGTTCACATTTTTCGTAACGTCCTAACAAGAATGTAACCTCAATCTTTAGTGAACTGTTAAGCAGTTTTGCTTATATGACTATAATATTTGTTCACGATGCCATACCATGTTTCTTTCTTTGATAAATTTAATTAATACAACTTTTGAAATAGTTTTTTTATGCTTAAAGTGTTTTGTCCTAATTAATCAGAAAATTGTGAGTGTTAAAAAAATAACGGGGTGTTTTATGTAACATATTAGCTTAATAATAGGTTACAAGTCATTAACACTGTTATTAACCTGTTACGTTAAAGAACCCCACCTCTAGAAGGAGGGTTAGGATTTTATTGAATTCGAATAGGGTTGATTTCGCAGTTAGTAATTTTTTACACATGAATGTCAATCTGGAGCGATCACCTTATGAAGTAAACTGACATAATTTGCTACTCGTTTGGCTTAAATACTGGCATTAAAATGGAACAACTAAGTAAAATAGTAAAAAGGGATACAAGGAGTTAAACCGCTTTACGTCCCAGTTAGTAGATAGCCAAATTTCCAATATAATTCTAGGCCTATATAAAAATAACTCAGGGTATTTTTGTCCAAATTGTTTGTGGTCTGGATAATTGAGGGTCTACCCTCATCACATTAGTTCAAGTTTAGCAAGGAGTTATGCAGTCACATAGGCCCGTTTGGATAAAACGAGGATAAAAAACTGTTGTAGGGTTGTTGACCAATTTCCGGGGAAATACCTTTGAGCGAGCTAAGCAAGCGAGCGAACTCCTTGCCTGCCGCCACTCAACTTCACGCACTTCTTCTGCAACATAAATTTCACATTACAAGACTTGTGCAGTAGCAGAATATAATTGTTTGACTTTGTCTACAACAATCATATTTGCATAAAAAATTAACTGTTTCTTAACTTATTGGATTGAACCTTACTAGATCAATTATTTACATAAATGACATAAAATTTGACAAAGTTATATTGATTAAGATTAACATGAAATTTATTGAAAATTAAAATTGTAATTTAGTAATAATTCGACAAACATTGTCATTTTAACATGTAGTAATGTTGTTTAAAATTAATTAAATCGTAGAGTTAACAAATCAGGACAGTTATATGTTTATGTTACTTTCTGTATATTCTATAAACACTGTAAACCAAAAAGAAAATTCTAACTAAACATTAAATTTTAAGTATTAAAGCTTTATAATAATAATACAAAAACTCAAACTTAAAATTCTTAACTTTCCTTAAAATCCGTTTCATTTTGATAAATTAATATTTATCCCAATATTTTTACAAAAATCCAGAAAAAATAGGGACTCTTTATAAATTATAAAACTACATTATTTAAACCAACACACATGTTTACAAAAATCAAATTTAAAGTTTCATAGTAGCTTAAAGATAAATGATGCAAAATGTTCTTCCTCAATCTTCCCAATAGTTGATTCTTCTTTCTTCTCTCTTCAGTGGCTGCTGTAATAGTTGTATTCTACTGTCTCCTTGAGTTTTAAAAGATGTTCAACTCTCTTATTCTTTATAAGATCTAAACTTAAAAAATATATATATATATCTCAAAGAATTAAAACTAATTAGCCCTTAAAAACAAAATGCATTTCCCGAAAAGTTAAATTGTATGTTCCAATTAATTATTTAGGTTTAGGATGGCATGTTTTGCAGTAAAAAATTAGAATGTTTCAATGTTTAACTACACTGGTCAGAGTCACTTATTCAAAGCAAATATTTTAATTTAAATTAAGGAAAGACACAAATCAAGGGAAAACAATATGTCAGTTCCAAAAAAGAAGAGTGATACAAAGGTGTACAGAAAAAGAAAGGTGTGATTAATTGGCCAGCTGGAGAGATGTGAATGGACTCGTTTCTAGCACTCTTGATGAACAGCTAGAGCACTAAACTGAGATGGTATTTTATATTTACTTTGAAATCCTGAAGTCCATTTATCCACCTACGTCATTGTGATTTTTCTTTACCCCCTTGGGGTTTGTTACAGTTAGAACTAGGTTAGTCTTTGTCATGAAAGTGTAGTTCTTAAATTCTTCACAGTTCAATTATTTATTTGTATACTTCTTGAACTAAATTATAAATTTTACATTCAAAGAACATTATCAAAATGGCAACCTTTTTTTTAATTAGAGTACTACACATTACGAGAAAGAAAAAAAATAGTAACAGTACCAATCTTCTACAGTAGACTCCCTCTTAACCGGCCACCTTTTAACCGGCCTCTGCTTTAACCGGCCTCTGCTTTAACCGGCCTATACCCCGGCACAAAAGCAACATCATTTAACCAGCCATTTTTTATCGCAACATTGCTTTAACTGGTCATGTTTCGCCAGAAACTTTGTTTTCTTATCTACTGTATCATTCAATTCAATATTATATCATGATGTTCTCAAACCAGCTAAAATGTACTGTCCTGGACGGAAGTGTGTGTCACCGGAAGTGAATGAGTTTGGACTTGCTATCCAGTAGACACAAAATAGGAAATGAATTATTAGTTTATTTTAGTCATGGATTTCATGGGTGTCGGATGTTAGCTATAGAGTAGATATAGAGTAATATATTTTGTTTTTTTTTTTTTACCTTAATTGCATTTAGGCCATTTGAAATTGTAGTTTGACATTATTAAATGTACATCGGTTTAACCGGTTAAATAATTATCTGGCCGAGGCCTGGTCCCGAGTTGGCCGGTTAAGAGGGAGTCTACTGTATTAGCTTTAGATTGGTTGAAAAAAATCAGCAATTGATGAGGGAGGGATGAGTAATTAAGTGGTGAACCTGTGTATAGCTCAAAACATCCATTTGTATGGTTCAAAACATCCATTTCTTAAATTTTCTTTCATCCATACTCTACAATAACCACTTGACACAAATGTTACAATTTAAATAGTACAAGTGCTTAATTTTTTTGTTATCAACCTTTGAGATCTTTGTATCAAAAGAGACTTATTATGAAACACTGCTTGTAAAAAAGGACATATATATTTTATCAAAGCAACGCATGTCGACTAGGTAAAAGGAGCAAATACTTTATATTTTGTTTTAAGACCATGGTTTTTATAACTTAACCCTTTGATGACTAAGGTATTTTTACGGAAAATTGATTATTCATGTTGTTATGGAACGTCCAGCGTCAAACTGTTGAAAATTAGTGAAGATGTTTCAGAACGTTCTTTGGCATTCTATTTTGTTTAGCATTTATTTAATACAAAATGAGATAAGAACGACTCTGGAATGCTATTCATCCTACTGGTGATTATAATTGAATTATTATGAGGAGGGCTAGCTCCGCACCTGAAAATAGTAGTGAAGGCGTGGTCTGTTACTGCTGTGAAACGCCACTCCCGTCACCTTCTGTCCTTGCGTCGTAACTTGACACTCATCGGTGTGATTACACTTACAAGCTTTGTTACAGTCCTTTTGTAGTCTTTTGCCTTAGTATTTTAAATTTGTAACGTGAAAAATGAATAGGTAGAAAAATAGTTGATTTCCATGAAATAGTGAAATAAGGTACAAAGATCTTTCACTTAATTTACTCTTGATTCTGCTCTTTTACTATTTTAAGTTATAAACTTACTTAAGTAAAAAAATATTAGGTGCAAAACATTTTTTTCTTACTTTTTTGAACCACTTAAAGTTAAAATTGGCTACTCCTCTACTTAGAACGTTCTGGAATTACCTTACTCGTGAGAAGGCTAAAAGATGTATTATTAGGAATAATTTCATAAAATTTAATTATATTATGAGTTAAGTTTTATTCATTGATAGAAAATAGGTTGTAAGTTTTATGACCAATAATTAAAAAAAAGCTAATCCTTTTTAAAATATCAATGCTCATTATTTAGATTTATTGCGAGCGGAAATGTTACAGAAATAAATAAATTTTTTATATTTAAAACAATCTGAGCTTTTGTTTACAATCTTCATCTTAATTTTCAATACAGGAGTCTCATTCTGAAAATATATTTTAGTTCCAATGAAACAAAAAGTCTGATCAATCTATCTCTCCTTTAATCCCAAAACATTTAAGCTTGGAAAGTTTTGTGTTACTATGTGGTCTAGATTTTGATTTTACATGAAACAAAAGAAATATAAAAAAAAGAAGTTTAAAAGCGAACACATGTTTTCCATTATGATATTATAGAGAAAGAAATCATCAATTTACTCCAAACTGAAACAGGAAATTACCCAAACAAATTACCCAACAAATTAATCCTGTTCGAGATAACTGACAAAAATAGCTTTCCCAGAAAAGAAGTTGAATGATTACACAACATTTCTGCATGTGGTACCTGGTTAAAGCTAGGGAAAAACTTGAATACTAAAAATATGTGATAGAAAGTAAGCTATTGCATTCTTTCAAACCAAATTTAGAATTAAAATATATACTAGGGGGCCCATGCACAAATTGCAAATTATGTACTCCTTTCTGTGTGTGATAAACTCACCTACAGTACAATTTGAAGAAATTATATGCATTTTAATCAATATTTATGTTGATTATGCGGAGACAATCTAATTTTGTTGCCAATCAGACTTCAAAATTCATCTGTAGATAATCAGCTGTTATTACAATTCATATTTAAAAATCGTATAATTAATGTTGGTCAACATTTTAAAGCGCCCTCTACAAATAAATCAAAGGCTAGGGGGGCAAAGCACGAAACGAAATGACTTTTTAATCACCATTCGCACACTCGCAAGATCATAAGCTTTAAAATGATACATCAATCTTCAAAATTGGTTAAGTAGGTTGAGAGAAAAAGGGGTGTAACAGACGAAACCCTTATTGAATTAAGTACATTAATAATTGTAATTCCATGAATTAAGATGTTATAATTAATAATGTTGCTAACTTGATGTAAAATATTTAGCTAAGATATACTACAGTAATTTATCTTCATCAATATTCAAGTTAAATGGTTTATAAAATTTCACCTAGTCTTAGGACCAATGATAATAAATTACAAACAAAAATAAAAGAAATATTTTCCTACAAATCAAAGATAATTCCAATCAACTGAGAATGAGAAAATATATTTCATAAAGCCTCAAAAGTTTACTAAATCAAATTATTCAATAATTTTATTCTTTATTTGTTAGAAAATATTTAGATTCTTTATAGTCAATTGCATTTAAATGAATGGTTAAAAAAATGATTTATCAAATTATAAATGTTATTTATTTGGCAGATGATATTTGCAATTACGGTGGAAATAAAATACATATTTTCGAGTCAGGCCTACCTTGACTGACAATACCGAAGGTGGGGACTCAAGCGGTTGAGACTTTCAGCCCATCTGTAAAATCAAAAATCAATCCCAGTAATTTGTTTAAATACAAGAATTCAAGTCTTTCTTACAAGCAGTGTTTCACTTTTGAGCAAGCCTACTTTAACTAAATTACCAATGTTGCATTATGGGCGCTAGGCCAGGTTATCTAAAAATGGATAGAAATTGCCAATTTTCTCACTGCATTATCTGCATAAACAATATTTAGTACCAAAAATATTGGACATACCTCTTGTCAATGTTATGTAGATCCTTGATATATTTTTTTCAATAATTGAAGCCGGTGATAGTACTTTACTGGATTTATAGATGAAAAAATCAGCTCACTTAAAAAACATCTATTAGTTTAATTCTATGCACAATTAAAGCATTTCTGTTGTTTCTTCTTGCAGCTGTTACTATGAAGAATAAAATCATTCTGATGAAAGAAAACTTTTTATTATTGAAGATTAAGTTTTTTTACTCTTCCTATATTTTAAGTTGACTTGAGTAAGTAATTGGGTAATTATAATCTGGCAGAAAAGTAAACTTATTTTCTGCCAGAGTATAATTACCTAATGATTTACTCAAGACAACATTAAAAAAAGAAGAATAAAAAACTTATTTTTTTAAATTATGTGGCAGTAACAAATTTTAACATTTTTAATAAGACAGTGCCAGAGAGACCGTGCTTATACTCAGTAAAATCATTAAGTGTCACTTTCCTTTCTCAGACAAAGCTCATTCGCTCTCTCACTCGCCAGGCCAAAGGGTGCTGCACTTTGGTATAAATTTGTTAAACCACGGGTTAAAGATGTAAACACATTGGTTTATATCTACAATTATCTACCAGCTGATTTTTGTTCAATTTAGTAACTACAAAAAAAATCTCCATAAGGATAACATGGGTACTATGAAGGGCTCTAGGACAAAAACCAGATTTTTCCCAGCCATAGGACCAACTCCAATAGATTCCTGTTGGCCAAAACCTCCTTAGTCAACCAAACAATTTTTAAAAAATCCTAGGACGGATGAAATATTTTGCCTGCACAAACAGTGCTTGTTTTAGAGTATGATGAATGATGAAGAACATGACCTTGAACTCAAAATATTTTCTATTACTGGAGACTTATATTGGAGGACCAGAGGTTTTTCAGCAATGTATAAAATTTTATTCTACTATCCATCTAATCAAATACTTAAATTCAAATATTCAAATCGGTCTAATAGAACCACCACAGGGACTAGGAAAGATTTTATACATCATATGTAAAAGGAAGTCGTGTTAGTTACACCACTTATCTCAAAAACGGCTGAACTGATATGACTGAAAATTGGTCGAAAGGTAGCTTAGAACCAGGAAGAACATACAGGATACCGTACTTTTTAAAATAGATTTCCCCTTAGTGCTCCTTCCCACATGTATTCAAAGTTACCATGTTATTCTTATAAAAGCAAAATTGGAACATTTTATGATTACATTTATTTAGGAATATTAATTCTGAGATAAACCAGAAGGCGAGTGAGGGTAGTAAACAAGCTCACCTGAAGAAAAAAATTCCTCAGGTTGGTATTGCAAAGCATGCCGGGTAAGCTAGTTCTTTTAACATAAAAGATTAACTGTTTTATTTGCTTTCTGATTGTATAAAATAATGGGTTGAGTTTATTTGCCTAGAAGAGTTTTAACCTCTATCAGGGACTTATAGAAAGGGACTTAAAAAACTAATTCTATACCAAAGTTATATATTCCCGCCATGATTCTTTTTTAATTTTTTCAATAAACACGGCCTAGTGTAAATAGAAATATGAATATCACGCGTACTGAAATAAGGTATATTCATTTTCAGTGGACAGCTACGAAAGTGATAGCTTTCTTAAAGCAAGGCAAAATTAACTATCAGATTTTTCCTGGTAGCAATTGTCTTTTTTGTCCAGTGTCAAAACATTAAAGTTTAAAATTTAACATAATAGTTGTGTAAAAATAAGAATAAAAAGGTCTGGCCAAGATATCTTTCTTGCCTATGAAGATATTGTTTAGTATACACGATTGAAGTTTAGATTTTTGCCTACAGGGATGGCAACGATTTATGTAACATAGCTGCTTACTTTGACATCAATCTTTTAGGTTTACCTGGATTAAAAATTACTAAATAAGTTTCATGCATTAAAGAAAATTATTTTTTTATAGTTTAAATTTATTTAATGTAATGATAAAAAGTGAAGTTCATCACATGTCTCAAAAGTCCTATTTCAGGACTAGGTTAATTTTTTGAACTCGGCTTGAGCTTGCTTATAAAATTCATTTAGCCAGAATGACACTTTCATGACCAGTAACAAAATATAGGCCTACTGTTGATTGGCATTCTAGGAACACTTTTAACATTTACTGATATACTTAAATAACTGTTGGCTAATTGGGAATTTCTATCCACTTTTAAAATGAAATATATCATTGTAAGACGAGATGATTACTTTGAAATCAATTTATTTACAAAGCAGATACATTTTCATTATGATACAATAATTATTATGTTTAAATCTAAGGGATGATTAGCGCAATAATCACTTTTTATGTTAAAATAACTTTTTTTCCAACATATGTTCTATATAACATTTGAAATAAATACATATCTTCGAAAACAATACCGTAGTGAGTAGTTTTTAAGAAAATAGTTACCATCTAAAAAATTATATCGATGTTTTCAAAAAGCATAAAAATAGGTACGTTTTCTTTTGTACAGTGGTAAATAAAGTAAAAGTGATTTCTATAGCAGCCAAAAAAAATTGTATAATGAGAAATCAGATTGAATTCCCAATTACAAATGGAAAAATGTTTGTCCACACTATCGGTTACCTCTGCAGGCACTAAATCTTCTCTTGGATGAACGGGTGCATCAACGCCTGGTTTATTGGGATTCGTTTGCTCGAATCCAGCATCAGGATCTTCTCCAGGAGATCCTTCAACTGGTTCACCTTCCGCGCCTGATCGTCCGGTAGATGTTGGTTGCCGACCAGCTCACTTTGCAATTCCCTCGTTATGTTTATTGTGGACATCGTTACAACTTTTTCCTGAAAATTAAAAGATTCTAAAGTGTTTTTCTGCAGTTTCTCATTGTGCTATTTGATATATTTTTTTTTAATCACAGAAATATGTAAAATATTATGTAGTACAGTACACTCTCGTTCATTGGAACTAATGTGGCGGACGGCCGGTTCGGATGTCAAAAAATTCCGATGAAGCGGAGGCCGTCGTGAGTCATCATTTCCGCCCGTACGGTGACCTATCATGATTGTATTCACTCTTGTTTTTAAGGCAACACTAGAGATTTTATGAAAATAAGGCACTCAAACTTTGAACATGGTAACAAATAAACCTATAGAAATAAAAACAACACAGGAAATAAAGATGCAAACTTGTTATTCTCATATTCCATATTTATATTCCACTCATATTCCAACAGTCAACTGACTTCCACGTAACACAGGTGCAGTCGTGACGCGAGACAGACTGAATGACAGTTTGGGAAGCGGTCGAAACGGATGTTCACTTCCTGCCCCCTTCCTCTTTCTATTTTTGTGCGAATACTCCACGGCCTCGTAAATCACATCGATACGTACATATTATGGAAAACGCCTGATGATGTTAGACGCAAAATGTGATACTTCACTGTTGTGCGGATAGAACGAATGGAAATTGAAGGCGCTAAAACGGAAAAATTTAGGGATGGACGAGATTGGATTTTCAGTTCGAGACGAGACGAGACGAGAATTTTGAATTCTCAAATAATTTCGAGACGAGATCGAGACGAGATTTTCCCTCTCATACATCACGAGAAATGTGCGTTCGGGATTTTGATCTGATTTTGTAACATGGTTAATCCTGATTAATGTGAAGGAATAAATATTTCTTTGTAAATTGCTGATTGTGTTAATAAACTGAAGTTAAAAAAGTCACTTTCTTAACAAAAGGTCTAGGCCTATAAAGGAATGTACCCAATAAAAAGGTTGAGAAGATATAGGCTCACCATAAACCCTACCGACCTACGTTTAGTAAAACATAAAAAGAGAATCCTCTGTTACAGTTACTTACTTCACTTTTCACTATTAACCTACTTTAAAATGTTTCCAAATAAGAGCTTTTCCTCACTCACAGATTTCTAGTAGGCATAGGCCTACTAACTTTGAATCACAAGCCTAGAGGCCGGGAGGCTGACAAGAAATAACTTTCAATTGGAGGATTTTCATTTTGAAACAATCTCTTCTTCTTTGTGTTTGTCCATAAGACAATCTTCAGCTCTCATTTTGTTTGCTATTTATTGTCATTTCTCCAAACTATTCAAGTCCAGTAAGTTTATACATAACTTTCACTGCTTTCGAATTCATGTAATCCCCATCCCCTCAATATGTCGTCTGCTAGTGGTAAGGTTTTTATTTTGCTCCTAACTGAATAAAGGCAAGCATTAGTGTAGCCATGAAGCCTGTATGGTTCTGGTAAGACCATTGATTTTCTATGTATTTAACACAACCTATTTATTGCTGTTCAACAATAATTATTGTTAATAGGCCTTTTCAGTTTTTTTAGTATCCAAACCTTGAAATAAAATCAACCATCAGCCGATTTTAAGCATTTATGGCTTAAAATAGCTGAACTCTGCTAAGAGTGTGAAAGAAAATTAAATTCTGTATTACGTGGGATATTTGAGGTTAGCCATTATTCAATCTGATTGGCTATCTTGTCATTCATCTGATTGTCACTACTATTCTTACTGCCAGTGTCAAAACAGCTCTTAAATTTGTCAAAAACTATTTGAATCAGTTTTAAATAATCATCTTGAAGCAATTAAATGTCAAATAATGATTGTTTATTGTTTATAAAGTTTTCCCAATGTTCTAAAGATTTATCAAACAAATGAATTATTTTATAAATCAGAAGCTATGTTGACTCCGCCCACTACTGTTGATTGTCAGTACCACAACAGTCCGTGCAGATGCAGCCGTAGAGCCGTCTCCAGTCCAGTTCAAATCTTGGAAGTCCAACCGTAGTTTAACCGTTTATGATGGCAATTTAAGTTTGAAGTTGTGAGGAGGATAGGAAAATAAAACACTTCTCATTGCTTCAAAATAATTTATTTTGCAGTATTAAATTCGTAGATTATTTACACCCGTTTTTATCGTTATTCACGAATTATTTCTCGTCTCGAAAAATCTCGATCAAAATAAAATCTCGTCTCGGTTAACGAGATTAAAAATTTCTCGATAATTTCTCGTAATTTCGAGACCCGTCCATCCCTAGAAAAATTATTTATTTCGTAAGAAAAAAAAATTAATAATATCCAGATTTTCAGTTCCGATGAAGCGGAGTTCCGATGTCGCCGAGTCCGATGAACGAGAGTGTACTGTAGCCCTATAACGTAAAATAGACTCCAGTTGAAAAACCGGCCATGAGGAGAAAAGAACCTATATTTAAATGAATGAAAAATTTGTTTTAATATGGTGTCTAAAGACAAAGATAAGTCACTGCATACAAGTAATAAGCAAATCCAAAATGAAATTAATGATTTTATTTCTATCTTAAATTTTTTTGTAACAAATTGTATCTTGATTGTGTGCATATTTATCATGAATAGTAAAGTCAATCCAAGTTATAAAATATTTAATCTAATTTTAGATGAGCCAACCAAACACAATAGCAGCACACTGTGTTGTCTATGAATGAGTATAGACAGTATGAATGAGAATAGATAGTGAGTTATTTGATATTGATTGAGAATAGACAGTGAGTTATTTGATATTGATAGCCAAGAAGGCTTTATAATAGGTCTTCACATATCATATGTAAAAACTCTCAATGTTGCATTTAACACATAAAAATTTCGAAATGAATAATTAAAATTTTTCACATTTGATAAATTTTATTTACTCTTGTGTAATATGTCAGTCAAAAGAGGCAATTTTTGTTAAAGTTAATTATTATTGCTTACCTTGTAAAATAATTAAAAAATAAGATGGATTTAAAAATAGATTTGTAACGAATTTTGTTCACTATGTTTTGCCTGAAAGTAAACCTTTAATCCCTGTATTATTTTTTTATAGTTTAATTTAAATCTAATCTGCCTTGCAAAATTTAAATTTTGAAAATTCTATAAAAACATTAGTTTACAGTAGGTCCATGTTATCTGGGTCTCCCATCACTTTTGGGAAAACCTCATAAAATTCTAAGAGTTCCTCTTATGACACTAAGAGTTCCTGACGTACTCACTCTTTCTGTGACCTTGTCAACTTCGTGATACAAGAAATTACAGTTGTGATCAAAATGCTGATCCTTGAATGCACCTTTTCTGATTAGTTTGTTCGGAAATTTTCCTTTAAAGTCCATGAAAAATTTCAGCATCTGAAAAGAAGTAATAGTTGTTACAGTACAAATCAAATAATGAAGGTATTTTGATTAAAGTTAAACTAGGTTATCAATTTCAAAATGATGATCCATGCCTGCAGTACCTATCACCGAATCAGTGTTGAGCACATTAGTGTACAGGGTGTGCTCGACTCTGCTCGTGTCAGTTCGCCATAATTCGCATCGCAGTGTTCGTGCTTGCTAGTGCTCCATCTGGAGCTGGTTTTTTTTTACAAATCAACGGACCGATGGTGAGCCAATATTTTTTTTGAGGTGCCAGAAGTACGGTCTACGATAGTGTAAACCAACTGATTCCTCGAACCTTAATGGGGGAAGGAAAGGTCCGACTTCACGCTGGCCAGCCGAATTTATAACTGGAAACTAGCTCAGAGTTCTGTAGACCCACTACCTTACTTAAGCTCACGATTTACAGTATATTACTTGTTTCAATAATTTATTCTCATTTATAATCCTTCTAATACATCTGATTATCAGTATAGCTAAAGTCTCAATTATTCACGGAGGTTTTCATTTCATTTAGCATAATTTAAATTTGTTCAGAATTAAACTTCAGATTGCCAGGAACAGCCGTCTAACTTATTAACCCTGATTATTATTTTGTTCACCCACTCGTTACAGCTCGCATATTTAAACCAGATTAAATTTATTATTTCTAAGAACCGCTAGACATTATTTACAAATCATCATTTAGTAAATAAATTTTATCACATGGGATTCCTCTTTCTAAAATAAATGTTCTACACCTGTAACCAGCGTTAATTTACACCAATCAGTTTCTATCAGCTTCTAAACTCCACAGCCCGCAAATATTACATGCAGAGCTGAATCAATAATTTTAGGCTAAATTCCAACCCACCCACGACACCACTGCGGGGGCGTGGATGAACGTATCCAACACAATCTTCTTATCACTCTTCCAGTCACGGTTGGGTTCTGAACTCTGCGCGAACGTATTCTCAAAGCAACACGGGTAACTTTTTTAAACTATTTTAATTAATTGTTCAATAAATTGATTCATGGAATTGATTTTAGCCCCTTCTGAGTTCATCTGCGGTATTTGCATCAGTGATACGGCATAGGCAATTAAATCACAGAAAATATTGAAATACGTAGACTAAAAAAAGATTACAAAACACCATACTTTTCGAAAGTATGGTATTTAAAACAAGTTACTTGATTCAAATGTTTTTCATCTGGTAAACACTTCAAGAACTTGAAGTGCTTAAATACAAGATATACATTGTCTCTTAATGTCGGTACCAACACTTTTTCTTAGAGAAAACTGATATTGCTAGCAGCAAATAAATTATTAGGTCCTTCAAAATGTGACATTACAGCTTGCTTATCCATTTTACTGATTTTGAAAGACTTGTGACACACTTTACAAAAGTTGCATCATTAACCATCAACCGTTAATTTCAGGAATTATTTTGGCATCAAGCCACAATTTATATGAAATTTACTCTATTTTGCAGCTACCATATCGATAAAAACATAAAATACTAACAATTTAAAGTATATTCCAAACACAAATATACATAAAGAAATTGGCGTACTTTTGTAAAAAAATTCTGAAAAAACGCGACACTAATAGGGGTTACAGCCAACTGCAGCATTGAAAAATTCCTATTTTTGTAGAAAAAAGTGTAATAAATTTCAGCAGTCTAGGATAGCAAGAAGTATTAGAGAAATCAGTGATGAATCAGTGAGGGCTAATGAAGGTGAGGGTATATCTTGAGCACCTGCATTTTGAATGGTTGTAATAGTTTTTTGCTCAGTCACATTAGTCTAGTAGCTTCACATAAACATTCTTATAGTTTGCATTTTTCCTTTAATATAATTGGAATTTTTTTTACAAGTAAAACAAAGGTTGCACAGATTTTTTTTTCAAACAGATATAAAAAAATCTAGGACAAAAAGGCTAAGAGGAAGTGTTGCCAATGGACTCCGAAACCGCTTGAAATATTGTAATGAAACTTTCAGGCATTATTAAAGGATGGTTAGTTTGAAGTTTGGTGCAAATCTGTCCAAAGGGCTCTGACCCAGAGGGCATACAATAGTTTGTAAAGAAATCTAAAAATCTCTATTTTTATTGGTTGATAAGGATCAAATTCAATGAATAACTCCAATTTGAGGTATTCTTACATATAAGGTGAGTATGATAGCGAGTGAGCGTAGCGAACGAGCTTAATTACCTATAAAATAAATTCAATCCGCGAAGCCATGACGGAAAACAGCTAGTTATCAATAAAAATTAATGTACCTGATTGTTGGATTTGCCAGAGAACATGATTTTGCCGGTGTACAATTCATAAATGGTACAACCTGCCGACCACATGTCCACACCAAAGTCGTACGGGATCCCTAGAACTGTGACAAAAATGTGTGACAACATTTCAATAGGAAAAAGGTTATAAAGATAGGTGATCAAAATTGAAAAGAAACAAAACCAAAATAACGATATCATATTACAATTAGTGAATATCATTATTCATGATTGAGCAATATCTTTAAACTGTTGTACTCTTAAAATAATATCATTTAATAATTAAAAAACTAATGTTTTTTCGTTTTTCTTAATGTTTTTTTTCCAGTAATCAGGCAATATTAAACAGACACCTTTTGATCCATATTAGGCCGAGTTTACGGGACTCTACAGTACAAATATCTTTTAAAAAGTATCTTTTCAACTGAAGAATACCATAAAAATGTAAGTACAAAGAAAGGTAAACTTTCAACCTAGGCCCGAGAAAAAGGCTAAAATCTGAACATTTAACATGTAATCTTATCTGTATTTAAAAAATTGCTATAGAAATTATGACTCCTAATTCTAGCCACTGTAATTTACCTTTGCATAAAAACTAATTTATGTTTCTAGGTAAATTGAATTTAAGCAATGAATAACTAAGATTTAATTGAATTTATTTGTTAACAAGTGGATAAAAAAGCCTTCAACAGCATAGTTTTTTACAAACTAAAAAGAGGAAAACTCTCACAAACATTTAAGAGACAGTATAAAACGGATGAAATAAAATTTATTCTCTTGTTCAGCTGATTTTGGGGCTCAAGATGCTAACATTAGTTGTACTTACTGACTTCCGGAGCTCTGTAAAATCGACTGACAAGATAAGGTGTGATCTCGTTTTCCGCAACATGTGATGCTGAGCCAAAATCACACAGTTTCAAAACAAGCTTGTTCTCATTGACCTAAAAA
This sequence comes from Neoaliturus tenellus, assembly GCA_030545055.2. Taxonomy (NCBI): domain Eukaryota; kingdom Metazoa; phylum Arthropoda; class Insecta; order Hemiptera; family Cicadellidae; genus Neoaliturus; species Neoaliturus tenellus. The sequence goes on along the minus strand of CM061531.1, from coordinate 329,275,740 downwards.
AAAACATATAAAAATGAATTTTAAAATATTGCATCAATTATAAATGTATATTGAAATATAAATTATAAATAAAATTGTTTTGGGTTATTTTCATGATCTTTTTTACACTTTTTAGTAGGGTTGAACCAGTGTTCAACTTATCAGTTCCGACAAAAAAATTCAAATTAAAAACTAAGAATTTATGGCAAATTTTTGGTTTTGGTATATGGACCCAGCTGCCTTTGGTCATTGGGCTATTAATTAATGATCCTGACAAATAAAAACAGCTGATATTTGTCAGTAACAAAGCTACACCTCATCTGATCCATCACAATCATCACACTCACCCCTTCAGTCATACTCACCTTAAAATACGCCAAAGTGCGTCGGTGTTTCAAATGAAGTCTATCAGGTTTTTTGTAAGTGATGAAAAAATAATTGGCATTGAGATTTAAGGGGAGAAGGTCCACAATTCTAGGAAAGTAATATAAATATAATTTGTGACAACCTAATAGAATAAATTCAACAATAAATTCTGGGATTGTCTATTATTGGGTGTCTGGCGCAGCAAGGCTCGTGGTACTTGATTCAAGAGATTAGTTTTTTACAGAGCCAGTCCTCTTTGGACTCTCAGTCATAAATTATTTCAATATCTTACTTCTAGATCAAAAGCTGTAGAACAGATCTTCAACTAAAATTTAATTTGATTTCATCATCAAATATCATTAACTTTATCATCATGCATTGCCACCATATTTTGCCTTGGACAAACATTCTCGGTTTCATGGTGTCATATTAGTTACGTTTTAATATTGGATGACACTTTTTTATAAGATTATTTCAATTTTGTCTTTATTTTAAGGCTACTTTAAAGGTAATACCAAATGTGCTCAAAATGTTCAGTGTCCAACATTGAATCCTCAATAAGCATATAATTTATCCTCAATAAATAAAACTCAACATACACCGGTATTTTTTTAATATAGTATTTAATTACTTATAAAATATTTACCAAAATGTTGTCTGGTTTAATATCTGCATGAAGAATGTTTGCTTTTTTCAGAAGCTTCAAAGCAAGGAATAACTGCTGACTGTAGGAACGGACAGCTTTTATATGAAGTCCAACATCTTTACCATATTTTTTAAGCACCTGAAAAGAAGGAATAAATCATCATTGTAAATTTTTGCACCAATAAAAATCCAAATTTGCTTGTTGGGCACAAATTTCCAACCAAAAGTGCCGTAAGCATTCTACAAGTACTAAAAAAATTCGAAGCTTTAAGATGATTGGATATACTTTTTTTAACAGCTCAACTCTAGGAATGAAACCGCAAAAATTTGACCTAGATCACATCTAAAATCAAGGTTTGAATGTCAAATAACTTAATATATAAATATAATTGAGTTTAAAATGGGAAAAAAACAAAATACGGGGGTCATGTCATGAATTTATATCAAACTTTGTAGATTTGGTTGTTCCGTACAGGTGATTCACTAAAGTAAAACTTAATACTTTGGACAAACTTTTTATCTGTCTTAATGGGAATCAAACTTTCAGCATTAATAGAAAATGGGTTTCTTGACTCATTCTTGCCTGTCCCCAAAAAAATGTATCCATGATTTTTTACAAAAAGTAATCACTGAAATACCTTACCTCTCTCAAGTTCATACTAAGGGGTTCGAAAACCATACACAAATGCTGCTTGTGGAAAAAGTGTCTGAAGAGTCGCAAACAATGAAATCTGTCCTCCGGATCAGTGTCATTGAGTCTTTTCAGTATTTCTAGCTCCTTCAACCCTGTCTTGTGCCTGAAAACATAAAAATAAAGTTATTTTTTTTTTGCATTGATAACAAGATAACTTGTTTGGTTTGATGACTACCCTGGTTTGTTCACTTAAATAACCGATTCAACACACCTTGGCGAGTCCCAAGGTCTGTAGAGGAAAAAGCATACCTTCTTCCTAAGGTCAGCTAAATAGCTATTTTTTGTTTCCGGATATTAAGCGTCAAAACTAAAACGGAAGTCAAGTTACGTTATTATATTTACCATTACACAGCTGATCGAAAAAGAGAATGAAGCAGTCTTGCCACTGGTACGATATTTATCGTAACGACACTATATTACTCTATTTTACATTTGGATTAGTAGTTGATAACAAACCATTAAGTAATGACCATATTAATAATTAATCAATCATCAATCAACCATCAATCAAGGTAAATATAAAACCATTTTTCTACCCTAGTTTTCTTTGAAATTTCTTATTTTAGTAATAGTTGAGACAAAAAACCTACAATGCAAACGAGAACTATTGTTGTTTCCTTCAGCGCTGGCAACACTTGCAGGTAACAAAGAGTAAAATGTTGGTTTTTAACCTACAAAAACTCTATGGCGACATCCGCGGATGTTGCAGAAACTGACACCATTGCTCTTATGGGATGTAGCTCACCTGGCACTACAGTCATCTTGGGGAGTCCTACACACTACAAGGCTTGCAACAATGTTACTCACATGATCTCGTTATTCCTGATGATCTTGATGGCGACGTCCTGGTTTCCTCGGGCTCCGTCCCTCGCCCGGATCACGTTTGAGAACACTCCCTGGCCTGTGTAGCCGTAGACCACATAACGGTTGTCCATGGTCTCTCCGATGCGCACACGGTAGTATCCCTCCGCATCGTCCCAGTTGTCTGTCAAGCTCGGATTTTCTGGGAGCAAACCTCCCTTTGCCACCATGCTGGGGCTCTATACAACACGGGAAAATTTTTTATAATTTATTTCATTTAATAATAAAATTTATTAATATTTTGAGTTAAAAATATTGTATATTTTGTAAGTTCAAGAAACTCCTCCAATTATGTTATTCATTAGAAAAAAAACATCTTTCTGACCCATTAATCAATTTGTTCCCAACTAAATATAAGTGAAAAGGGTGTCTCATTTCTTGGATAGGTCCAAGGGTAAATATCTAGTAATTTTTTAAACTAGTTTTATAGTCAAACAAGAATCTTCTCAGTCCAAATGGTCCAGTAAATTTAAATGAATTAAATTACTTTAAAAGGTTTTTCATTAATTTGGGTTCAACCTAGAGTTTAAAATGTAATTTGCACTCGCTAGAGTATATGCTTTATTATTTTTTTCCTGTAATAAATAGGAAGCTGGGTAATTGAGTGGTTAGAGAGCTCCGATTTGGTCTGAAGGTAGTAGGTTTTTCAAAAAAGTTAAGCCTTGTAGCTTTTAGTTAGCTTAAAATTAGAGGGTTTGAAACTGGAAGCAGCTGCTGCCTTAGTTCATTGGACTATTAACGCTCCAGACAAATGAAACAACTGATCTGTCAGAAAAAAGCTACACCGAATCTGATCCATCACACTTAAAATCCTTCAATCTTATCCACCTTTTATAAACAGCAGAGTGAATCTGTGTCTACATACTAATTCATGATAAGTAATTTATAATTAGTATTTGTGATTAGTAATTTCATCATGGAATAGACTCTTGATTACTCAAAATTAATCTAAAGGTTAATTACCTGAATTGTTAGCCAAGTAATCCTGTTTTATTGGTAACTACCACTAGTTCCGAACTCTGTTAGGTTGATTTTCATGATAAAACACCAAGCAGATATTTGGTTTAATGTAGAGCAATACTCATGGTTCGGTACTATCACAGACAAAAATACCAACATGTAACACGTAACACAAAAACATCAATAAAAAAAATATAAAAAAAACTGACCAGTGATGATGAGTGAACTCATCGTCCGCTGGCGATGACTCGAATGCTAGCCAAGTGGACCCATCATCCACCGGCGAAAACTCACATGTTGGTACTCTCTAGTCAACTAGCCAGTTTTTTTTTAATTGATGTTTTCGAGTTACATGTTGTAATTTGTGTCTATGATTATACCAAACCATGACGATTGCTATACATTTATGTGAACTCTTGTATCTTTATTTGTTTGGATATTTGTTTTTAGGCCTAAAAATTAACCCAACAGAGGTTTGAAACAAGTGTTAGTTTAACAACTAAAACAAGATTATTTGGCTGACAATCTAGGTAGTTTAAATCTTTATATTAATTCATAGTTGTGTTATGCATCACACTTTGGTGACACCATAGTGTTGTATTGTATGGTATTAGTGTCTGGGGGAACAGTCCTCACATTGTTAATGTCTTAAAGTTACAGAAGAAGGCCTTTAGAATATTAACTAAATCTAGTTTTAATGCTAACTGTAGACCACTTTTCATTGCTGAGGGCATTTTGACAGTTGTTAATGTTTATATATTTATCTGCCTATGTAAAGTTAAAGTCAAAGTTAAGCTTAATGTTTTGAAGCACAGAAGTGATGGCCACATTCATGATACTAGGCATATATGGCAGCTTGACATACCCTTTTGTAGACTAAGTCTGTCGCAAGACTGGCTTGATAGTGTTGGTTTGAGAATGTTTAATAGGCCTAATATACTTTCAGGTAATGGTACCTTCAGGTGTTCATTTTATGTCCATAAGTAAATGCAAACTCCGTTTGCATAAATTTCTAGTTAGCAGGGGTTTTTATCATTTTAACGAATTTTATGAAGCACCTTTAATGATTTTAACCTTGTTTTTACCTAACTAGGCTGTGATGTTAGGTCTTAGTGTTTTCATCTGTAAATCATGTAAATCTGTTGGTCACATATTTATATGTTTTAAATTTGTTACATTAGTATTATTATTGTCACACTTTTAATCTCTTTTACTGTTATCTTTTGTTATTGTCTAACTTATTCTAGCTTAAGTTAATTTTGTTAACACTTGATTGTATTTGACGTGGTCTATTACTTTTTCATGTTCAATGACCAAATAAAGAATCTTGACTTTCTTCACCAACACAATCAAATAGAGTAAGGCATTGCAAAGTGAATAAAAAACCTTACATGATAAACTAGGTTAAAAACTATCGACTAAACACACTGAACTCACATTGACTTGGCTGCCAAAGTTGTCTGCCTCAGCGAACATGTCCCACTTGCCGTCTTTTCGTTGCTGGTTCTTCCCGTCAGGCTTGGGCGTGGGTTCCGTCTCAGGCTCGAACCTCGACTTGCGCTTGGGCTTGGGCGTGGGAGCGGCGGCGGCCGGCTCGTGTGGGGGCTCGTCCGCCGGCGTCGGCTCTGGCACAGCCGGACTGCTCGTCAGGTTTGAGTCTTCGCTCACTCCAAGCCTCTGAAATATATTTTTTAAAATGAAAAATCTCTTGATAATAATACAACAATGTTTCTACTCAATTTCCATTCCTCTGAACTTTTCCTGGCCCTTCTGTTAAAACTTCCCTCACTGAATTTGAAACTACACCCCAGAATTTTTGCTTTACAATTGGTTTGTACACACAAAAACATTTATTTACTATGTCGAACATAATTTTTCGTACAATGTTTGTAGAAATGTAATACAATTAATAGATGCCAATTAACTAAAGAACAAAATATGATTTCATCTTAACTAGGGGTGTCTCAAGAATCAAGTATTTTTCGAGTCGAGTTTGTACTAGTCGACTCGACTTGAAGTTTTGGGAAACAGCCTTATTGAGTAAAAATTAGAAAGAGATTTGTTCATAAGGAATAAACGTGACCCACGACAAGATTACTTTCTATTTAATATGATGAAGATAAGCAATGAAATGTTTTTATTACTATGTAATCAACTTGATAGATTCACGCCGTAAGAAATTAAAGAGATTTTGTTTCATTGTACATTGGCAAAATGTACATTTCATTCAATCCGAGCAAAATAGAGAATAACCTCAGACGTCGTTGTTAAAACAAAATGCTAGTCAAATGGTCATCACTGCTATCTTTGCGTGAGAGACATGTAAATTGAAATTACGACAATAAAATAATATACCTCTTGTATTTCTAACATGAAAAATATTAATTTTTGTACATTGATTAACTTAACAGCATATTGACGGTCAAAATGTATTACAGAGCAGGAATTTGATGATACCATTTATATAACTGTTTTGTCATTGATTATGAGTTCTGCACTCATGATTTGACAAGATGATCACAATTGACAGTGCATTGTTGAGATTTTTATTTGGGTGTTAGTCAAACTAACAGATAAAAAAGATGGGGAGTAGTAGAACAATTTAACTGAGTTTTTAATTTCTTTATTTAATCTGTCATATTTTAAACATTTGCCATTATTAAAAAACCACAAACAGTACCCAAACCATAAGTAAACACAAAATATTCTTTTTATCTTTCATTAGGGTAATTTCTTTATTTATTACTATTATTCATTAAAAATCATATTTGGTACAGGTATAATTTGGAAAAAGCTTGACTAAAAAATCTTGAAACTCAATTCAAATCGACTTAAACTCAAAACCCAGAGCTTGCACACTCCTAATCTTAACAAGGTCTATCAGCTGAAACTTACACAAAAAAAAAAAAAATTGAAAAACTTGTTAAATTTGTTGGTTAAAAAAGTCCAAATCAAAATAGTTTATGAACAATTTGATAATAGGCATCGTAGACAAAATAACAATTTAAGCAAAATTTACAATGTACCATTTAAGTTCATGTATAGTGTGTATACATTTTTATTAGCTTTAAAATATTAAGTTTCTGCCAAGCAATTGATTAAAATGACACCAAAACATTTACTAATTTACAAAATACATGGATTGGAGTTAAGATCAGAGTAGCAAATCTCATTCCTATATCTATGTAATTCACATATTTATTTTCCCATCCATCATTTGATCAAGTCATAAAAAATATGCTTTTTTGACCAGATTTCTATTTCCTGACTTTCTATCACAGTTGACCATTAAAATAGTTGACGGTCACGCAAAAGTGGACGCTGCTACGGTTTGAAGAGTCCAGCTCCCCATGCTTCCACCCGTCAGGTAGTGATGTCTGGTGGTGACTCTAGGAACTATTTCGAACTGAATCCGTATAGAGCCATGAGTCCATCGATATTTTAAAGCTGTTTTTCTTCTTAATGAGTGGGACAAAGACAGATGTATTGTAGTGAAACTTTACCTTGGTTACGTTCGTTCGTCTCGGCGTGGACTGTTGAGGACGGCTTTGTTGTCTAGTCTTCATTTTAATTTTTTATGGTCTAAAGTGGTGTTGAATCATATTTTGGATTGCAAATAACTAAACTACATGATTTTTGTGTCTTAGTTTCAGTCAGAAAACAGTGTGTTTGTGAAAGATACATTTGAGTTCAAGTGAAAGGTTAGGTATGTAAGGAAAAATATGCATGTTAAAATGATATTTTTTGTGTTTATTTTGTGGATTATTTTTTTTTTTTTAAGTTATAAAATAACCATTTTATTAGAGAAAAGTAATATTTAGTGAAATATTACAAAAATAAGGTACGATTTGGAAAACAATAACTCCTGTCCATTAAAAAAAAAAACATGTAGTCTTTTAAATTAACTTGACCTTAAAAAATGCTGACAACCGCTGCTGAATCGGGAAACAAACGCTCTTCCAGAAGATAAGAATATAACAAGTCTATAAAATCACGTTTCTAGGTGTCGAGGAAAATCTTAAAAAAAACTTCAAACTTGGGGTCAAAGAGGAGAAATTTACATTACATTTTTTATTGTTATTCTAACGATCACATTTTTAAATCTGCACTTTATTTATTTTAATTTATATTACGCTACGGTATATCCAATTTAGTTGATAAACCTAAATTGTATGTGTGGCAAACGTTGTTTCTTAGGTTGCAGTTTAAGTGTAAGGTGAAAATCATTTAAATTACCACGGCTTTATAGAATTTGGTAGCCTACCTTCAAAAGCTCCTCTCTTTGTTTTCTTCTTTTCTCAATAATCTGTTCTTCATCCTCTTCTTCAACATCAATATTTATGTCTTCCAACCTACAAGGGAAAGTCATAGAGCAAATATTGTAAACTTCCAATAATGTAATATTGTAAATTAACCAATTCAAATGTATCTGGTCATAAGTAATTTAAGAGTTGATAACAATTGTGATACTTATTTTTAAAATACCATGGTCAAAAGCAAAGAATTTGGCTGCAAATTTTTTATGGATAAAAATATTTTTATTTCTTATTTGTATTAAATAACAATTGGTACTGATTTTTTATTTCAAATTTAACACATGAATATGCAAACTTAAGAAGTTAAAAGGTGAAAATTATCTTATATGCTCTAGCTAAACAAATTAAATTACAAAAAAGAGTGCTGGCCAGTTGAACAAGTAAATTTATAAAATAGTTTACCATAGTTAATTATCTGTGTCCTTCAACAATAAAATGAATACTATGTAGTTGGTATTCATATCATAATTTTCTTCTTAATGTTGAAAATTTAAAAGCACTTTAAGAGTCAAATGGATTTAATTTTTTTTTTTATTTAAAAAATTGCTTGCAATGATAAAAAATATATAATACAGTTATAATCTACTAGGACATGGTCCACAATAGTGATAGGAATGTACTTACTCTTCTGAAGATGACGAATTATCAACTTTAAGTCCTTCTGATAAACTGTCCTTGAACTTGTCTCCCTTGTCACCTCTTGACTTATGAGATCTGAAAGAATTCAATTAAAAAGTTTTGCAATAGAAAAATGTATGGTTAATTATCGTACAAGTTTTAATGTTCACAAAAAATAATTGGAAAGGCCCAATTAAAATATACATGCAAGTCTGAACAGTATAGAGTTGCTTCTCTGAATTAATTGGGACACGTGTGATTCAGATGTTCAAATTGTCCGAATAAGAAAATTACTAGGGGGCCGCATTTGTCAGGGTACCAGGAGATCAAACCTTCCTGGGTGATGGTTCACTAAGTTACTCAACAAAAAAAAAAAAAAAAAAAAAAAAAAAAAAAAAAAAAAACCATAGTGCCCATTAGCTTAAACCTTGTTAGTTTTTTACCAATATCTTATGGACAAAAAAAACAGAAGGCTTCCTGTGTCCTTCAGAATAACAATACCAAAAACCTGAAACCTTATTGAAAAGCGATTAACCGAGACGAGTCTTTTGACAAATCAAACATTAAAATGGCTCTCAAATGAGAGAGGAGTTGCACAGAATATATAGAATAGATAAATGGATAAACAGATTAAATAGAATTGATTTAAATCTTTTATAACCACTAGTTCACTGACTGTTTTGAAACAAAAAAACTAACTGTTAGCCAAAAATGTATAGGCTTCACTACAAAAGAGATCAAAATAAAGAACAGGATACATTTTTTTATGGTTATGGACACTTGCATTCAGCCACTTGCATGGGTAAATTGCATGCATTCAAGATGGTTGTACACACTTGCATACTGGTTTGACATCTTGCAATAAGGCTTTTTAATACTTTAAACAGAATTAACAAGTTGTTTAGGGTTCAGACAATTGACGTTAGGACAGGGTTTAAGCTGGGAAAAATTTTCTTGGAGCAAAAATGCTACAAGCTCTTGGATACTTGTAGCAAAATGAAAAATGTTGTAGCATTTTTATTGCGCGTAGTATAACTCGTCACCAGTTAACAATACTTACTTTCACCGTAAAAAGATTTTTGTTTACGCTGTTTTTTTTTTTTTTTTTTTTTTTTTTTTTTTTTTTTTTTTTTTTTTTTTTTTTTACCTAAAATAAAAGCACTAAAAAGTTCAAAATGACTTTTTATTCAATTTCTAAAACGTTCAAATAGGTTCACATAAAGTTACAGATTTACATAAGTACTTAAGCCAATACATAAACTCCATAAATTGTCTCCGGATTCAAACATCAACATTATGAACATGCTCCATAAATTGTCTCCGGATTCAAACATCAACATTATGAACATGGCTAGGTAGGTGTAGGCCTACTAAACAATATATTATAGCCTAATCTAAAATTCTTGGTTTTAAACCCCATTTTGCAAAAACGGCTTCAAAGTTAAAAACCCTTTCTCTCTGAACCTTCAATGGCAATCATAAGTAAATCATTTTAAATGTTTACACCACACGAGTGTTTTTTTCACACGAGTTTACTATTTAATACTAGGTTATTTTCATGCTGTTTGAATTTATAATTCAATTTTCAATATAAGAGCTACGGCGGGAAAACACGCGCTGTGTGTGACATTTTGTGCTGCTAATATTTCTCTTGTATTTTCATGCTGCCTTTGTGCGTAAAAAACGCTCATGTGGCCGTACCCTTCTTTAATAATTATTAGGAATATTGAGATTATGAATCATCATTTTCATGAATTATTGTCTTTATGGCCAAATCTGTTCGGAACAGACAGACGACAGGTGACTGCGGGGTGTCACGTGACTTTGCGCATGCGCAGGACGCTTTGACTGTTAGTGACTGTCGACGAAACGAAAATTTTGCCTGCTGCACTTTTTGACTAAAGACGCCTGTCCGCGTCTTTGCACCTCGCCTCGCCTTTTGCAGGGTGTGGGGCTCCATAAGCGCCCATGCTTTCTCTGTTGCTCAAGACGCCTTTAGTCAAAATGCCTCGGCTCGCCTCGTATGTTGCCGGCCGGCCTAGCAGCTGTATAGTTGCAGTTGCGTCTGCGTGCAGTTGAGATCATGACGCTATAGATTGAGGTTAACTAACTAAATCTGTAGCAGTTTACTTTGATGTAAATAACAAGTTTAGACATCATTTTATGTCAGAAAACTTAAAATTTGAATACCTGTGATTCTTGAGGTAGGCCTACTTGTTATTAATTATAGTAAAATCTTTGTAGCAAAATCGCGACAGACTGTCCGAATATTGTCGCATTTTTGTGGCGGGTGTCGCAAAATGCGACAAATGCGACCGCAGCTTAAACCCTGCGTTAGGATAATTGACCCTCTAATCAATGTATTGCAATAAAACACATTTAAAGAGTTACAGTAAAAATCTCAAAGACTGAAATGTTTGATAAGCAGAATCCGCAACTTTTTAGAATCTATCTCACTAAAAATATAGTCTTAAGTTTGGGTTATTTTTCAACTGCCTGAGCCACGACTAACTAACAAGGTTTTGATCTTACCCTTTGCTTTCGTGTTTATGTAATATTTTGAATAATTAATTGTGTATCAATCGTCCTATCTGAACGGAAAGGAGGATGCTGCAATTAGACGTGATTAATGGTTAGTTTACATCATAGTCATAGTCAAACATCTTTATTCATATATCATGTACATTGGTGGTACAGTGAATAGTGTCAACAAATAGGTACAATAAATATGTATTTAACAAAAATTGTAATGTAAATAAAAGAAATTTCTCTTGTATACCTATACAGAAAATGTTAGGGTTTATATCTATTTCTGGGAGGTGGAAAACTCATCAAAAGAATATACTGAATATACTTTTTTTTATGAAATCAGGGACATATTTTAGAAAAAGGTTACCAGCATATGAGGGTTTTTCAAAAAAATTTAATTTGTGAGGATGAACAATCTCCCTTCTCCTCTAAAGATTATAAGAGTGTAATGGACTAACGTTTTCCTCTGAATCCTGCTTTTTGGCAATAAGAATTGTTTCAAATATATATTGCCCGTAAACAGTAAAAATTTGCAAGTTTTTAAAATGTTCTTTTGTTGAATCACCTCGTTTAAGCTTACGCATGATTCTGATAGCCTTTTTTTCTGCCGCAGAATGCTATCCATATTTAATCTTTTTGTTGACCCATATAATGCTATACAGAACATATTTGTTGACCCATATAATGCTATACCGAACATAATATGGGAGTGTACATGGGCAAAATATATACTTTTTAAAGTTTCTAAATTACAATAAAAGAACATTTTTAATAATGCGAATATTCCAGAGTTAACTTTGATTAAAATTTTTTCTATATGTTCGTCCCATTTTAAATTTTCATCATTTGTTAAACCTAGAAAGTTGATTTTATTTTCCTTTTGAATGTTTTTTGAGTTATAAGTTATCTTTTATTACTATTGTTTGTTTCTTTCACAATATTGTTTTACAGTAGGCCTACTCACAGATTCTAAAAAATTTTTGTTCCATTGATATAAAGTAAATCAGTACCTGGAGTGATATCTATCCCTGCTGTCAGATCTTCTCCTCCTATCCCTGTCACGGTCTCTGTCTCGATCTCTTCTATCTCTGTCATCTCTTTGGTCTCTTGGGTCCCTCCTGTCACGGGAATCCCTTCTATCTCTCGAGTCTCTGTCCCTCCTCTCGACATCCCTACCATCTCTGGCTGTGAACAAAACTATAGATAAGAAACACCAAGAAGCAACATTTATTTTAGCTATGCCCACTCTAGATTGGCGGCAGTATACTAAGAAGTGTGCTAAATGGTTCCTGGTTCCCCATAGAAATAAAGATGGCAAGGTCTTTTACACTTTTCAATGTAAAAATACCCACTTTACCATATTTCCCATAGGGCATGATTCAGATTGACTGTTAATTTCATACCAGATATATAAATGAAAATCATTGTGACAATCTCTTTTCTATTTATTCTAAGGACTCTCCAACATAAAAAATGCAAACTCCTTTATGTTTTTAGGAATACATTCCTTTCTATTTTTAATTAGCCTGATATTTTTTAAAACCAAATCTGAAAACTTAACACGAGTTTTTTTTTTCTTTTTGTTTAAAACAACTCAAATTAAAATTTTTAAGTTTATTTAATTCTCTACACTGATTGTTTATTGCAAATTTTATATTTTCCTGGCTATTTATCCAATAACACTAACCTGTGAGGGACTTGCTTCGGCGATGCTCTCTCCCTCCTCTCCGTCTTTCTTCCTCCCTACGCCTCTCATCCTCTCTCCTCCTGTCAGAAAAGAAAATCAAGAACTGATTCAGTATGGTAGCTCCATTGCAAATATCCTAACATTAAGACTTACCTTAAAGACATCTAATAATATTTAGTGTATGCCAAAACAGTTTTTGTCTAACGTGCAGCTAGTTTGGTAGAACCATCTTGAAAATCACATTGATAAGTACACAGTTCATTATAGATTGAAGCTGTTTGCAACAAACAGTTGTAGATAGTAGAGATAGTCTACAATAAGATGAAGGAAAAATAAGAAGTACAAAAAGTTTCTTCATACACCCAGAACGCATCTGTATCTCTAATAGTGATTCAGTGTATTCATATTTTGTAAAGTGGATTCTCACTATAGTTGGCAGCAATGCCTCCTACTTTAATCTGGTAGATTACAGACCAAGGTGGTGGTATAGAAAAAAACAATACAAACACATGAAAGCCAATTTTACTCCTGGTATTTCCTTATCTAGACTGAGTGATACCATGATCGGACAGCAAAAAAGCAGCGGCTATCCATGAAACCATGTTAATCTACATCTCAATATCAATTTGAACATTGAAGTACAGTCTATAAAAATAAATCAAACAATAAAAGAGTCAATTCACATCTAATGGTCTAAATTGTGTGCAGTATCTAAAACAGGGCCATGTAAAACGACGGAATATTGATTAGCATTGCATGAACAATGCCAGATTACTGAAGGGCTGGACTGTCGATGTGCTGGATTATGGAGGGACTACCAATTCTGATTTGTCATTTTTAAGTGGAGTCCGTAGAATATCACAATTAATGACTCTCAATTTTCTGACCGCTGATTAACCAAGTAACAAAGATACATTTTACAAGTAAAGTTTCCAACTTTTAAATCAGAAAAATTATGATTTATGCGTCATAACCAAGACCAACCTATCATCGTCTCTTTTACGAAAGTCTTCTTCCCTTCTTCTAATGTCGTCTTCTCTTCTTTTTATTTCCTCTCTTCTTCTCTCCTCTTCCCGACGTTTCATGTCTTCTTCTCTCTTTCTTTGGTCCTCTTTCCTTCTAGCTTCCCTTTTACGATATTCTTCTTCTTCCTTACGGCGGATTTCATCTTTCAATTTTCTAGATTCTCTTTCGGATGACCTATCTCTATGAGATTTCTCTTTTACGTCTTTTTTGCTGTCACTTCTTCTAACTTTTCTTTCTTTACTAGTACTCCTGAAACAATTTATCTTTCTAAACCACACTAAAAGTTTAATAGCCTAACCAACTAGTAAATTTAATAACTACATAATGAATGATAAAACTAAATAACAAATTTAATCTACATTTTAATATAAATGAAAAAAGTGAATTCTCACGTTGCAAACTAAGCCTACTAAAACTAAGGACTTGGGATGAGACAGAGTAATAAAAATTTTTCTCTTAGATTCACTACTATTTGGGCTAGAGCTCACAATTATATAATACCAAAAACCAATTTAAAATAACAACCTCTTGTATGAGACACGAGTTAACATAACCTATGGAGCATAACACTATAATTAATTTAAACTTGGTGTAATAAATTTTCATTAATAGATTTGAAATTATGGATAAATCTTGAGTTTAGCTACAACCATCGGAAATTGGAAATATGTTTTTTTTCAAAATGTTGGAAATTTCATGCTGACTATGAAAATGATAGCTTTCCTGCGGAAAAGCTTGGAGAACCCCGGAAAATCCTGAAAACTGGAAACGACCTTTTTATTTCGAAATACAAAAAGAGTCGTGGGTATTCAAATTAATTGGGATGTTAAACTGATCATGAAAATGTAACCATTTTTTATAAATCTGATTTGAAACAAGCTGAAAAATGAGGGTCTAAAGTGCTGGAAATAACAACATTAATGTAAGTTTTAGTATTGTTTTACTTGATTTCTAAGTTGTTTTTTTATTGATGACTAGTATGTTGTATTTAAAAATATGTACCATACATATTTGAATTCCACATAAAATACTGCATACCCTATTATGAGTACCCACATGACATACTTTTAAAATAGTTCATCTGATGGCTTTGCCTACACTTTTTCTGCATTTTCTGGCTTATTTCAAATTGAATTGAAATAGTTGGTAGTAGCTTAACTCAATAATTACGTAATTATGAGTTTTTACTATTTTTTTAATCCTGATCCATGTTTACCACTGAAAACCAAAACTTTACCTCGAACGTCCACGCTTTTTCTGCTTCTTACGTTTTCCATCGTCAGACTCATCGTCAACAAGGTTAATGATTTCAGGTTCGCCCTTGGAACTTTCGGTCTCTGACATGTATGCACCGAGGCAAGCTTGCAAGAGTGCCTAAAAATGTGTAATTAATGTAAATCTCTTGTACTAGGAGTAAGTTTAAATGGTTATGATTAATTGGGTTTTCCCTAGTGGGAAACGACATTTTTTCAGGTATATGACATTAGCAGCTCGGTTTAAAAGGAGGGGTAACAACAAACTCCAAAGAGGTTTTTTTTACTCAAGATTTATGCGTCTAGGCAGTAATTTGTTGACTAGCTTATATCAGACAACCTGCAACAAATTTTGTTAACTTCATCAACGATCATTTAAACTCCCAAGTGTGATCACAGGCAAGGAAGTTACACGAGCCTCTAGCTTGCACATGCTAGTTGCAAATGCTGTTGCAGCATCTTGCAAACACACAGGCTCGAATCATCAAACGGGGTTAAGCCAGTGTAACAGGCAGTGGGTGTCAAAAAAAAAAAGAAAAGTATTTTTTAACTGTAATGCTGTGGCAGGTACTTGGGACTCATATTTCATCAAACTAATAATATAATAAAATTGTTTAATATAATAATATGAACATAATAGCAAAAGTCCCAGCTGGGGTTCTTCAGAAAAGTCTGTTACTCTGCCTAAGGAAGGTAAATTAGGTTTTTCTTTCATTGTCATGCTCTCTCCAGTTGGATAGATTTTATAATTAATTGTACAAGGATAAGCTAATTTGTATACGAGAAATAAAGATTCAGTAAAACCATTATAAATTAAAATGTTCCATTCTTGGCTTAGTACAGAACACGTTGTAATGTTCACTAATAACATATAAGCAGTGGCGAAGCGTGCGGTCATCTCTGGATTCGGCGATGACCAGGACAAATTAATAAATTTAATGTATCAGTAAATAACAATGATAAACATACAATTTATTCCTTGTTTGCATGAACGATTAATGAAAATTTCGTCAACGTCATTGTGGTAACGTTCAAATCCGCTTCAAACTCGCAGTTCACAATCAAGCTAAGCAAGCGCCAACGACTAGCGCTCGCACGGAAGCGCTAACATCCTGCGTATCTCGTCCACCCCCCCGCGCCCATCAAAGAGAGTTCCCTCCCCTCCCACCCCCCAAACCTGCAACCAATCACAACGCGTTTAGGCTCCCGCTCATCCACGCTAGATCGAGCGAGTCCGGCAATATTCGGCAGCTCTCGTGACTTCTCGGCAGCATCTGTGAAGTTTCGGCTGCTGGTCCATACATTGAATGGAATACGACAGTCGTTCAGCAGACGATGCGCAGTCTTATCGTTAACCTTACAATAGTATCACGTGAATAATAACATTAGAAGATGATTTTAGTCGCATTACATGATTTGATATACTCATTGTGAATAAATTATATTTATAAATAATTTTCTGGGGTTTAACTTCATTGTAAATTTCCTCTCAGCCCCTATTAAATAAAAATTGGGTTTCTAAAAATAAGCATGCGATGACCGAGGAAAAATCTCACGCCTCGCCACTGCATAAGTTTACCTAGCTATTAATGTAGCCTATATATTAGACCTACCTTCTGTCTCATCAATTCATCCAAGTTCATCTCTTCTTCTAATGGTGCTGTAGGAATATCACCATCCGAGTCTATAGTTTTGCTACCGTTAGTTAAGGAACCGTTTTTGCCTTCTCCTTTAACTTCTCTTTTTGATCCATCCCCTGAGACTATTACTGAAAGCTTTTCTTTGGGTTTCTTCTCTTTCTTGGTCTCCTTGGTATCCCCATTTTCTGTTTCTTTCTTGCTTTTGTGTTTTTTATGTTTTTTCCTAAAGGAAAACATTGTTAATGAATTTTAATAAAAACTCACAAACTTAGGCTTAGTAAAAAATAAAAAATTCTATTTTCGAATTTACGAATGTAGACCTACTTCCAATTGACTTTGTTATATAGGCCTACACAAGCAAATATTGTCACAATTGTTTTACGGAGCAATGAAAGAACAATGTAGACCTGCCTGTCCAAAAGATATTAATTCTAATTTATGCAGGTGGTTGCTTTACTCATCATATTACTCAAACACAATGGCAGATGAAGAATTGTTCTGAAAATTTTGAGTGAATATACATGCACTTAAATATATTTTATACAGGGAAAGTGAATAACTAACATGTGTTTACCTTTCACCCGAATGCTTTTTATGTTTGCTATGATGCTTATGCTTCTTTTTCTTTTTCTTCTTATTTTCTGACTCGTCTTTTGAACTGTTTTCAATAATTTCTGGCTCTGGCTCTTTTTCTTTCACAACTTCCTCTGATTTATCACTTATTGATTCTGTGTCTGTTGAACTGGTGAAATAAAGAATGTTATGTTAGTCTTAAAACAAATTAACCTACGGTATCAATTATTCAAAAACTTATCAACTTAGTAGAAGATAGGCTATAAAAAAATAAAAATATAGGCCCTCGTAACTAATACAGTGTACTTACTCAAATATATTTTCCCACAACTGCGGTTAAGTCTGTTAAACCTATCCAACTCCATTAGCCTACTATTATAAATATCTTATACCTATATTAATTCGGCTAATACATGAAATTATTTGATAAAACAAGTGAATTCACAACAATATTGCAATATTTTTTACAGCTTAGTAGAATTAGAAAAAAAATCAGATTTTGAATAGGCCTATACATTATTGAACTTCAGAAATTCATATTGCCCTTTTGCAAATGGAGGCTGCTTCTGTGGTTAATATTTTAGACACAGAACCTTGTTTAAAAGAAAAAGAAAAAACTATGGTAGTGATGTGGTCCGGGTAAGTACCCAATGGGTACGGTAGGATTATAATATAAATTGGGTATTTAACCCAGGCCCCCATAAATATCCAAAAAACTGGATAAGCTACTTTTAGTATTTATAGAAGATTGAGATGTCTTTTTGCTTATCTTGTCAGAATAGTAAGATGACGATACCGTAAATGTGTTTAAAAAAATTTCACATGGTCCCAATAGCTTTTTATCTTGGAGTATTAGTGACCTGGGTTTTTATGGTTTTCTTTGGGTTTTTTATTTACTTTTTTATAAATTTTTATCTCTTTGAAAATTAAAAACAGAGTTAATAAGTGTTTCTTCAGGCTTAGACAACGACGACATAATGGGAATCACAGAATAGATAGATAATAAGGACCAGTGGCGGTTCTCTCATTCCTCCCGGATGCCGCCCCTCCAAATGAATTAATTATTAAATAATTAAAATTAATATCTCTACATTATTATTAAGTGCATAGCGAACAGAACAGGGTGGCCACTCAGAGTTATTTTCAAATTCACCACTTTTCCCCGGTTTTCACAGTTATTGTTTGCTTTTTCACGATTGTTATCTCGATTGTTTTTTAACTCATTAATCCAAAAGATTGAATTTTTTTTATTCAAACAATGAAAAGTTTTATTATTGGGTTTAAATATTGCATATCAACATGTAGACTTAGACCCGGTTCATACGAGCGTCAAAATACGCTGTGTCAATGCGGCACGGTGTCCCCGATAAAAACGAGCGTTTACGTGTGTACCACTCCATTTGATTAAATGCACTGCTCAAACGCCACTGCATAATAAAGATGTGTTTGTCAATGCAGACGCAAGACGCTCATTTGCACCTGCATGCATTTTCCCATAAAAAGTTGGTTTCTAATGCAAAAGGCATACAAAAATTACAAGTTGTTCACGCAAATTCTTGTGTTGCTGTAAACCACAGTAAAAAACACATAACTTAATACAAAATTGCTATCTTAATAAAGAAATATATGTTTCATTACCAGCAATAATTAAAAAGTATTTAATTAAATATATTTACAATTTATCACGATTTACTACGTCACCCACGTGAGCGACATGAGCGTGAGTGACTTGTAACTTCCACATTTAAACTCCAATAGCCGACAAACGGCCGCATGTAGGCCGGTTTAATTTGAAGTTAGGTTATGTTGTACTTCTAACATAAATAGACTACGCCTTTTTCGTGGGTAACGCATTCAAAATTGAACGTTTTATTTGAGTGTGTGACTTGTACAGTAATGTGATTAAGGTACGCTGTAAAACTTTCCTGTTATTTCACTTTAAATTAAATTAAAAGTAATAACTCCACAATCAACACACACTTCCAACTTTTAATAATACAGCTCTCAACTAGCCTACACGGAAAGCAATTTCCCGCCAAATAATGGTAATATTTTTTTGGGTGGTTCCAATTTGGATGTCTTTGGCGGAGCTTTTCTGAGGGACAAGCTCCATAGACAACGAAATAAATAAACTTAGTTGTTGCAGAAAATCCTCCCGTACATCTATGGATTTCTTTCTGTCTGTATTGTTCTCTACAGCTGTGAAGTGAATTAGGAGAATTTGTTTGTTTACGTACATTTTTGCTGCACCGTAACTTAGGCTAGATGATCAGTGACAGTGAGCGGCTTGTATTTTGACCTATGTTTTGAGTAGGCCTAATAATTATTTTAATAAATTAAAATATAGCTAAACACTTATTCTATTTAAGTAAAGGGTAGGATAAGGATAGCCTAATAACTTGCAACACATTTTCATAACATTCGTTCATATTCGTTCATTTATTTACAACCAATAACCTTGGGACTAAGTGTTGCACTTTGTGAAACGGACCCATAGCCTATGTTTTTGTAAATTTGGCAGCATTTTTGTTTCCATTAGTCTGTGGTTGAGTTTCATTCAATAAGCTTGGTCCCAGGACAAAGTCAGGTCCGCAAGGACGGTCTATTTAAGACAATCTCGCATCAACTAACCGTAACAACGTGTTAATCCCTTTAAAAACAGAACTCCTGGACTTTTGGGTGTCCCTATACAAATTTTTGGGACAACGCATGCCATTATGAAAAACCAGAAAAATCCCGGTTTTTCGGGACGTTTGGTCACCCTAAGTAAAAGGTACCTTCAAAGCTGAGTAGTCTAGGCTAAGAAATACGCCAATACTTTGACCTAAATAGGCTTAGATGTAGTAATACCCCCCGTCGCAGCAGACCTGCGTACTCAGCGAATTTCCAAATTAGTAATACAGTAGACTCCCTCTTAACCGGCCACCTCGGGACCAGGCCGCAGCCGGATAATGAACTGGCCGGTTAAACCGATGTTCATTTAAGAACGCCAACCTACAATTTTATATGACCTAAATATAATTATTACTTGAAAAACAACCTTAAATACATTACTGTATATGATTTATAGCTAATATCCACCTAGCATGAAATCCACAAACTCTGACACAAATGAAACAGCAACTCTGACCGTTCAACCATTCCAATTTCAATGCATGTGTTCAACTTTTTGGTGTCTAATAAAATTTTTATAAAATTTACCAGTTTTGAGATATTTTAGTTTAAAATTTCAAAATGGCCACCATTTTGAAAATACACATTAGAAAAAAATAACTTTTTTCTTGAAAATGGGTATTGCTACTATGAAGGTTCATGCCAAATATTAACTTAATACAATGATCCATTACGGAAATAAAAATTATTTAATTTTTAATAAAAATAAAATTTTTAATTTTTATTTAATTTTTATTTAATTTTTAAATAAAAATTATTTAATTTTTATTTAATTTAATTTAATTAATTTAATTTAATTATAATTATTTAACCGGCGGCTAGCGGGTTAACGAAGCATTTTAGGACATATGTTTATGGGAATTTTTTTGCTTATTTTGATGTGGGTAATAACCTCCTGAATTCCTGAAACAGTTTTTCCGAACACCGTGTATACATTGAAATTGGAATGGTAGAACGGTCAGAGTTGCTGTTTCATTCGTGTCAGAGTTTGTGGATTTCATGCGTGGTGGATATTAGCTATAAATCATATACAGTAATGTATTTAAGGTTGTTTTTCAAGTAATAATTATATTTAGGTCATATAAAATTGTAGGTTGGCGTTCTTAAATGAACGTCGGTTTAACCGGCCAATTCATTATCCGTTTCTTGATAGTTGAAAAAGTTCGTTTCTTTATTGTGGTTTACTTAATAGTACAGTAGGCCCAAACGCATTGACTTCCGGTGGCAGTCACTTCCACCCAGGACATTATAGTTTAATTGGTTTGTTAACGTCAATATGAAATAAAGTTGAATTGAATGATACATTAGATAAGAAAACTTAGTTTCCGGCGAAACGCGGCCAGTTAAAGCGATGTTGAGAAAAGAAATGGCCGGTTAAAAAGATGTTATTTTGTGTCAGAGTAGGCCGGTTAAAGCGGAGACCGGTTAAAAGGTGGCCGGTTAAGAGGGAGTCTACTGTATTAATTTTGACCACATAAAACTGTAAAACAAATAAAATCACATGCTCATAAATAGGGAAATAAATGTCTATTCTCCTTATGATAAATATAGGGAGAGTATGCAGGTATGCTGCCATGGGGAACACTAAAAGTAGGTTTTTATCATAAAAAAAAAAATTATTTCGACCATATGAAGCCATGTACTAAGTTTCATCAATATCTGTCCATTGATAAAGGAGTTTGCCTATTCTCCATATGATTAACATGGGAAAAGAGTATGCAGGTTTGCTGCCATGATAAGCACAAAAACCTAGATTTTTACCATAAATGGATGAATCTCAACCAAATGAAGCTGAATTCCAAGTTTCATCGAAAAGTATTGGTTAATAAGTGAAATATTAATACATGCCAATTCTCCAAAGATTAACATTGGAGCCCCAAAATACAATGTACTGTCTTTAGACTTTTTAATATCTCGGTAACCAATGGAGATAGAGCGAAGCTTCAAAATACTAAATTGTGTGTTTTTTTAAGCTAAATCCAATGGTCAAAATAAAAATTTTAAATTTTTTAAATTTACATATGAAAAATGCAAAAAACCCATTTTTGGGGTACAAAACCCTCCAAAACTACCCCTTCCGGTAGGTCGATATGTCTGATTTACGAACTCATCCGAATAAACGTAGGATTACATATCTCTACCAAATTTGGTGTCGATCGGACCGTTTTTACGAGAGTTATCGTGTCTAGGGACACATACATACATACATACATACATACATATATATATATATATAAAAATTTTAATGACTATTATTTTTGGTCTCTGGGCACCTCAAAACGAAAAAGTAACGTGGTCCCGGGCTTAGGTCTTACCATGAGACCTACGGTAATAGCTTATTCCCTATGGGAAATTCGCTAAAAAACCAGAGCTAACATCTGAAATGAATCTAAATAGGTCCTAGCGTTGTACAAATACAAAATTGGTGTATAATTGGAAAAAACATTTGACTCACCCCATTTCCGTGAGTGTTGTGACGAAAAGTTCCCCAAGTTAAAAGTTTCCACAGCAAACAACTAATATTTATTTCTAGGCTGACCAATGTGTACAGCTTAATAAGGGATTAATCTTTTATTAGACGTGTCCACTTAATTGAATAAAACAGAATGTATTTTTAATAACAACCTCAACGTTATAGAGTTATAAGTTATCAAGTTAACAAATATAATTAATTATAATGAAAGATGACGGCAGAAATGAGAAAACACTGAAAACAGCACTGTAGGAGAAGGAGAGAAGGAGCAGGGGAGCAGGAGCAGAACAAAAAGCTCAGTGGCGAATTAAATGGACTGTTTTGATTGGACATTTCGGTTTTGGGGTGAAGAAAGGTGAGTGGCAAAGTGGAAATGATTAATGAAGAAATATGGAAATATAATAAATTAATTTGTATTTGATCGATGAAGCTTTTATTATTATGTCTACTCAAAGAGATGGCCTTGGTCCACTACAGGCATTCTTTTTTTTTTAATTAGAAGCTGTCCATATTAAGTGAACTATAAATCACACTAAATTTCTTAGGAATATTATTGAAGCATAACCATGTGAGTCCATAATACATTACATCTGGATCGCTAACACAGTGTTACCATTGACTATTGATACTACCAGGATCCTTAGTCAATGGTGTTACAGAAACAAGCCGTTACCCCCACCACTAATAATTGGGGATCGGAGTTGATCCACCAATAATAACGATTTCAGCTGACATAGGGATGTTGAAGGTTGACGTTCACGCATATCAAGAATCAAGAACGTTTATTCGTCATTGACAAATGGTCAGTTGGTTGTTGGTTTCAACATACAAAAATCAGTGATTAATATAATTAAAATTAAATCACACCTCTAGGCCTAAATAAAAAGTATTCTTATCTGTTAAAAACTCCTGGACGCTGTAATATTCCTTGAGGATAAAAAAATGACTTCAACTTGCTCCTGAACCTGATCACCTCTCTCTTTCTTTTTTGATTTCTGAGGGCGATGCATTGAAGAGCTTAACAATACTGTAAAATGACTGTTTAACAAAAAAAAGTGGTGTTGTGATAAGGTATGGATAAAGTGTAATTTGCATGTCTAAGGCCGCTTTCACATTGGGTCGCTGCGACGGGGTGGCAGCCACTGACTCGTAGAAGTCGCAGCTACGCTTGTCATTTCACATATACGGTGTCTGCGACCGATTTCTCACGATACACAAGTGACAGACACAGAGAAGGAGGCCGGCAGACGACGTAAACAAGCTGCGCGCGCATCCCGAAAATGTGGTGACAGGTTGGGTTGCAGTCACAGAGTGTGAAAGGCTCCGTATGTTTCAATGCCCCGCTAGCGACTCGAGTCGCTAAAAAGCAGTGTCGCTGCCACCGCCGGGCGACGCAGTTCTCTGGCGACCGAGTCGCTGCCACCGAGGTGGGTCGCTGCGACGCACTAATGTGAAAGGCTCCGTAAGGTTCAATGCATTTTCAACAGGTCAAGTGGCCGACGAGTGGCTGCCACTCGGTCGCAGCGACCCAATGTGAAAGAGCCCTAAGTCTGTAGAGATCATTATTACGAAATTGAAATAAATGACTATTTTTTATGTAAAAGGAAAGACTTTGATAAATGTACAGTGAGAAGAATGTGAGTAGTTTATTATTGTTTGAAAAGACCCCTCTACATGAATCAGTTGATCTCATAGAAAAAATTAATCTGATTTCTTTTTTAAGGCGAAAAATCTTTTTAAAGGCGAAGGACCTGTGAATTTTATGAGGAACATTGCTTTGCCCACCGGAACGAATCATAACAAACCTTAGTTTGAATCATAACCCCTTCAAGAAGGAGGAAGAAACATGACGTCTCCCCAGTCCGAGGATTGCGGCGAGGAAATGGATAAGTGAAGTAAGTAAGTAAGTAAGTATCATCTTTGATTGATTTGTTTCGGCTACCCAAATTACAATGCCATAGTTGAGGTGAGGATAAACACACCCAAAGTAAGCTGTCAGGAGAACACTGACATCAGCAAACATTGATAAACGACGAAGAATAAAAATCCCACTATTAACTCTGCGACAAACCATAGATGTATGTTCAGAAAAATTTAGACTTGAATCAACAACTAGTCCCAAGAAGTTTGTGCTCGTACAAGAATCTATTTGGTTCTCACCAATGAATATGCTGGATGTGTAACTTAAAATCAATGAAGTGAGTTTTTTTCAGCATTTACACAAAGATTGTTGTCAACCAGCCATTGAAAAAGTAAACTGCATTGAATGAAGGATTCCATTTCAAGGTCATTACGGGAGGAATTACTCATCACATTCAAAGACGTGTCATCTGCGAAAAGGCAAAGGTCAAAATTTGATACACTCGAGTGTACATCGTTTAAAAAAAGTAAAATGAGGACCGGCCCAAGCTCAGAGCCCTGTGTGGGACTCCACAAGTGACGGCAATTTCACTGGAACTTTCAAAAGAAATGCATTTGTTTTGATCTATATGGTATCTGCACGGCTTGGGTTCTGCCCTCTAAAAACGAAGATATCCAACTCAATGCATTGCCTCTAATACCAAAGTGGTCCAACTTTCTCAAAAGCAATCGATGATTCACCATATCAAAAGCCTTACTCATATCAAGAAATGTCCCAAAAACATGCTTATGCTCATCAAGTGCCTTAGATACACTTGATACAAAGCTGAACATTGCATTGACAGTAGAAGTGTTTTTTTGAAACCCAAAAGTGCTTCTCAAACAGCAAGTTGTTACACACTAGGAAGGGATAAAGACGGTTCACAAACAACTTTTCCAAAACCTTAGAGAATGTAGATGTCACTGAAATTGGCCTGTACGTAATTTTTTGTCAGTGGTTTTACCTTTTTTGAAGAGAGGTTTCACCACTGCCAATTCAAGAGATTTGGGAAATTTTCCTTCAGCAAAAGAAACATTGGCCAGATGAGACAAAGGTCCTGCCAAACATTCAGATATCTTCTTGAGTAAATTTAATGATCTACCATCTTATTCACCAGCCGAATTACTATTTTTTAGAGACTTAATCACCTGCAATAATATACCTCCTCCTCGCTAACGGGTGTAGGAAAAGACTCGAAAACGAAGGAGGTATAAGAATAGAACGGTTTAATGCAGTTGGATCACTGACAAAGGTTTGGGAAATATTGGCGAAGAACGCATTGAAATCATTAGTAACGTCCTCAGGCCACGAGTAGAGGTCCCCACTATCAGATTCAATGAAGAACGAGTTAAAAGCCTTGGTTGTAGTTTTATTGGGAATAGTTTCATTGAATATTTCCCAAACCGCCTTGGACTTAATGTCAGAAGAGTTAAGATGAGCGACAACATTTTCTGATTTTGCCTTTCGCACTGAACTTTAATACTCCTTTTTTATAATTATATACGAGATTCTAAAGGGGGTGATCATGTGGAAGATCTTTAGTTGAGTAATACATCTGAAGAAGAATCTTTCTAACCTATATCAAAGAATGATCAAGTTTGATTTTCGTAAATAATTTTTTTTGGGCGAATCTTTGTGGGAGTCAGTGGATTTTTATTTGCAGATGATCCAGGTCTTAGTAACCACAGTAAAGATGCAATTGCTGAAAAATTAGATTCTAGTTCTGCATTACTTAAGGACTGGCGTGCTGCTAATAACTTGTCGCTAAATTATTCAAAAAATAAGCGATTTATCTTTTAGTTACAGCCATAATGTCTTAGACCCTTCAGATAATAGTAATTTAAAGTTTTTGGACTCTTGTTCGACCTTAGATTGATATGGAATTCTCATGTGGATTTTGTTTGTGGGAAAATGGCCAAAGGTTTATATATGCTTTAGGAGGTTGAGAAATACTGTGGATAAATATCTTACTGACTGTTTATTTTTCATATACCGTACAGAGTATTTTAACTTATTGTATTGTTATTTAAGGATCCAGTAGTAATTGTAAGAAACTTTTCATTCTGCAAAAAAAGAGCAAAAAGATTGTTATGTAAAGTCCCAATTTTAACATCTTGTAAACCATTGTTTGTACAACTTTGTGTGCTTACACTTTATTCATATTCCACTTGCTCTTTTTTGTTCACAGTAACCTTGAACTTTTTAGTATTAATGCTGATTTTCATTCTTATAATACTAGAAATAAAGACTGTTAAGAGTTCAACAATAAGTATAGTAGCTCACAAAAAAATGGTTTTAAAGAGAAAATTAAAAACATACTTATTGATGAATGTTTACACAAAGCTGATGAATTTTTTGATATACAATGCGCTGGGGTCACTAATAGTCAATGCTATAATCAATATGTCCTATTTTTGTTTTAATATTTTAGTGTTTACCACCTACTGTGATATAGCTATATTAGCTATATATTGAGTAATATATTGTGCTACGATTTTAATGTTATCCAATGTCTATATTATATTTGTAATTTTTTACAGTACTGTGACTTTTATTTTAATATTGTCTTTGCTTGTAATGTATATTATAGGCTAGATTTTCATTTGTTTAAATTGACGCTTGTCCATACACTGTATATGTGTTTACTAACAATAAAGAATCTTGAATCTTTGCGGTGGATCGGTGGATGGTGGATGCTTGTGAACGCGCTCATCTCTATCTGAAGAGGTCCGATATCCGATGATGTGATGATGACGAATGACGATGACGAGACTGAAATATGAAATACTGGAACTGTGGAACTGAAATCGGAAGCCATTTTGACTTTATGTACATGCTCTATGCAGTGCCGGCATTGATGTGTTCAGTTTTACTAGGGCTAGTCCTAATACTTTCTAAAATTATAACTTTCAACAAGCAGCCAGTTTTACTTTCTTGAAGTAAGGAAAAGTTGAGTGTCTAAAAATAACAAGCCCTCCAGATGCAGGGTGAAAAAGACGTGCTTTTTATTTCGGTGTAAACAGGGTATTAGGCCCCTTTACAAGACTACCCTAATCTCCCAGAAGTTGGAAGTAAGTTGTTGTTTAGTTTCTTATGGCATGTGTGTGAAACTTTCAACAGATCAGCAATAGAATTTAAACAACCGTATAAATTCATTAATTAAATATTCAAACAACAGTTAAACTTACTCATTAATTTCTCTACACCTAGGATAGAGTTCCCTGTTAAGCACACCGGAGTTGCAGACTTTTATCGGCAATCTCGATTGCAGACACTAGTTGCAGACAGAAGTTTGCAACTTGGCTTGCAACTGTACACAGTTTGCTTCTGCAACCGCAACCTGCAACCGAGCCATCAGTCAGTGTGTATAATGCCGATTGGTGGGAAAGGAAGTGACGTAGCGACGTAGCCGATGGGCGGGAGGGGTGGCGGGGTTAGTTGCAGACTCAAGTTGCAGATCAAATAGGCGCTGCAACTCGCGTTGCCGACCGGGGTTGGCAACCGCCTTTGATCTCTACCGACTCTGGTGTATAATGCCAAAACCAAAATTCGGTCTCCCGACTCGAAAATTCGCTTTGCAACTCCGGTTGGCAACGCGAGTTGCAGTTGTTTTAGTGCGTCTGCAATCGAGACTGCCGATAAAAGTCTGCAACTCCGGTCTCCAACTCCGGTGTAAACGCAGCTTTACTCTCCTAACCTACTCAATACTAGGCCTAGTCCTTGCCAGCCCAAAGCAACCAAAAACCCTCAAACACCCTATTAAAATTATTACCAAATCCAAAAACAAAAAGAAGTCCTTACATCTTAGGGTTAGCCTACCACATCCTTTGGACTGAAAAAGAGGACACTTGCGGTGGTACTCCTCGCGGGTGAGATTAATAAGTAGGCCTAAATCACAAAAATTTGAATTCCTCCCACCCAATTAAATATTACAACAACAATTTAATATTACTGAGTGGGGGAAAAACAAATGTTTAAGGTTGGTAAAACTGAAATACAGATATTCAGTTTACAGCTTTAAAAAGCCTGACAAATAGACTAATTCTAAAAAATCCGCCTGGACGATTTTTTATGCTCTTAAAAAGAGGACATGCCCGGGGAAAAGAGGACGTATGGTAACCCTATTACATCTTACATACAGGGTGACCATAAAGTCTTAGGACGACTTTATAACTTTTAAACGACAAACGATATCACATCCACATTTGGTATACCGTTACTGGAAATTGTAAGCTAGCCTACTTTTCTGTGTACATGGTGGTCGGATATCACCTTTGGGGGACGGCCCGTCAGGGGTTAGAAGAAAATCTTTAATGACAGCCTATGTTGAGTTGTACATCATTTTAAAGGTCTACTTCAACTGAAAACAATGCCGCAAACCGGACTTCAAAAGGTTGATCCAGTCGGAAGAAATCGCGTTTTAAAGTTTAAAAATGAAAAATACCATTATTATGTAAGAAATAATCTTACTCTTTCCTTTCGGCCGTCTGACAATGTGCTGTGTAATCAGGAAAACCTGCTGTATTAAGAAGTACAATGAAAAGTGAAAGCGGTGCCTCTAGGTCAGGGTTTCCCATCCACTGGACTTCCCCCTTAATGGCTTTTATCTGTCTAACAGTTCACTTATCAGTACCACTCAAGCTACAGTAGTTTTTGCAGCCATATCCTGTTACTTAAGATTTTAAGTTTTAAAAGATGTCGCTTAGTGAGCGGGAAAGAATTACACTCTTAATGATGCGCGGCTGGGGTGATAATGTAAGACCGTTTGCAGAAGTCACACAATTATTCAATGCTACTTTTCCTGATAGAGCTCCTATTTCTAAATCCACAGCACAGTACACAGTTGCTCGCTTTGTAGACACTGGTTCTGTTAAGGATCGTGCCAGATCTGGACGACCAAGTACTGTGACAGACGAAGACGGCTCATTAGACATTCTTCAGTCTTTCGTTGAAAACCCAAAACAATCAGTTAGATCAGCAGCACAATCTCATGGAATAGGTCGTGAATCAGTTCGCAAAGTATTACAGAAGTCTGGTTTCAAGGCATACCGGGTTACCCTGTTGCAGGAACTAACCGAAGATGATTTTGATCGCCGGATGGAATTCAGTGAAATTATGATGAATAGAATTGACCAAAGACAAATACTTTTGGACGACATTGTATTCTCAGATGAGTCGACTTTTATCTTGAATGTCCATGTTAACAGGCATAACTGCCGGTATTGGGATAATGTTAACCCACACTGGATGAGTGAGTGTTACACACAACACCCCCAAAAAGTAAACGTATGGGCAGGTATCGTACGTAATTCGATTATAGGACCATTTTTCATCGATGGAAATTTAAATGCGAATAAGTATCAGGATATGCTCCAAAATGAGATTGTTCCTGCTTTACAAGCTACTCTGGGCGATGACTTCCAATCATGTTTTTTCCAACAAGACGGAGCACCGCCACACTATGGTGTTCAGGTAAGGCAATACTTAGATGCAGTATTCCCACACTGGTGGATTGGAAGACGAGATGCGATTGAGTGGCCGGCTCGTTCCCCTGACCTAACTCCGCTTGACTACTTCCTATGGGGCTACATCAAGGACAAAGTGTATCGAACTCAGCCTACAGATCTGAACGAACTGAGACATAGGATATCACATGAAGCTCAAGCTATTCCACGAGAATACATACAAAATGCAGTAGCCGCCTTTTATAACCGGTTAGCATATTGCCAGACGACCGATGGTGGATATTTTGAACACCTACTTTAAAAGACTTTCTGTAAGTATTACCCTTAACTTCTATTTGCTACAGTGATAATGGTATTAAACATTTTTTAAACTTTGAAACGCGATTTCTTCCGACTGAATCAACCTTTTGAAGTCCGGTTTGCGGCATTGTTTTCAGTTGAAGTAGACCTTTAAAATGATGTACAACTCAACATAGGCTGTCATTAAAGATTTTCTTCTGACCCCTGACGGGCCGTCCCCCAAAGGTGATATCCGACCACCATGTACACAGAAAAGTAGCTTACAATTTAAGTAACGGTATACCAAATGTGGTTGTGATATCGTTTGTCGTTTAAAAGTTATAAAGTCGTCCTAAGACTTTATGGTCACCCTGTATATCTTACATCCAGCGTCGCTCCGTTGTCCACGTAGTGGCGTAGAGCCTGTCACATTGCCTAATGGGGTTTGGACAATATACTAGGTTATGTTTAAGGCAAGGTTTAAGGGTGGGGTTTTAGGAATAACATGTGGTCTTTTTCTTCTTTTTGTTTCTTTGCCGTTACTAAGGGGGTTCACTGTAGGCCTAAGTTACCCGGTACTCCAGATAACTTTCCAGGTCATAAAAGCTGTTTTGAATAAAAACATGTTTAAAATTTATTTTTAAAAGAGATTTTTTTAATGTTTTTAATAGGCTTATCACTTGGCAGAGCTTGATAGAGCTTCTTGCTCAAATAACTTATTCCGGTTTCCTTTCAAATATTGAAAGTTTGTGAAATTCAGAAAAGTTTGTTTTGAATCTTGTGTTGTAGTGATGATTTCTTACTTCTGGAAGTTTATTTTCTTTCTTTGCATACATGATGCATTAAAAAATGAAAGGACACGGGACAGTTAAAATGTTCAATTGTTTGAAAAAATCTTGACAGTGAGTCTTTGGGGGAATCCTGGCTATTGCTCTTGATGGCGTTCTTTTCCTCAAAAATATTTTATGCCTTTATTGAGATTTCCTTTGGTTGAACCCCAAAGGAGAATTGAATAGTAAGTTATGTGAGTCTCAAAGAGTGAGTAATAAACAGTTCTGGCCAAGTGATAGTTTTCAAAATTACTAACTTGACTAAACATAAATAGGCCTTTAGCTAACTTACATCTAATTTACCCACATGTTCATTCCCTTTGGGGCATTATTTAAATTTTTTCTCTGCTGGGTTTGGATGTGAAGAAAGTGACTTTTGGTTGGGTTTAAATTGAGCGAGTGTTCGAAAAAGTTCTGGGTTAACTGATTGGTAATCTGAAATGAAGCTAGCCTATTTCTAATTGTTGAGGATTTTTTTTTTTTTTTTAAATGCCATTGTACCGGTAGTGTCATTGGCAAACTGGAATAAATTTTGAGTTGGGATTGATTCAGAAAGTCATTAATGTACAAAAGGAAGAAAACAGGTCCAATTATCGATCCTTGTGGAATTCCTGCTTTAACATTCCAATTTCAGTTGAAAAAATTTTAGGCTATTTCGTTTTTTGATTTGTGTTGAATTTCTGTCATTTGTTGTCTCTGTCTGTCAGGTAAGATTGAAGCAAAGCTAGGGCTGATCCTCTGAACCCCATTTTGGAAAGTTTAGAGATCAGCAGCGGCACATCATCACAGTCGAAGGCTTTGGACAAGTTAGCAAATCATCCAATCACTGACTCGCCCTCCTCAACCACGTCGATACTCGCTGACAAAATGTACAATGAGCTAGCTTGGTTGATGTGCCCCTCCTAAATCCACTGTCTATAAATCTATTGTCTTAAATTCAACAGTGAATTAGTTTCAAGGAAGTCTGTTAGTGGTTTTGCCTAAGAGTGTTGGTGTTGTCGTAGGGTTGATGCGGAATTTCGGGCATGAATAATGGTTTCGGACATGTATAAGGATATGACGTTTTGGATTTTAAGGTCGATGAAAAGAGGTTTGCAGTGTTCAACGGCAGGGGTCCGAAGAATTGTTCTGGGGGTTTTCTTTTGCAACACAAGTACTTTGTCCATTTTTTGAGATGAGGCTGAGCCCAAGCAACAATTCTATATCGCAGATGAGCAGAGATAAGGGCATGATAGGCCACAAGTGCTGAAATATTTTTTTTTTAATTGCTCAGTATTCCGTGATACCTTAACTGCAAAAACAATATGATGTTTATTTCTAAAATTCTACACCTTAATTTTGATCAAAAACTTTCATTCTGAAAAATTTACGAATTTGCTCAGTAAGTTTCAATGTAAGATATGTTTAGAAGTTCTAAAAAAATATTAATAATATTGAGTAAATAGGTATGTGGTAAAAAATATTAAATGTCGAAAATGTATATTTGTATATTTGGACAATTTTAAAATAACAATTTAAGTGGTTTTCAGGTCTGCCTCCTATCCTGTCTTCCCCTAGGTCAGTCAACCTTGCCCCAAATTTTAGGGTACCCTTTTATTTAGGCCTAGCCTATACTGGAAAGTGATTTAGGCCTAATCATATTAATTAAGCCACATTTATAATTTATGTGGCTTCCAAATTGATGTCAACCACGTAGGTTCATTTGTTTTACTTTACCATTTCCAGTGGACCACATCAAACATTGCAATTCCATGATTACGAAACCATCAACGTTTATTTACAATTGTTGCAGGTGAAAAGGATATTCTTGATTGAACCTTGAAAGTTCTTCAGGATGAGTAATGTTAAAGCATTTTTTCACCAGTGGTGTACAAAGAAGGGTGTCACTCCAAATTTTGAATGCAGATCAACAGGTAAGTTGTCATTTGAAAAGGTTTAATTAAATTTCAAGATGTTATGAACATTTAACATAGTTAAATTTCATTGTTACCATTAGTAACATTTGTTATTTACTCTTCCATACTATTTATTACACTTCTGCTAAAATACACCTAGGATAAAAATACCTTACAATGACTTTTTATAAATCCTTATTTCATAATTGGCCTAACAACCTATTCAGCTTTAAAAAATTTTAAACAATAGATTAATTTAGCTTTCAGCCGACAATCCAATTTGTAACTTTTACTTGTTACAGCTGTTTTGATTAAAAAACGGTTCTACAGATAGCACCGAATATCTTGGCCTGTGATAACCGTTTATTGTTCAAACAAATGGAGTAGAGTGACAAAGTTGCAAATTGGCGCAGACTGTTTTTAGTGCCATATATGTTTACAATTTTAAATCCATAAGTGCATTATGTCAGGGGCCAAGATACTGTGCGTTATATGTTTGTCTTGAATTTAAAACAATTTTGCCTTGTCAAGTCCCCTTGGAGTTAAAAAATTAATAAATTAAAACACTGAGTACACATTTTACATGGACAGACACGAAAGAACATGAAACACGAATACATAATTGTTGATGTGGCCACAGCGATGTCCAGTAGAATACTCGGGTGGAGTAGAACAGCGCAGTGGCCTGGACTTTGGTTATCTGTTATTGATAAGGGCAATTTAGTTGTCAAAGACAGTTTCCCATAACTGAAAAACTTAGTCTCCACAAATTATTTTCTTAAAAGATGCCAAATGTGTTAAAATGCAACTTGGCTAACTTTGCAGATTAGTGTAAAAATATGTTGTTTGTGACAATAGGTACATTACTTTGTCATTGTTGGATATTCTAATTTGAAAGCCAAAATGGTGGGGTCACTTATTATTGAACTAATTAATCAAATAACTAAAGTTCTATAATTCTTCAATAGTTAGGCTTGAAGGGTAGGGATTTCTATTTGTGAATTTTAGCTTGGCTTCTTTAATGAAAAATTTCACATTACTCATACTCTTGTGTATTTTTCAGGTCCTAAGTTCCGCCAAAGATTTTTGTGTGAATGTAGAGTAGAAGGTTACGCTTATGTGGGAGCAGGAAATTCTAGCACTAAAAAGGATGCGGAAAAGAATGCTGCCAAAGATTTTGTCCAATTCTTGATCCGGCAGGGTATTGTGAACGAAAATGAAGTTCCCAGAGATGTATGTAAATTTTATCTTACTTCATCTAGTTTTATACTGTACAAAATTTTCATTGACCAATCTGGTGATCAAGTGTCCAGTGCCATATTTTTTTTCTTATAAATAATAATATTTCTAGTATTGGCCCCTGAATTATTCTGACATCAGCTCAAGAAGGGGGTGTCCTATTGTGAAGAGTTCCTCACGCTGTGAGGAGGCTCACCTTAGAGTCAAAGGTTTTTATATTGTAGATTATAACATCTCATGTGGCCTAGGATGTTTTTTTTTTTTTTTTTTTTTTTTTAAGAAATATTTCTTATTGTAGCCTAGATAACAAATCTTATGAATTACTTGTAATATTTGACTATTATTAGGACACAATTGTGCTGCACATTAGTAATGTATTGTATGTTTTCTCAAAAGTTTTGTTTATTTATACAGAAAAGATTTCTTTTTTTACAACAGTGTGCATAAATTAATTATTTTAAGTAATGTAACTCTATGGTAGCTTATGCTTAAACGAGATTTAAATTCAGAGTTCTTTATGAAAAATTGCTCTAATTTTTTCTCCAGATGAGCTTGAATAATAAAAACTTAGATCTATATACAACTATTGCTAGTATAGGCTAAAAACAAGGAAACATTGGCTTGAATCAAAAGAAAAATTGTATGTTGTTTATTCGTGCTATAAAATACTAATTCTTTCAAGGCCACAGGTCTGTGTGATCTTCCTTTATGCAATTTAGTAATAATTAAAAAAAAAAATATTAGCCACAGAGGGAAATAAGAATTTTAAAGGTTTTACAATGTTTTAAGAAAAAATACGTTAAAAAATGTAATCTAAATTTAATATTTGTTCTAATTTAATTAAAAGTAACATGAATTATTGCATATCTGCTAAAGTTGTCGCTTGGTGGTGAGTTTTTTCTGTGGTGTTTTTGCCTACATTGTCCCCACAGGGAAGATTCGTTGCTGTTGAGTTTCTGTTTCATCCATGGTAATCGTTTATCTGTCGTCCGCAGACAATGGACGGAGGTGCAGTGCCGGGAGGGGAGGGCCCCGCTGCCTCGTTGCCCGGAGTCCCGCCCCCACACCAGGCTCTCGGCCTCAACTCCAGACCCGTGTTCCAGCCGGGGCAAGGCCCCAATACCATCGGCCAGGCCTACCAACCGTTGCAGCGCGAGGGCCACACGCCCCAGACCTACCACGATATCATCGCAGACCAGAAGCGGGTGGAAGAGGTGGGCACCACGATTACATTTTGTAGCGTCTCTCTCTAATCCGAAAATCTGCTAATTCCAAACACGTTTTGTTGAGAAAATACCAATGTTTTTCTTAACACTGGATAGTTAAAGATAAAGACTTTTTATGTTAAAAATAGATATTTATTGCTATACAAAGAAGTTAAGTGGATTATATGTTTTATACTGTAATAGTTAACTCTAAAGGAGAACAAAAGAGAAAGCCTAAACTTACTGGATATAAAACAGTAAAGATAAAATATGAATATAAAAAAATTACCAGCATGCCTAGATAAAAAAAAAAATATTGTTCAATTTTCCTTAAGTGTTGATTTATTAATTCTCTGTCGTGACTAATATTTTTTCTATATATTTATATATAGTTTTTTATTTATTTTATTTAAATGTATATATCACTTAGTTTCAATGGTACAGCCTAATAAATAGAGCTAGAATGCCTTACCTTGCCTCTAATTTGTTATTCAATGATCCATTATTTAATCATTATATTCAAACTGTAATTTTTACTACTGTTTCTTCAAGGCTGAAGATGTGGACATGAATGCAGCCATTCACGGCAACTGGACTGTTGAAAACGCCAAATCAAAACTCCACCAGTTCATGGACGAAAATAAAATAAAAGCAGAGTATGTGTATTCAACAATTGGACCAGATAATTCCAGGTGAGTAGGTTTTTAATGTTGGAAATTTTTGGCGAGTTTACATGAGACCTATAAATTATGAGAACTTTGTAAGTTCTTACTTGTATTTTGATAAACAAAAAACATCTTAGTGTGTTACATGTTAAATTGTCTAAAAATTGTGGGTGGTAACTTTGTTTTGACACTTTTAGGTGTAGATTTAGGCCAGCATTCTTAGTGTGTTTTATTTTTAGTTACAAATCCAAAGATATTTAAAAAAATATATTTTTACTACAAATCATGTCAATAACTTTCATTATATATTTTTATGTTTTATCACAGTTATTGTCGTGTGTTCTTTAATTTTTCACTTTATAACTTCCTCGAATAAGTAAATAAATAAATAATAAGTTACATGTCAATTTCCTATAGGTCTAAAATGCATATTTTACAGCTTTTGTTGTTGTTCCGTTTTCTGTGTTGCCTCTATCCATTATTTTATGTTTACTTTGTATTGCTTCCATCCTTTTATCTACATATTTGGTTGCTTACTTGCCTAATCAAGGCCCGCTATTCTGAGCTGCGTTAATCTGAAAATTTACCTATTCAAAACTCCTTGTGCTACGAAAATATCAATAATTTTGGTCAGTCACCAATGACAAACCAATGTTCGGTTTTCGATCAGTATTGGCCTCCATTTAACAAGGTTACGCTCTAGCCACCCGAACATTATATGGTCTGATCAAGTCATTAGCGGAAGTAAATGACTCTTGTGTCTCGCATTACACCTATTCCGTCTATTCCAAAATCTTGCTACACTAAACAGGTTCCTGTTACAATTAGCTTGGAATAGCAAGATGTCACTGTATTTAATTAACACGTTCGCGGCGGCATGACTTTTCGTGTACCTCACCGCCATCCTAGTTATTGAAACTGCCATGTCTAATGAAGCAGTAGCATTGCCAAGGGGAAATTTACGTGGTCACAAAATATATTACACAATTGAGCAGTGCTGTGCAAGATTTCGAATTTCTTTCTGAGATCCTACTTAAAAATAAATCATATGGTAACGCACTTAAGCATGGGAGCGATGGCACCCACCAGGATGGCGTTAGGGTTCCGTGTGGGAGCGATCGCTCCTATGCCGCCACGAAATTGTTAAGTAAACTTATAGTATTTTGGTGATACAATAGCATAATTTTTTGCCAATTAGCAAAAAAAGATGTTATAACCCAACATTAACACTCAGTAGAGTAAATTACAATTTTGCTGTAAGTAAAAATATTTGGTATGGCTTTAAGCTTTGTTGTTAAATTAAATTTAATTTGTTTGACTGTGTGTTTGTATGTGGTGGAAACTTTGTTATACCAAGATGTTTTCAACTTTTAATGGAAACATTCTGGTAAAAATATTACCAACGCTTGGTTCACTGTATGAGATGGACTAGACCATGGATGATTCTAGTGATTGGTTGTTAAAAGATTTTTTCTTTTAACATCCGTCTAGTACATTTCATTAGTGAACCGTATGGAATCAGCTGACATTCACTTGGACAAGTTTGGCAGTGCATTACCATGTACAACATATAAATTTGACTTGTTATTGCTTCTAATTCAAAGGAGAGAAATCAGTTTCGGCTTGACTTACGGCAAGTTGTTTTGTAATGGGCAAAAATGTTTCTTCAAAATATTCTTCAAAATTTAATCTAAAGAAATTAGAAGTGCCTTGGCCACTTAAAAAATGATGATTGTTGTAAAGCATCCAACTGTTTACATTTGCATGTATGAAAACCAAGAAAATTTGCTATTTTTAGTAAGAAAATTAGTAAATTTTGTTCATTAATTTAATTTTATTTACTCCTTAAATAGTTAATCATTCCACCTCTAATATTTCATTAATGAGTATCTTTCTTATAGGTTTAAAATTTAAATGGCATTTAAATTCTCTTATTTAATTGGTATTTAAAAATATTTTTGCATTACCTTTTACTATTGCACTAGTTATCAAGTAAAAGCAGTCTGTGGCCTATTATGTTAAAGCTATGTATCGCTGCACATTATCAAACTATGTCCATTACTTAATAACAGAAGCTGCAAGTTGGATTGAAACTATTCAATGACCAGTCTTAGATTGTTGTTTTACCTGTGAAACGGTATCCCCAGGGAAATGACACTCTATGATGTGAAAACATGGTTTTTGGTACTGCACTGCCATCTTGTCTAGGTGCAAAGCTGCCTGAACAATTCTGCCACAAAGAGTATATATTCCATAGGTAAGTTTAACAATATGTATTATCATTAGTGATTGTTCTTTGATGAGTTTTTCGTGCCATATTCACATTTTGTACTAAATTTAATCATTCCATCTTGCAGGGCTTGTAACAGGTTATTTTTTTAAATTTGGTTATTTTTAAAAATTTTTTTTAGGATAATCAGGTTTTTATTGATCGATGAAGCTCGTAAAAACTAAATAAATGTATAAAAAAAGAAAAAAGTAAATGATGGATCGGGGAGGATATTTTTCTATTTTTAAAATTATTTTATTATTAATCTTGCTTTAGTAGATGATTACTTACCTAGTTCAAAATTATCCTACATCATTTTTATCGTCTACATATTTTTAATATCCCAATAAAACGCCCGCTTTTGGAATTTTTAGCGACATTTTGGGTTTATTCAAGGTTATTTTTTGGTTATTTTTTTATTTTTAGTAACCTCAAGAAATGTTACAAGCCCTGATCTTGTTTAATGTTATATGGTATTTACCTTATAGTTGGAGGAATCTTTATTGTATGTTTATGTAGTTAGGGCGGGGTCACCTTCAGTAATTTTCAATAACCCACGCTTACTTATACATAATTATTACAAGGACTATTCAGAAAGTAAGGAATGATTAGTAATTTTAAAATACTTAGTTCAATAAACCAATTGAATTTTATACATCTGATAGAGTGACTAAATACAACTTTTCCATATAGTCGCTAAACAAATTGAAGCTCTTATTGTAGCCAAATTGAGGCTCTTATTGTAGCGTTAGACAAGCTTTGAAATTCCTTTGTTGAAAAAATTCTCAGCCCGTGATCTCAGCCATTCAGTAATGCGCACCTAAAGCTCCTCATCGTCAAAGCTCTGAGTTGTCAGCCAGGTCATCGTTCTTATGAACAAGTGTAAGTTGCTTGTTGCCACTTCGGAACTATAGGATGGAAGAGGGAAAACTGAGCATTTGAATGAATTGAGGAGTTCTTAGGTGAGGTTTGCCATTTGAGGTCAAAAACAAAATTTTTTACAACTTTCTTCGGCACATTTTCCGGGTTGTTCTAAAGTTTTTTTCAAATTTTTACAGCACTGTTGACTAAGTGCAAGCTATATTATTGTGGAACATCGATTTCCATGAATCTTCATTTAGGTTATCAACCATAGCGTCAGTAAATATACTCTGGTGGCCACTCTTCTCCTCGCTATGAACGTTGGTTCAACTATTTTAACCCGATTACACCATTTTTGGAGTGAGTTTCATTCATTACCTTGTGGCCCTACATGTAACACATTTTTCAATGAATATAATGATTTTTTTTGCCAAAAAAATCATGCAGTAGAATGCACTTCACTGGCAACATTTTCAAAAGCAGGGCAAATTTCTAATTATAATATTGATAAAATGGGCAGTGCAGGGTTCTATTGTCACTGCTGGATACCGACTGAAAAGCCGAGCTCGCCAAACTCGATACATACACGATCTACTCACGTCTAGCGGTGTTCCTTACTCTCTGAATAGTCCTCAGAAATCCAACAATTTCCTAAATTTTGCATCGGAGAAAATTTGTTATTCGAGTCCGAGTGTAAATATGTTTGTTAGATATATTCTTTTAAATTTTGGATGTGGTGTGGCTTTTATATCTCGCTGTCTTTTCCAGTAGGAGCTTTTTTAACCAGCCATCTGGGTGCTAGGAACGTGGATTAACAATATCAGATTACGGGAATAACTGTACTTAATATAATGGATTACAATTACTTAATACAAGGATTTCATTAATGAATGGGTCACATTAAATGAAAAGAGAACCATACTAAGTACATTAAAACTCTTTTTTGATGCAATCCTCATTAAACAGGAATTATACTGATACATTTAGTACATATCAATATGACTACCATCGATAGCTCTACAGACATGTGTTCTGTTGTCAATCTCCTCCCATATGCTGTGCATCATGTTGTATCAATGAAACTGCCCCATAAAATCTTTCCTTTAATTGAGCAACGTCACGGATCGTCTGAGCTTAGAATATATGATATTTTTCTCATATCCCCACTGGAAATACCACATTGATCATATCCAGGCTTCTTCAAGGCCTTATTGGGCCACCTCGACCTATCCATCTCTGTCAGTAATTGTTATTTGAAGCACCAGAATCAGAATAGAATATTTGAAGTTATTGCACAATTTAACCGACAACAATGAAACAGCTGTTTTGGGAGACACTATAGTATAACAAATTAATTTAGCCTAGCTGAAGAATTCAAAGGTGCCAAACCATATCTACTTTCTACCTCGCGTAGTAAATTGTTTGTAAGCATTCTAAACTGCACCATTCAATAATGAAAACCCTTTATAACGGATATCTGATGAGCCCTAAAACCACAGTAGAATCTCCCATATCCGACCAAGACCGGACTGAGTCATGGGCAGAATAGCCAAAAGTTGGACATCTGGAGGAGCAAATAAAACAAATTTTCTAGGTAAAAAATCAGCAATACAACTTTATTGTACTTATAACACATTAATTGAAACGTTAAGATATGTATAACATCGGAAAATTTACAATAACATATGTGTAAAATAAGAGTGTGCGAGTACTCGCTTATCGAGTATTTTTCGAGCCGAGTTTGTACTACTCGACTCATCTCAGTTTAGCAAAAATTATGAGTTTGAGATGAGTTTCCTAGCTGACTTACTAAGTAAAAATTATAAATAGATCTGTACAAAAGGAATAAATGTAACACACAACCAGATTGAAATTCTTTACAAACCCATTTGTTGATGAAAATATGTGAAATTTTGTTATAACAAAATTATTAGATAAACTTTGAATGAAATGAAAGTTTTTATGTTTTATTGTGTGCATTGGCTACCTATTTGACCCAAGCGAGATTGAAAATAATTTCAGATAGCGTTGAAACAAAATGCCGGACACATGGTCATTACTGCCACTGTTTGGAATCGAAATAAGTACTATAAAACGTATTACATATTTCTTGTGAAAAAGTATATGTTCAAAAAGTATTAAGTTATAGTAGAGGAGTTTGATGATTATCTTTATAAATCTCTGGTTTTGACTATCAATTCCGCACTCCTGATCAATGGACATTGTATTGATGAGTTTTGTATCCGTGATTTGATCAAACTAACATGTAAAAAAAGAAGTAGTAAGTGGGAAGTGATACGAGAACAAATTAACCGAGTTTTCCAAATTAGTTTGTAGTCTTTTAAACGTGCCATTATTTCATACACCAGGAATAAAACCACACTTAAATTCTATTGTTTTTCAAGGACTCTTTACTACTATTATTTCCATTTTATTCATTAAAAGTAAATTTTTTTAGCTCGCCAATAATTTGGGAAAAGCTCAGCTCGAAAATGCTCAAAACTCTTGAGTTCTTTCCATAAACACGGCTCGACTCGACCAAGAAAATCAGTACTCCCACACCCCTAGTGTAAAACAAATCGAAGTATGTAGAATAAGTCTTTCACGTTTCGACAGGCTCGGCAACAACTGGAATGTGGGGATCACATTTGGCTGTCGGACACTAGGTCGGATATCGGGAGGTCGGATAGGGGAGGTTCTACTGTAGTTAAAACATAAGATAGGTTAATATATACATGTAATGTCAAAATTATTTAGAAGTTTAATAACTTTACAGACAATTTTTTAATTGTTTCTAATTTCACCTTGAAATAAAAGCAACCATCTATATCGTGCCAGATATATACAGTAGTTATAACAAAGCCTTAATAAAAAAAGTGTAAAAAGTAAGACACATTTTGGCAGTCAGGTCAATTGAGAGATTACTTGCATTCACCAACTGTATTTGCAATCTATGTTGCTTTTTTATATTAAAATTATTTTAAAAAGGAATAATTGGTATCGCTATTACTGATGAGCAATGTTTATATTGTCGGGAGATGGCTTGTTGGCCACTGAGGGGATTGGGGGGCGAGGGGAAATTTACATCCGAAATCTACCGGTCATTTGGTTAACTAACGAATAAAAACAAACTTAAATTGTACTATTCTACATGAAAAAATTTTGCTAAAAAAAGTAAATAAGTACTATAAAACACCATCGTCATTATATCTTTGTTGACAAACCAGCTAGCCTAATTCAATGTAGAGAAAGACAGCTGACTCCACAATAAAAGAAAATATCGTAGGGATGCTTTATGTTTTTGGTTCTGTTGATAGCTTAACATATGGTGGAATAAAAAAAAACCAAAAACCAAAAGCAAATTGTTTTGGCCAATGGCATGCTTCAGCTTCCCCCTACCCCGCAACTCCCTCACTGGCCAACAAGTCATCTCCGTACAATACTCATTTTAAATTAATATAATAAAGGTAAATGAATCCTAATATTAGTAAAGCAATAAATTGTTCTTACTAATTCATCTTCTAAATTGTTATTATTCATGTCATCATTTTGGTTACTTTTTTTACTCTAATGTGATATTTAAGCCCATGTCTACTTTTCATTTCCATCATAAATTACTAGTCTCAATAACTGTAACCAACCAACTTTCTCTACACTTCATTCATTGCGAAACAAATCAATAGCTTCTGTTCAAATATTCCCCATCATTCATTTTCATAATTTTAATTGTGTTTTAATTGTTTTTAAATTGCAGGACATTCATTTGTGAAATGGGATTCTATGTGAAACAGCTTCAGAGAAGTAAGTACAAAAATAGTTTAACAAAAAACTTACTTATTTGTACGTAAATTTGAGTAGAATTTTGTGTTTCATAAGCCTGCACTTTGTGTGGTACACATTTAAAGGCACTGCAGTAAAGTTATATAACCCTTAATATTTTGTATTCACATCTACAGTGGACTCCCTCTTAACCGGCCACCTTTTAACCGGTCTCCGCTTTAACCGGCCTACCCTGACACAAAACAAAATTTTTTAACCGGTCATTTTTTTATCTCATCATCGCTTTAACCGGCTGTGTTTCGCCGGAAACGTAGTTTTCTTATCTAATGTATCATTCAATTCAATGTTATTTCATATTGACGTTCTCAAACCAATTAAAATATAACGTCCTGGTCGGAAGTGAATGCCACCGGAAGTCAATGCGTTTGGACCTACTATCTAGTAGACCACAATAAAGAAACGAATTAACACAACGAAATCCGTTGTGGATTTCATGGGTGGTGGATGTTAGCTATAAAATCATATACAGTAATGTATTTAAGGTTGTTTTTCAAGTAATAATCATATTTAGACCATATAAAATTGTGGGTTTGCCTTCTTAAATGAAAATCGGTTTAACCGGCCAATTCATTATCCGGCCGCGGCCTGATCCCGAGGTGGCCGGTTAAGAGGGAGTCTACTGTATATGATGAACCTGAACAAAGGAAAGCGATTGTGTAGATATGGCCTATAGAGTCAAGTGGTAGTCTCACACATGCAAACAGAAAAAAATCATAAAAACCATCAAATTCAATCACAGCATATGTCATTTCAATAATCACGTAATAGAGTTAAATGTTAACTTGAAAATAAGTAAGTGAATAGGCAAAGTTTAACACTTTGGGTGCGGCTCAATCACCGAGGACCAGACGCGAGATGCGCGCGCCGGCCGGCTTGGTCACGTATAGCCGGTCAAGACCCGGCGAAATGAATCAGTCAGTGTGACGTGGTCTTGCGCAATAGATCGGAGTTGTTGCCGCTTGCGTTGCTAGGGTAACCTGACTTGTTCTGTGTATGCGTCATCCGCCATTCC
Organism: Neoaliturus tenellus; assembly: GCA_030545055.2. Classification (NCBI taxonomy): domain Eukaryota; kingdom Metazoa; phylum Arthropoda; class Insecta; order Hemiptera; family Cicadellidae; genus Neoaliturus; species Neoaliturus tenellus. The sequence continues at coordinate 329,231,987 of CM061531.1, read as the reverse complement.
CGCGGTCCGGCGCCGATCCCTTGAGACCGGAAAAGTACCAATTACTTTTCACATTTTTTGACAATTGATTTTGTGTTGAGGTGTGTTCTACTTTACAGTAATATTTTTCATTTTTAATTATTTTACTTTATCCAAAATATTTTAGTTATTTAGAAATTATTATTTTAGTTACATATGGGATCACTCTCAGCAGTTCCTTGACGAGTGAAATAAACATTGTTTGGGAGGGAAGAAGGTGCTGTATGTAATTGTATATGTTAGTTATAATGCTATTGAACATTTTTAGTGTGAAAACAGTGATTGCGTGACCAAAAAAAAAAAAAAACTCTTGTCGTCTTAACGCCTATGGGCTTCATACCACGGCCCAGTCACTTGAGACCAGCGCTTTCGGACACCTTTTTTACGTCAGTTTGCAGCCTTGACTCTGACTTCTGGAGGCAAAAGGAAAGATTTTATGAAATTAAAAATTTTAGGTGCTGGGGGAAGATTTCTGATATTTTGGCCGTACTCGACTTGTTGTAAAGCGCGGTGGCATTTAAATTGCAGCATAGTTACATGATGTTCGAGGCTCATTGGTCTTCATGTGCTAACGTACATTACAGGAATCACGGCGCGTGAGGCAGGCTCCAACAAGCAGTCGGCGTCCAAGTCGTGCGCTCTCTCGCTCGTCAGACAGCTGTTCCATCTGGGGGTCATCAGTGCGTTCACCGGCACGCTGAAGAAGAACAAAGACGCCGAGCAGATGACGCCGTACGAAGTTAACATCGATCCCGAACTTGAAAAACAGATTGAAGATGTCCTGGCTGACTTGAAAATCGAACCCATCAATATTGTAAGGATTTTGTAATAATTTGGTTTAATCTGAAAATTTATTTATTCAGTTTTGTTATTAAATTTCATCCACAAACCAATTGAACGATTCAGATGCAGCTCAATTGGATTGATTTAAATGTAGGCCTAGCTGGTTTTAAAAAATTGTTTAGTTGAAATGAAATATTAAACGTGTGGTACTAAGAACGAAAATAAAAACTATGTAGGGTACATAAAAGTATAGATGAAAACAATTGAAAATGTTGTAAAGAAAACAAAACTATACTACATGAATAAGGTCTGCCCAAATAAAGGAGAAAAAATAGCTACAAATTTAATTTAGAATAAATATCAGGAATGAAGTTGTTCAATACACCAATCTCATTTATAACCCCAAGAATTTTTTCCCCATTGTAAACCAATGAATATGAAAATTCATTGGTTTTACAGTTTCTTACTTACAGATTATCGTCAAAATTGAATCGTGAAAATATAAACTATTAGACTTTTTATTGTTTTATGTAGATATTTATTTAACTATTTTTTGCGACATCAGTAAATATTTAAGGAGTGTTTGATGAAAAAAGTAATTTAAAAACCATGTAAATTTAAAGTTATAAACCTCAAAATATAATTAATCTATTTTTTATGTTTCATTTAGGCCCGATACACATTGAAGTGGCGCATCAGCTACGCGGCTGCACGCGACTGCTACGCCACGTGAAAACCAACCAATGCTTTTAAATGTGAGCTTACACACTACAGTAGCAGAGGTGTGGCACGGATGGCGCTACTGTAGTGTGTAACCTCCCATTTAAAAGCATTGGTTGGTTCGTGGTGTAGCAGTCACGTGCAGCGTGCCACCACGTAGCAGATGCGCGACTTAACACGTTCGCTACCACAATGTTAAAAAAAAATCGTAACCACAGCCCGCCGCCGCAATTTTGCGGCGGGCGAGTTCTACTGAGAGCCCACCGCCGCATATCTGCGGCGGCTGGGCTCATTAAAATAGACTGCCGCCGCAAATCTGCGTCGATGGTTCCATGATACTAAATACGAAATTTCTTCAGTGCGGTCTATTTTAATGGTCAGACAGTTTAGGCGCGGTCTACAGGATAGTCCGCCGCATATGTGCGGCGCTTGGTCTGTGGCTAAAACGATCACTGACGTCACTAAAATGTTTTACGTACATTTTTATTTAATGTATTTTTGAAAGTAACATTTTTTAACGTATTTGATATATCTTTACACAAATATTCATCAAATCTCTTATATGACACATTGAAAAAAGTTTATTGTGTAAGAAAAATTTATAAACATTTGCATTTTGTAAACTTGTAAAACATTATAATTATACTATGTAAATGAATTGTAAACAACTCTTTTTGTAAACTAAATATTTCAATACAATGTTTTTATGTATAAGCCGTATTTTATTTTGCGCTTTTCAAAGGTTATGACTAAAAATGAGGTTATATCATTGACTTTGTACACTACGTGAGTAGACTTCTCATAGCATAGGCGGTTGTGAAGCACATTGACGGTGGTGCGATCTCGTGTGGCGTCCATCGAAGTACACGTAACATATGATAGCTAAATCAGTATTACCACTCTTCTTCTAAACCAAGGATGAAACATTTTATAACTGAAAGTTATGTTTTGGTAAAATGTTTTGGCAGCACTGTAAATTCAGGTGAATAATAACAACATCGATGGCAGCGACTCTGGTGCGGCGTCCACCGAACTTCCAAATTTTTGCCTCAAACTCAATGCATTGGATGAGAGGTCTATTCACGTTAGTGTACATAGTCAATGGTTATATTAGTGCCGACGCTAACATGCGTCACTTAGTCTCTGACCATGCGCCGCAAATGTGCGGTGCTCAAAAAATTACCAAAAATGAAGAGAAAATTGTATATATTTTTTTATTTAATGAAATTAAGATATTTTTAAGTGTGAAAACTAATTTTGGACGGTTTCTATTCGTGGTCTGTGGCATAAGTCACAACCACTTGGGCTGGTCTACAGGGAAGTCCATGATTATTTTGGTGGGCTGTGGGATTGGCTAGCCGCCGCATATATGCGGCGGCTGGTAGCGAACGTGTTAAGTGTGTAACAGGCCTTAAGAAATGTATTCAATGGGGTGTAGAGTTTTTAATTTTAAAATTATACTAAATTATAATAAGAAACTTTTAACATTATAAAACAGTAAATGTATTAAAGATTAATTTACATAACAATACCTTTTACTTTGCCCTTGAACAGAATGTTGCACAACTTTAGTTGACAATTTCTTTAATTTGTGGGAAATAGACCAATCAAATGAGCAATCACTTGGTTTCGTACGGAGGTAAACATTCATTGTTCGGTAGTTCCCCCCTAATAAATCCCCGAGTTAGAAAAATTTTCAAAGTGGAGTGGGACCCCTGTAATAACTTCGTGGAATCATTTGAGAATTGACCTCCCGTACAATGTCAAAGATTGATGTTGATGTTGGTTGCAGGCTCCGGACAGCAAGGAGCCGCAGTCTCTGTTGTCGGACCAGGTGTTGGATGATTTTGTTGCCAGCAAACCACAGGCGGCTGGCGTCGTGTCATGGTCGCCCCCACAGCCCAACTGGAACCCGTGGACCGGCTGCAACATCGACGAGGGTCCACTGGCCACGGTAAGCAGCTGATTTGTTTCAGTACAGTAGAATCCCTCAAATCCGGCCCCTCGGGACTGGACTACCGGCCGGATTAACCGGCGGTTTATTAAACGAATTTAACAGAGACCTGTATTATACGTGTGTTCCAACAATGAACTATATTAAGGTGTATTTAACAATGAAAGGTATCATACGTGCCCATTTAATGGTATTTATCGAATTTATAACCATCATGATTTGCTTCCTCTCAGACGTTAGTAGCGCTGAAATGACGATCGGAAATCGTACAAGCGGTCGGCGAACCAACAACCGGTCGTTAGCGATGAACCTGCGTTTAATAGACAATAATACTGGTCTGCTGTCAATGAAAACCCTAACTTGTAAATGGGACAGTAAAAGCGACAGAATCTGTCTAGTGACCTAAACTCCATGTTACATCGACGATTGGGCAGCGAAACATATAAAAAAGATAACTACAGTATCAAAAATAGAACACTAACACCAAGTTTTAGAAGACATTCGAAACCGAATAGTCCGGAAATCGTCAATTGAACTGATATGTTTTAGAGTTATAATTAACATAGAACAAGTTGACTCTTGTCTATTTTTCCTGTGGGAAACGCACAGGGCTGAACATTTCATTTCCGGAATACCGCGGCTGGATTATCCGGCGGCCGAACCATCAGAGGCCGGACTCGAGGGCTTCTACTGTACAGTAGAACCTCTCGACCTTTCCTGGATCAATTGCTACTTAGATTAACCCTCTCTGCCCTAACATGGTCATGAGGTCAGTCTATCTTTTCTGCATTTTCAATGCAACAGATCTTCTTTTGTCAAGAGACTTATGTTCTTGTACTTATCCCTTTACTAAACAAATCTGATGCGGTAAATCTTTTATGATTCACACAGAAACTCACAATACTGAGGGACTTGTTCTGCTTATGTGTGCAGAATGTTTTTTTAATTTACAGGGTATTTTGACAAACAATAATTCACTTATTTCTCCCATACATATTTTACATGTTTATGTCAGTTGCATGCTTTGCTAAACTTTTTATATTTTCCGACCTTGGCTGTGAGGTATGGAATACTATTGATGAAGAGAGTAATTTTTTTATACCTATTTTAGTGATTTCATGAGTGTGCTAGTAATTTTTTAATAATTTTACCATAAACTTGATAAATAACTAAAATAATTGCTCCGATTTCAGGTCAGCATGGACCAGATAAGCGAGGATTTGTTGCAAGGTCAGAAGGAAAGGCTGATGAGTGATGCCAAACTGCAAGCCATGATAGAGGCTAGAAGCAAACTGCCTGTGTTTGCAATGAAGAATGAAATAATGAACGCCATCAACGAAAACCCCGTTGTCATCATTCGCGGTAACACCGGATGTGGAAAAACCACACAGGTAATGAATAATGATTGTTTAAACCACTATTCTATTGAAAGATCGGTGAATTATGGTTTTAAAGTTAACTACTTACTGCTTTCAAAATAATAATGTATTGATTTTCTTCTCCTTGAGAGCACCCAGAATAATGAGATACAGTAGGCTCCCTCTTAACCGGTCCCCGCTTTAACCGGCCTACCCGGGCACAAGAACAACATCTTTTTGACAGCCATTTTTTATCTCAACATCTCTTTAGTCAGCTGTGTTTAAAGCCAACACCGTTTTCTTATTTACTGTTTCATTTAATTCCACGTTATATCATTTTGTATTGACCTTCTCAAACAAATTAAAATGAACTGTCCTGGGTGAAAGTGTATACCACCGGAAGTGAAAGTGTTTGGACCGCTATCCAGTAGACAAAATAAGGAAACAAATCATTATTAGTTTAGTTTGGTCGTGGATTTCATGGGTGTCAGATGGTTGCTATAAATTATATAGAGTAACAAAAGAGTTGTTTTTCAAGTCATAATTGCATTTAGGCTAAATAAATTTTAGGTTGGCGTTTATAAAGGCACATCGTTTTAAGTGGCCTAATCGTTATCCGGCCGAGGCCTGGTCCCGAGGTGGCCGGTTAAAAGGGAGTGTACTGTAGTAGCACTGCATTTCCTGATGCTGTCCTTTTGAAAAGTGCATACACCAGAAATGAAATAGCATTTTTATCTTAAGTGATAGTAAAATTAGATAGCGCTGATTTCCTTATACCTTCAACACCAGTAGTAACTTGAAATATCGTTGATACCGATTCCAAATTAAAGTTTTTTAAAACCAAGGCCTCTTATCACAATATTCTGTGCACGGTTTTTCAACACGTTTCTTTTCCGAAAATCTGGCCATTCTTGTGTGTCATAGCCGGGTGTTGGGTCAGTTTGGCTACTGGTCACCTGGGGTTCATTGAGTTAAGTCTCAAATGTTGAATAGAATATTTAAATAGTTACAGTAGAATCCCACTATTCTAAAAACCCGCCTAATCCAAACACATTTTCTAAAAAAAAATATACCATTATTACATTTTTTCTTAAAACAAAGATATTCCAATTATCAATTACATGAAATTGACAGTAATTAGATATGATTTCATCGCTGTTGCGATGTTAGCTGAGTCCTATATTTTTCTTTTAAAAATTTTTAATCACATATTAAGTTTTAACATGTCGAAAAGCAGCAACGACCTAACATCATGCTGTGGTGGTTCCAGGTATGCCAGTTCATCCTGGACGACTATATCCAGTCAGGCCAGGGAGCTTACTGCAACATCGTTGTGACGCAGCCACGCCGCATCTCCGCAGTGTCCGTGTCGGACCGCGTAGCATGTGAGCGCGTCGAGGAGCTGGGCCTTAGTTCCGGATACTCAGTGCGCTTCGAGAGCTGCTTGCCTCGTCCTTACGGTGGAATCATGTTCTGCACCGTTGGTTAGTATCTGCTTTACAGTAGACTTGTTCGGGAATTGTGAGGGTTTTTATATTATTCCTAATTCACAATCTGAAGGCAATGCTTATGTTTTCTAACATAGGCCTAGTTGAAATAATCTTAGTTTTGCATTATTTGATTTATGTAAAAAATTCAATTCAGTTGGTAAAAAAGTGATTTAATTCTTTTTTTTTTTTTTAATCGAAACTTTGAGATCGGTCTGATGCGGCTGCGCCAATTGTGATCGGTAATCAAGTAGAAAGAATGTCCCCGGTTTTTGGAAATAACAATGCCATTGTAATTTGAGACAGATAAAAGGAGGAAAACATGACAAACACCTCAGAGGTGTTTTTTTTTACATTTGTGTGGGGGAGGGTCCAAAGGTCGGTCATAATAATTGACTGATAAGATAAAACTGTAAAGTTAAAAAACATGCCTCCTGTATCTACTGAACTAATTTTTGTACTAAAACAAATGAAGGCTTATTATTTTTTATTTATGTTTTGTCTAATTTTTACAACTTGATAAAAAAGCCAAACATAGTTGAAAGGTTTTTTTAAAAGTAATACGATAATTAATGTTATGATCGGTTTATAATATAGTGAAACTTTAAATACAACATTAATGGTTATTACATCATTGATATATACTAATTATTTTATAACTAATTAATATTTTACTGTATAATGTATGATTATTTGTTAATAATTATTAATATTTTTTATGTCGTATAGTTGTTTTTATTAAATTATACATTTTTTATTATTTTGCATAAGATCTTCATATTATTATTATTATTATTATTATTATTATAAGTCCCTAAAAATTAAAACTAGAATAATGTTAACGAAACAAAATGTAATTTTCTTATTCAATAATTCTGTCCCTACAAAAAAGGTTGAGGACTAACATTAATTCAACAATACAATAAACACAGGTATTGGGTCCACCGCTTATTTGGCCACTACTGTTTGTCCACCTTTTTTTTTTTTTTTTTTTTTTTTTTCCTTTGGCGGGGCCAGGTACTGATACCTTTCTCTAACTCGGCCTAAAAGGCCTATTGTAGCACCCCTATTGTTTATCAATTTATTGGATGAAGGCTCTTCGCAAGCCTAACTGCTGGTTGATGCCCATCTCCCTTATTTCAGCTGGCTTTAATGCCGCCTGTCCTAGGAATTTCGACCTTCTCTGAGAGATGGCCGGACAGTCCAGCCATAAGTGTCCGGATCTCTTCTGTTGAGTGTTGGCTGCTGATTGGAAAGAAAGCCATTAGGACTTTGGTTTACGAAATTTCTCCCTCCGCCACTTCCTTTAGAGCCGCTCCTTCCCATCAGCCCAGTTGTTGTTCCTTTGACTTGAGCCAACTGGTAGTCTCTTCGTCACTGCAAACGAGGACCATATGTCCCTGTCTATTGTGGATACTGTGAAAGCCAGGGCGAACAACGTCCCTTACTGAGTACAGTATCAGCTTCAGGATGGTTTCCTGTTTAGCCTCTTGTTGCTCATAGGTGAGTAGTACCTCTGGGAAGTTAGGGTGTAGAATTCCCATTCTTACTCCTTTGGTCACTTACTTGTAGGATAGTTTTTTAGGTTGGACTTGGTCTCTCCGTGAAGAGAAGTCCGCCTTTGAGTTCTCTCCTACCTTGGTTCTTTTGCTCCCATGGGCAAGATTCAAGATTCTTTATTTGGTCATTAAACATGAAACAGTAATAGACCACGTCAAATACAATCAAGTGTTAAAACAAAATTAACTTAGGCTAGAATAATTTAGACAATAATAAAAGATAACAGTAAAAGAGATTTAAAGTGTGACAATAATAATACTAATGTGACATGTTTAAAACACATATAAAATTATGACCAACAGATTTACATGATTTACAAATGAAAACACTACGAGCTAATCACAGCCTAGTTAGGTAAAAACAAGGTGAAAATCATTTAAAGGCACTTCATAAAATTCGTTAACATGATAAAAAGGCCTACAAACTAAAAATTTATGCAAACGGAGTTTGAATTTACTTATGGACATAAAATGAACACATAAAGGTAGCCTATTAAACATTTTCAGACCGATACTATCAAGCCAGTTTTGCGACATACTTAGTCTACGAAAGGGTAAGTCAAGCTGCCATTTATGCCTGGTATCATGATTGTGACCATCACTTCTGGGCTTCAAAACATTAAGCTTAACTTTAACTTTACATAGACAAATGAAAATATAAACATTAACAACTGTCAAAATTCCCTCAGCAATGAAAAGTGGTCTACAGTGAGCATTAAAACTAGATTTCGTTAATATTCTGATGGCCTTCTTCTGTAACTTTAAGACATTAACAATGTGAGGACTGTTCCCCCAGACACTAATGCCATATAATACAACACTATGAAAAAAGGCAAAATAGGCATTTTTAAGAAAGTTTTTTGGCAGCACATTGCGCAACTGTCTCAACAAAAAAATTACTCTGCTTAGCCTACTACAAACAGTTTGAATATGAGGATTCCAGTTAAGAGATGGATCGAGCACTATACCTAAGAGTTTTACATTTGTGTTGTCATCAAGTTCTAAACTGAGTGGGTTTTTGCTTAAAGTAAATAATATCTTTTGTGTTTTTCCTTCGTTTAGTGACAAACCATTAGCTCTGAACCAAATGTTACTCTCTGTCATAGCATTGGACATTGTCAAACTGAGTTCATCAAAATTACTGTTAGGTCTACTACTATACAAGGTTGTATCATCTGCAAAAATAATGGAGTTACAACTTAAACTATAAGGTAGGTCATTTATTAAAACTAAAAATAATAGGGGGCCCAGCACCGATCCCTGCGGCACACCACTACTCACCGACGCAACCTCAGAAAACGAGTTGTTGAAAAAAACACTTTGTTTACGGTTTGTAATGTACGATTCAAAAAACTGAAGCTCCACACCACTAATTCCATAAAATTTCAATTTTGAAACAAGGATCTCGTGGGGAACACAGTCGAAGGCCTTGGAAAGATCGCACATTGTGGCCAAAGTGCTCGAGTGACCCTCAAAGCTGTTAAGTACAGATCTAACAAGGCCCTCGACTGCGTCCACAGTTGACTTCCCAGGCCTAAATCCAAATTGGAATTCAGAAAAAAGTGAATTTGATTCAAAAAATTCACATACCTGGTGTTTCACAGCTTTCTCTAATATTTTTGAGATAATTGGTACCACCGAGATGGGCCTGTAGCTGCTTGGGGATGATTTGTCACCCTTCTTATAGATTGGGACCACTTTAGACAATTTGAATGACTCTGGGAACACCCCAGTTTGTAAACACTGGTTAATACAGGCTGTAAGAGGAGGCAAAACTGTAGGCAAAACTCTTTTAGCAAACTCAGAACTGATATCAAAGATATCTTTGCTTTTACTACTTTTCACATCACGCACAAAATCAGCAACCTGCTCACATGACACCGGCTTCCAGTGGAATACAACTGACTTCCCTTGGTTGTTGGAGAGAAGATCCATGGCAGTTGTCAGGGATTGTCCCACCTGGGTTGTGATCTCAGCAACAGAGGTGATGAAGTAGGAATTGAAGTTCTCGGCAGTGAGTGTGATGTCATCTTTTGGCACCGTAGAAATCATCCTCGAGGCATTTGTAATTTCCCAGGCCTTCTTTACTTTGTTAGAAGCAGTGTTTATAAGGTGGCCATTTGCTTCTATTTTTGCTAAATGAAGAGCTCGTTTATATTTAGCTCTAGCCTCGGAATATCTTGCTTTACTTTCTTCTACAAATATGTTATATTTTAAGGACCACTGTAGTTTATCATGTAGGCTTTCCACATTTCTTTTCATTTTTAAATGTTCGTCTGTGAACCATTTCCTGTTGATGTATCTTGATTTCTTCTTCTTGTTCACAATTTTAACCGGGAAACACAAGCTCATGCCCTTAATAAATATATCAATTTGTTTTTTATTGGCTGATATGTTTAATACCATCACAAATAAAAGATCATACCGTAAGGAACTTAATAAATATGTCCATAAACTTGTCAAAGGCACATGTAGGCCTACTATTAGACAAAAGTACCGTATCCCAGTTTATAGTCAGCAAGAAATTTAAGAACTTGTTTATGTTATTTTCATTAAAACAACGAATCCGCATTTGATCCGGGGCTTTTTTGTCTAGAACCACCTGGGAAATTGACAAGTTCACAGGCCTCTTCAGGAATGGTGTTTTCTGATCTAGGTCTTTTCTACCTATTATCAAAGTCCCTTCCTGATCCCTTCGGCATTGGTTGGATTTAGAGGACGTATGCCTCTTCTTCAGAGTGTCCGTGGTTCTTGAACCTTGAACCTCCTCCTTTGTGCTAAATTGAGGTGTGGCTTTCCTGCTAATTTTAGCTGCTTAGCCTTTTCCTCAATTTCCTTGACATTTGCAGAGTCGTGGTCTAAGAGGTGTTCCTCTTCTGAGTTTGTTTGCAAGTCACCCATCTGAGACTCGACCTGGGGGGTCGCTTCAGTCTCTGAGATAAGCTCCTTACGTTCCAAAGAACTAGATGTTTGAGGCTGTGAAGCCTCTGAAAGTTGGTTGGGGCCTTTTTGGTTGGTGACCATAGTAGTCCCATGAGTAGCAAGGGAAAGAAGGTCGATCCAAGCAGAGCCCCGCATGCTTGGACAAGGCTGGTTGAAACTGGAGGTCGCCTGGTGTCCAGAGTCCGCATACTAGGGTCAAGCTCCCCCTTGACCACACAGCCCTCGGCGTATGATGTTCCACCTTGGCTTGGGAATGAGTTTGAAGGGAAATGAAAATAAAGACCAGTAAAGGATAGTTGAAGCAGATTTTTGAGTCAGGGGACTCGATAGAGAGAGTAGTATGAAAATAGCGGAAGTAAAAGATATAGGATAGAAGCCTGCCAGACTAGCACCCTGACTCTGCAGAGCGAAAAAAAAAAAAAAAAAAAAAAAAAAGAAAGGCTTGAAGAGCCTGGAAGAGTTGATTCAGGGAGTACCCAGGTTGGACGCGCACAATTTTGCCTTTTAAGTGAGAGAGTAGGAAGGCAGTGCTTCGTGGACGTTCTGGCTTGGCACATGTGAATACGCTTGAAGAGCATACCCACTTCCAACACTTGTCCACCTTACTTGATTGTAAAAAAAAAATTATGCTTAGTCCATTTGATTTTGTTAAGTATTATTTTGAGTTAGCCTATCAAATCTTCATAGTGCATCAGGCTGAGTGTAGATTGTATCAAAATAATGTGTGTTGCATCAAATCAAATCGATCGAATTGAAAAAAAAATTCCTGCATCGCACATCCCCAAAGTAGTATTGTTAGTAGTATTGTTTTAATTTTTCACACAACACTTATTGTGGCTCTTGTATTTGACCACCCTTTCCTCCCATTTTAGGTGTGTTGCTGCGCAAGTTGGAGAATGGTCTGCGCGGAGTGTCCCACGTCATCGTGGACGAAATCCACGAGAGAGACGTCAACTCGGACTTTGTGATGGTCGTGCTCCGAGACATGGTCCACACTTACCCAGATCTCCGCATCATTCTCATGTCGGCCACCATCGATACCACGCTGTTCAGCAAGTATTTCAACGACTGTCCTGTAATCGAAGTACCGGGAAGAGCTTTTCCCGTACAAGAATACTTTTTGGAAGATTGTGTACAAATGTTAAACTTTGTTCCTCCACCCGACACGAGGAAACGCAAAGGCGGCAATAAAGACGATAAAGAAGAAGGAACTGTTGACGAGTACGAAGAGAATTTGAACAAAGTCGTCTCTAACGAATACTCAGAATTTACTAGAAAAAATCTTGCAATGATGAGTGAGAGAGACATATCGTACGAATTGATCGAAGCCTTGCTAAAATACATTAAAGGACTCAATATTCCTGGAGCAGTATTGATCTTCCTTCCAGGATGGAATGTTATATTTTCTCTGATGAAACATCTTCAGATGTCTCCAGTATTCGGTGGTCCTGGGTATCGCATAATTCCGTTGCACTCGCAGCTTCCTCGTGAAGACCAGAGGAAAGTGTTTGAACCAGTGCCGAACACTGTTACCAAGATTATATTGTCCACCAACATCGCAGAGACGTCTATTACCATAGATGATGTTGTGTACGTGATCGACAGTTGCAAGGCCAAGATGAAGTTGTTCACTTCGCACAACAACATGACCAACTACGCGACTGTGTGGGCGTCTCGCACCAACCTGGAGCAGCGGAAGGGCCGAGCGGGCCGTGTCAGGCCAGGTTTCGCCTTCCACCTTTGTAGCCGGGCCAGGTTCGCCAAGCTGGATGAGCACATGACACCAGAAATGTTCCGCACGCCTCTTCACGAGCTAGCTCTCTCCATCAAACTGCTACGACTTGGCGCCATCCCACAGTTCCTCAGTAAGGCCATCGAGCCTCCACCCATTGATGCTGTAATCGAAGCAGAAGTTCTCTTGCGAGAAATGAAGTGTTTAGATCGTAATGACGAGTTGACTCCGCTGGGTAAAATTCTGGCCAAGTTGCCCATCGAACCGAGGCTGGGAAAAATGATGATTCTAGGAGTCATGTTTTTTTGTGGTGACGCACTCGCAACTATTGCCGCAAACAGTTCTACAATGCCTGAAGTCTTTATTACTGATCGAAGACTTAGCTTTCAACAACGAGCTTTTGCTGGGACACGTTATTCTGATCATGTGGCGATGCTGAATGCTTTCCAAGCTTGGGAAGAAGTTCGCTCAAACGGACCACATGCCGAGGAAAACTTCTGTGAGCATAAACAACTGTCCATTCCAACGTTGAGAGTCACTTGGGAAGCGAAGAATCAACTAAGAGACCTATTGGTTTCTACAGGGTTCCCTGAAGAGGCCATGATCCCCCAAGCCTACAACTTCAATGGCCTCGACTCCAAATTGGATGTAATCGTTGCATTGCTCGCTATGGGGCTGTACCCTAACGTCTGTTACCATAAAGAGAAGAGGAAAGTGTTAACTATGGAGTCAAAATCGGCCTTGATTCACAAGCAATCAGTCAACTGTAGTAATCTTGCTCAGACATTCCCTTCTCCATTTTTCGTCTTTGGAGAGAAGGTCAGAACGAGGGCGGTGAGCTGTAAGCAGACCACGATGGTCACACCGATCCACCTGCTGCTGTTTGGCTCCCGCAAAGTTGACTATTCCGAGGGGATTATTCGCCTTGATGGATGGTAAGAAATGTCATCATTTTAGATTTAGACGTGTATATATTAATGCTATACCTCAGTGATTTGCCCTCAAGTGTTTAGGAGCTTAAACAGAATAAGTTCGTTAAAAGTTTTAAAGAAAAAATGTGGGTCTAAACATCTATAATGCTCATTTTACTCCACAAGATCATACTTTAAAAAAATAATAAATCCTACATGTAAATTGTACCAAATCTAACAAATAAATTATAAAAAAATTACTATAAGCAAGTGTAACAAGAGGAAATTCTTGCAATATAGGCTTAATTTTGTTTTTACTGTGTATTGTTTATGTGGTTTGTATGCTGTCAACCACACACCATATGAGTTGTATGTGGTATCAACTCATATGGTTGTAAAAGTGTCGAGTTTTCTCCCCCCCCCCCCCCCCCTACATATTTTAGTAGTGGCTTATTTCAGGTCAATTCTTTTTTAGCACATTTTTTTATGTTTTAGCAAAATGACTATAGTTCTGGTCTATTATTTTTTGAAAAATTATTGAAAATTGAATATATTTTATATAAAATCTACGTTAACCAACAAAAACCAATACCTACAATTTCATTGAAATCCAGCCTACTTACAAAAATTAAATTGTATTGTAGATATTTTAAGTATATGAAGAAACTAAAACTCTCCCAATAAGTGCTCCATTCTTATGGAAAAGGCGAGATACTACTTGCTCTTGATGCCTGATAGTGTGGGATTTGTTGTACTATTCTGGTTCGCTATTGCAAAGTGATAAAAATAGGCCTCGTTAAATTTATGCTATTAGTACTTGTTTATTGTATGGATGAATCAAGTTTATAAAACATACTGAGGCATTTAAGTTAGGATTTTAAACAAGTCTCCTAGAAACATTAAGTCATAACTAGGGATCGCCTCCCGGTCGAAATTCGACCAAAAATTTAATTGATCTTGATCCAGATTTCGAATGTCTTATAACTTAAACATCTGTTCTTCCTGATTTTCTAGCATTTGTTATTACAACAGCTGTAAAATGATTCAATCGATTATCCTTCTCCCATAAGATTAACAATGAAACTTTGAAAGCCTGTGGGCGTAGCACTGATGACTGATAAAAATTATAATGTGATTCTGCTGATCTACAGGATACCTTTCTAACGGTATGCATGGATTTCTCGTATGATGCGCACAAGCTGAGAAAAAAGGAGGAAAAGAAACATGCTTGCCTATTAATTAAGCCATAATTCTGACCCTCTGGACTGGTATAAATAGACAACAAGGACAGAATGAAGATCAGATTGTTGCTTAGAGCATCTTCTGCCGCTATGCTTTCCCCTCTCTGAAGTTTTACTTTGTTTGCCAAGTGATTCTTGCTGACAATTAATTAACTTCTCGAGATCGTTGATTTGATTTTGTGTGTGATCTCACAGTGAATGATCTTTTAATGTATTTTTCACATATTGTGCAAACAAATATCCTACCTAACATCAGCTCGCTGTAACCATGCTAAGTAATGGGGGTTCCCAATAAATTTTTCTAAAAAATTGCACTATAGTAAACTTCCTCTAATTGGGCAAGTCTGTGACTTGACACATGCCGGATACAAAATAATCCGGATTACAAGAACGTCAGAAAAACGTGAATTCAAGAAAAAACTATATTGTAATGCATATCTTTTTTTTCAAAGCTTTACTACCTACAGTATAAAATATTGCTTAACATATTGTCGTAATGAAAAATACCATACATAATTATAAAAATAAAATGAATGAGATTTATAAGACGTTACCCGATGTTGGATGAATACTGTGGTAGTGGAAAAGCACATTCCAAAGTGCTTTGTATGGCACAGTGTTGTCCTCTCATGACTTTGGAACAAACGAACTTAATCACTTATTAATTTCATACTCATCAATAACAAATTTTCTGAAAGTTTAGCCAGAATATCAAACCCGCCGAATTGTAGTACGCTGGATTAGAGGATGTATTCTGTAGTAAATTTGATATGTAATCAATTATTGGTGTCAGGTGATATTTCTTTCACTGAGATCCTTCTGAACACGGCTGCTTTTTGGGAATCAGAACTTAAAAGTAGTTCCATGAAGAATCCTATGATTTCCGTAGTGTTTATTAACTCAGGGTGTCTACTGATACTGGAATTACTGGAAATACTGGAATTTTATTTCCATACTGGAAATACTGGAATTATACTGGAATTACAAAATATATACTGGAATAATTGAATTTTATTAAAATCCGGGAATTGTTGGTTTTAAAATGCATAAAATATAGATTTTTTCATTTGATTCATACATTCCGATGTAAAAATGTTTCACATGTTTTTATTTTTGTTCAAGTTATGTTTGCAAACCAAAATCAGAAAACTTGTATTTCTGTTCAAATAATTAATCAAGCAATTAAGAAATCTAAACATTTGTGTAGAGATTAAGCTTAGAAAATGTTGTATTTTGTGCTAAAAATTTTGTTTTCCTTCTTAAATTTCATTCATGTGTGCGGTTTGAAGGGCTATTAGGGGAGTAAATGTCCTAATAAAAATAAATTAATATTAAAAAGTGTTATCATTGGAAAGTACTTATTAATCACAATCATAAGTATCTATATATTAATAGGCAAGCATGCCTCCTAATTTATTTTCTTCCTTTTTTCTCAGCTTGTGTGTATCGTAAGAGAAGTCTGCGCATACTGTTAAAAAGGTTCATAACCCACATCAGCCTCCAGGGCTGATGTGCCCTGAAGGGCCCTTCAGGCTTTCAAAGTTTCAATTTAATCTTATGGAATAAGGGTAATTTATTAAATAAATTAGAGTCCAAATCAGGTGATTTTTTTTTGGTAGAATTTTGACCAGTGGCGATCTCTTAATACAAAGATCCATGTTAAATTTGTTTGTATGTATAAAATTTGGTTATTGTTACTCCATATTCAGATTAATGGTTTGCGAGTGATACTGGAATTTTTTGAAAAAAAGGTACTGGAAATATACGGAATTCTAAAATGAGATATCAGTAGACTCCCTGTAAACTGTTCATCCTCCGATTAAAACAAGTACCAGTTAATTTTACATGTTTGCCCTGCGGCAGGATCAACCTGAAGATGAACCCGCGGGTGGCGGCAGCCATCGTGGCACTACGCCCCGCGCTGGAGAGTCTGGTCGTGCGCGCCAGCAAGGAGCCAGAACAGATAGCGGAGCCGACCCCTCTGGAGGAGAAGGTGATGGGGGTGATACGGCAGCTGTGCAAGGTCAACGCCGGCCGTCACAACATGGAGCAGATCGGCCTCTCAGGGTAAGTGACAATGTCGAGGTGATGCGGCAGTCACAACATGGAGCAGATCGGCCTCTCTGGGTAAGTGACAGGAGTGGGTGAGAAAATGTCAATGTCTCCGAAAATTCATAAAATTCAATACCCAATCTTGGAGAAGAATATTGAAATTGAAAAGTTTTTGATACAGTCGTGAAAATTTTGCAATTGCATTAAATTTTTTCAATCTTACAAATGTAGTTTTAAATTTTATTGACGTAGACCTTTAAATATATTATGCTTTTGAATAGTTGTAAAGGAAACCTTGAAATCAGCAATATCGCTTTAGAAATGTATCTGTATTAATCTTTGGTCATCGCATGTTTTTCGTTATCATATTCCAGTTTTTTACCAATTGTTTTATCAACTCGGTGAACAATGAGTGTAAATAAATACAAAGTTATTAAATATAAATACAGTAGATTCAACACTGTAAATTTAATGACTAATAATAATGAAAGCGGACTAGCAAAGCAGAGTTTACAACTTATAATATAATGACACGCTCAAGACCAAATTCATAGTTTGTTGCAGTTCAAATCACACACTCAGCAGTGTGTAATTTTATTCTTCAACAGCAAACCATCAGTCTAATATTGTTATTTTCCTCTGTGTTTTGTAAAGTGTATTCAGTTTGAAAAAAATTGTAAACCTTAAAAAGTGGTTGCGCTTGCAACAACTGTACTGGTGACGAAATAGCTACAACAGCAAAACATTTGTAATGTGGCCTATCTGTAACTGTAACGGTATGTGATACTTCTGTATCACCACTCACTAACATGTCCAACGGTGACAGGTTCCAGAGCAGACGGCCGCCACGCGAGTTTGGTGGGATGAGGGGCAGAGGCGGGTTTGACGGTGGACCCCCACCTAAGATGTTCCGTGGAGGCGGCGAGGGTGGATTCCGGGGGCGGGGAGACTTCGGGGGCGGTGGTGGCTTCGGGGGCGGCGGCGGTGGTGGCGGCTTTGGGGGCGGCGGTGGCTTCGGGGGCAGCGGTGGCTTCGGGGGTGGCGGCGGTGGTGGCGGCTTCCGGGGAGGCAGAGGAGGCGGCAACTACTCCCCACGAGGGGGCGGCGGAGGCAGAGGCTGGGGCGTCAGAGGTGAGTGGCTTGTTGAAACGTTTTAATCATAAATAGGAATCTCTCATTTGTGATCTCCTTTAGAACCAACTCCCTCCCAATATTAAACTTTTCTTCAATTTTTTATACAGAAACCCTATTATCCAATTTTGTTTAAAATACAAGAAAAGTCAACTTGTATTACTCTTACAATGCACAAATATTTTCATTGTTGTATCTTAAGTGTTTTTTTTAGATGTATGAATTTTGAAAGTATGGAAAACCTAATTTTCAAGAACTGTGGGTTAAAAATACTCATACGTCATAGACAGTAATCGTGCAATGTGCTTCTTACATGCGATTATATTGTTTATGCGGTTGTAATGGTTTTACAATATTGTTTTTCTTGAAGAGTGCATCTTAAGGAATACTAAAATAACAAATCAAATTATAAAAATTTTAACAAATTACGAGTAGTGAATCCCCTCAACAAGGAAATCCAAACTTGAACATCAAAATAAAAGTTTTTTTTTTATTTTAACAGCAAGTAACATTTACTTCATTACCAGAGAGATGAGTATTAATTGTTAACTTTTGTTGAAATATTCTTAGAGCTGGAATGAACAAAATTTTGTTCAGTTGGTAATGTGGGGTACAAACTGGAAGTCCGAAAAATGTGATGAGATTGTGGCAAAATTTTTTTATACCTCTTAAGACACCGACCAGTATCTAGACAAGGGTGGTGCTGTAGGATGGCTGCGGTACTTTGTGTAGCTTTTTTATTGACAAACATGTGGTTATTCATTTGTTAGGATCGTTATTTAACAGCTAAATGAACAAAGGCGTTGGGTCTATTTGTCTTTAAACCTTTAAAAACTACAAAACTTTTTCAAGATCTATTTCAAGATCTTTTTTAAGATATATTTTCTTATCTGTATAAAAGAATCAACCATACCAAGTTTCATTAAAATCCAAATCGGTGGGTGACATGGTCTGGATGACCAACGGAAAGACCAAATGTAATGTTTTTAAACAAATTATTTAGGTGAAAATATAATATTTTATCTCTAACAGGTTTTCTTAAGTTACATGAAATAATAGTTTTTCAGCACTTCATACTATATAACTACACACTATTTTATGCCCAAGGAAATAAATATGCATATAAATATGTTGTACATTTTGACAAAATCAAGTTTTTATAAAAATATTAGATTTTAAATGTGAAGTAATAAAAAAGCCATTAATTTTATTGTTGGATATGATGGAGAATATCTTGAAGATCATTTTAATAAAAAGTTTTGTTTGATTATCTTTAACCCTCAGGTAGATATTGGCTGTAACGTGAACCCTTGTAATCACTTTCTGGAAATAAAATATGTGTAAATAATAATTTATGGCAATTTTTTGGTAAGGCTTAGAGTGTTATTATATTTTTTTCTAAAATCAGCATGTTTTATTGAGTTAAACTACTAATTTTCATTGAGTTCTATTGATAAATATTGAAGATATGATTTTTTTCTGAGAAAATAAACGTTCTGTCTGTGGCCTCAACTGAGCCCCGGCCAGCATTTTAGTAAAAACTTTGAAGGGTTGTAAAAAGAAAACCGATAGAGGTAAGTCAATAAAACTTGGTATGGTTGTTGATCTATATAAAAGGAACAAATTTACCAACTTTCACAAAAATCTGAGACCTTGGGTGTTTTGCCCTGGTTGAGTTGATATGGAACGACCCAGCATAGTAATTTTTAGTATATTATTTTTTGGGCGGTTTCAAGTTTTTAGGACTGGTCAGGTTTTGTTGTTTTAGTTTTGGTTAGAATTGCTTGCTCTCGTCTGTCGGAGTGATAACTGTTAGGGTTCTGTTGTCAGGTGGCGACAGCGGTGGCTTCAGAGGGGGCTACCGTGGCCGCGGCGGCTACTAGACGTAGTCGTAGGAGATGACATCGTTTTTGACGTTTTAGTGTTCTGTTTGAACACTCATACAATAGTATTTACATTTTGCATGACGTAATAATTCTATAAATTTGTTTGTGAATTTATTTTGTGATATCTATGTTTTAAGAAGTGTATTTTCCCAGTTAGGAATTAAATGTCTCAGTGACTTTATTTTATATCATTGTTGGAAGTTGTTTTAATTGTCCTACTTACAGAATAAATAAAAACAGGCTTATAATTTTATTATGGCGTTCGTACTTTTTAAAACACCTTTAATCTGCTATTTTAAGTAGAATATATTTTAAAACCAAGTCAGTCCAGTACATTATTTCTGGAGGTACCGTCAGATGGGGCTACTCTGTAACAAAAATTTTGATTTTTGGGAATAATTTCTAAACTTAACATGCAAAATAATCAATTCTTGTGCCATATGATGTGGACAGATCTTATCTACAATGTGTGCATGTCAACAAAAATTTAAATGCTAACATAAAATTTAAAAACAAATTTTTTTGCCTGTTCAAAGTAGCCCTGCAGATGGGGCTTCTATGAACACTTTTTAAAATCACTTATATCTCTGCCCCTGTTGAAGCTGGGGGCTATTATGAAACACCATAAAAAAGCTGGGGTTTCAATGAACAAATACATACAAAAAATGTAAAAATCTATTAAAAATTATAATTTTTACAACGTAAAAACTGAAACAACTCACTGAAAAAATGGGAATTTCCTTGTTCATGAATATATGTTTTTGTAATTGATTTAGAAAGCTGATAATGCCTCATACTTCTTCTCAACTAATTAATTATTAAGTTTTTGAGTACAAAACTTTTTTTAAGTATTTCTAATTCACTAAAAAGCGTCCTTAAAACATTTTAAAGACGCTCAACAAAAATGTGTCTGTGCTTGAGTTAAAAATGTAAAAATCATTTATGTATAAATACAATATGTACAGTTTATTCTCTTTTCACTTATTTAAATGATGGTGTATTTGTTGAAATCAGCATTAAATGTGAAAATGACTGACCCCCTTGACAAAACCATATTTGGTTCTGGAAGAACTTCAACAATGTCGATGTAGGTACATTATTGAAATCATCCTGGGGGGGGCCAGATGAATTTATTGTTACTTGGATTCCTTGGAGGAACTTGACTTCTGCTCCCTTTTCATATGAATGTATTATTTGCCCGATAAAATAATGGAAAATTTCCTTTTTCGAGGTGTATTTGACGATTACCCATGAGCCGGGTGGTGGCCTGTTAGTATCACTGCCTATAGTGGTACTGAATTCTGGAGCTGATGCACTCTTCAAATCTCTATACTGGTACCTTTACTAGTTCCTGGGTTGGACTGTGAATCTTGGATTCCTAAGTCATTTTCAGGATCAAAAAACCCAAAACTTGCATCCATAACTGAGTCGTTATCTTACTTAACACTTGATAAGTCCTCTGAGGAAAAGTTTTCCCAATTTTTACATTTCTTGTTAACATTTTTCTTTTTCTTACTTGTGTCTGTCCTTTCTGTGCTTCTTTTAGGTCTTTAAACTCTTAAGCTCTTAATAACATGCGATTTTGCTAATATTATAAATTTGTTCAAATTAGCCCCTTTGTTCAAAGTAGCCCCATGTTCATTCTAAAAAGTGCAAAAAATTTTTTACAAAAAAATTAAATTTTATTAATTAATTCAAAATATTTTTAGTGGCAAGACTTTTATCCCAATTAACCAAAGTATTATAAAAAAAATACTTGGAGGACTCAATCTTTTGTGGTTTTTGGTCTACAAAAGAGTTTGGGTGGTATCGGTTTTTCGTCAAAAAACGTAGTCTCACTTAATATTTTTTTCAATTTTTGTATACAATATTATACTTTATTTAATTACATATTCTGAAAGTAGAAGAACCAAGGAATCAGAAAATGCATAGTACAAGGATGATATGACACATTTAATGGGCATTATAGCAAGTCAAAACATTTTTTGACTTTTTGTTCATAGTAACCTCATAGTTCATCTGACGGTATTGTTATAAAAAAAGTAAATTGACTTTTATCAAAAGTTTTTGATGAAATAAAAGCGATTCATAAGTTATAAAATTAAATTCTAAGTGAACCTTAAATTTTTTAAAGACCTATAAAAAATGCTGATAATAAAGAAGGGAAATATTTTTGTAGAGTGAACAGTGTACATAGGATCAATTTTTGTCTTTATAGTTTACATAATTTTAAGAACTGTTAGATATTTCAAAACTCGCCAAGCTATTTATATACATAGATGACATTATTTAATCTCTACTTGTGTATAGTCTGTGAGCAGTCGGCTATCATCAGTATTGTCATTTAATGAACGTTCTCGTTGATTGTCACTGTTATGTCGTTACTGAGCCACGCGTGCTGGAGATATGCCAAATAATTTGTCCCAACATCCATTGTTGTTTCAAGGCAAATGATTCATTTGCCATTTTCTGTATAGAAATGAGCAATAGAAATGAAGATAGTATTTCTATTTTTAATCATGTTCGGTTTTACAGTCGCAACTTATGAAAGGTTAGGAACCGAGCTACTAGTTTCAGATCGATTTATATATAATTATTTCCGACGTCCAAAAGCTGGATTAGCTCAAAAGGTTCTCGATAAAATTCAACATTTTCTGAAGTACTTGAGGCGTCTACGAGAACTTCGCATCGATAAACAGAAAAAGAGAGCTATTCGTATTACTGATGCATTGTTTGACCAAGGAAGACCAAAGTTTTTGTCGTTGGATTTTGACGAAATCATTCCAGTGCTGAGACAGGATTATAGTTGGACAGACGATGAACTTGATATGTTAGATGAACTGATAGCTGAGGTTGAAAGGGTACGTGCCGAATTATTTAGAAAATACAAGTATAATTTATATGTGAAATATTCTACTAGAAAGCCACTTCCATTTTAATAAATAAATATATGTTTTCTTATAAGTTTTATCACATGAGTTTCAAATCAATGAAGTATCATTATTGTTTTTGTAAAAAAAGTAATTTAAACCCCAATAGAAACCTTTTATCATGTAGCATAGTTATGAACATATCCAATCGAAAATGATTCTATTTTTTTGTTAATTAAGACTGAAATTATTTTCCACCATGTTAATATGAAGCCTTGAACAGTTACTCTTATGTAACTAATAACTATTTAGTAGGCCTATTTAAAAGTCTTCCCATGTTTTGAGGAAATAATTACATTGTTCCCATAGATGTATGTAACAATATTTATATTTTAATCAGAGTTTTGTGAGAAAAATTGTAACCTCATAGGAAAATTATAATACAATAACTAATCTTGAATGGAAAAAATTCCCCCAAACTTAGTCTTGTTCAGGTACACTTTGATCTTGTTGCTTCCTTAACACTATGCCAAAGTGAATTTTACTTGGAAATACAATATTATTTTACAAGCCAGTTTTAACAATTGCTTCTTATATTTTTTACCGTTCATTGTGTAAGTAAAGTTTTTCTTAAAAATAGGATTAAAAGTAGTTATCCTTACTTCAATGAACCTCCAGTTAAAAGAAATAGTTTTTGTTAGCTTTTTTGCTGCTGCAAAACGCTTCATAGATGTTGCACAGTCTGGGTTATAAATGTTCTACCTAAAAACTAAGTTATATATTATAAAAATGTGAGAAAAGTATGTCCCCACAAGTGGCAGATACAATTATCGGTGAATTAACTGTGTCCGTACTATTGACAATAATCAATTTTGCCACTATTCAAATTCAGTCTTAAATGATAGTGAGAAAAATTATCACCAAATAAGAAAAAGGTTGGCTAAATCAGTAAAACTTGTTAAACATTTTAAAAGTAAAAATAGGGTCATTGCCATTAAGTGGCAACTTCACTGATAATCTGGATTCAGCTGTACATATCTATACTTATTTAATACGCTAAGGGTTTTTTTGTCTTGAGAACTCCTCCTACAATATTCAACCGATTTTCATGTTTTTGGTGTCGTTGGATAGGGCTTGGTCTGTAGTTGTTTCCGCCAAAAACTGATGATAATCGGACTGAAAATAAAGGCACTATCCACCATTGAAATCTCAAAGTTTCCCATTTAAATAACATTGGGATTGAATAAAACTTTAAACATATTTTAATAATCAGCTGTAAGTACGTGTAGTTTTGGTGATTAAAAGAGATTCACAATATTGGATTGGTCGGTTGTCATTGATTTTGAGCTAAAAGTTACTTTAGTATTGTATTAAAACAAATCGCTCGATTTCGAGCAACACGTATACTAGTTGAATTAAGTTGTCCATAGCAACGTTCAGACCACAATGCACTTTGTCGTTTCTAGAATGTCCCTCGCTCCCGTTGCTGAGTTGCCTTGACATTGCAAAAGCATTCTTCAAGAAAAAAATGTTAGATTTGTAATATTACAATAACCAAATATTTGCCATAAAATTACATGACAACTTGTAAAGTTGTTAATATAAGGAAGAAGTGACCGAAAAAAACAGACTGATTATATTTTCATACATTTTTAGTATTGGTTAATAGACTTGTAAAAATGACCCACAATGTCTTTAATTGGCTTTTCTCAACCTAATTCAGTTTATCAATGATTTGCAAAACAGGTTTTAACAAATACAAAAAGCAACTTTTATATTTTGATAAAAAATACACATTCTAAACTTAGAAAAAAATCACTGGTCTTGATGCTGTTACAAAAAAATTGTAGCACTGAAATTTTTAAATCGTTTTTATCCACAACACTATTGTATTAATCACAACTTTACCCCGTAAACTTAATCATCACAATAAATACTAGTTATTATACCCCACATGAGTCTTTTTAAAGCTCTGTAATGCGTTCCTGAGTTTATTTCTCATTTCTTGAGAAGTTCCGAATAAACTTTTCAACGATTTCAAATCATTCTCCTCCCACTCGCCTTCACTTTTCAGCTTTTCCTCGTCGACTTGGATTCGCAGAAAGTGTGGGTGTTGCTTGACCACGATTTCAGCTACCTCCGCCTTCTTGTGATTCAATTCTTGGTCTTTGGTTGCAAACACAGCTTTGGCGACTTTGCGGAAGAGAGTGTTGAACAGTTTAACGTCACTGAGTAGGTTCTTAGCACCCCCTTTCACTGGTTCTTTGATCCCCTCGCATATACTGTCGTCTAACTCAGCTAGTTTGGCACTTGTCTGACTATCTTTTTTCAAAATCACTTTTTGGGAAAACAATGTGACTACTAAGACATGCAAAATGATATTCATGTTAAACAATAATATATTGTTTTCTTCCAAGGACGAGGTGACAGTATATTGTTATCTTAATGGTGTTTTGATGATTTCAAGAAGCATATAATTGTTTGTTTTTCAATTTTAATGATTCTTATGAATCTTAAACAGTGTTTCTCTTTTGTTTATTTGAATTCCTCAACTTTATGTCCCTATAGATATTTCTGTTTATAACATAGTTTGTGCATCTTTACATGTACTATAAATATTGTAGTTGTCACTCAATTTTATAGATTCCCCTAATCCAACTTAATAATCTTGAAAGTATTTTTATTGATAACAAAAAAGACTCATGGCACCTGCAAGTTTTACATAGTCTACCAAATGTTCACTTATAATTGAAGTTAAGGAGGACAACTTAACATAAGTTAAGGAATTCAAATAAACAAAAGAGAAACACTGACTAAAATTCAAAAGAATCATTAAAATTGAAAAACAAACAACTATATGCTTCTTGAAACCATCAAAACACCATTAAGATATCAATATACTGTCACCTTGTCTTTGGAAGAAAACAGCAATATACAACAGTAATTCCCAACTTTAGGCAATTCTTCAAAATCTATCTGTGATTTACAAGATTACTCATGGGACTAAGAATCAGGACAAGATGTAAAATTGTGCCTCTCAACTTCTAAGTTGTTCTTAATTCACTTGATTTAAGTGACAGTGTTAACTTTTTAAGTAAAACAAGCAACTAAGGTTACAAGGTTGATGCTTGGAAATCGGCCAAACATTTGCGGTAGATTTAAGAATCGGAATAACTAAGAGTTTATGACCAGGAAAGTTCTACATCAAGTATAATTAACTACACATTATGGCAATGTCCATGTAAATTTCAATTCATTAAAAATAGTTCTTTTTCAAATTGTAAGTCATGTAAAATTTTGTGTTATTTATAAACTTTTCTATAATCTGGAATTGCCTTTTGTCACATATTATTCCCGATTTTAGAGCGTTTACTGTATTTTTTGTAAAGACCAAGTAGGTTATTTGTTTATTGGTACTGTTGGTACAACTATACTTTCCATTTTTAATTTTACCAGGTGTTATAACAGGTGATTAAGTATTATTTGGTGAAACTGTTAATTCCATTTTACTAAATAATCTTAATCAACAGTTTTATACGAGACTTGTAATAAAGGAGACATTGCTTGTTTAAGCAATACAGAATTTTTAAGTATAATTATTCAATTAGTAGTTTGTACAGTGCACAGTTATATAAAATATTTCATATTAGTTTTGTCACCACCTCATTAAACTTGATGATAGTATTAATTGTGTCATGATAGAGCCTTGTGGTTTCATTAGTTTTAACCTCCAGATTTTCAGTTTGGTTTGACTTAATAAAATGAAATTCTTCTAATTGGCAATGAAGAGAGTCCATGTCTCTTTGAAGTTTGGTCAGTTCTTCACTGGTGCAGTTTTCAATTGGATATTTTGTAAATTTAGACACAAGACCGTGTGCCAATCTATTGAGGATGTTCAGTTTGTTTACAAGAGTGTCATTCGCAGTTGAGTTTTCTCTGTAAGGGATTGTGTATTTCTTCTCCATATAAGCTGTTTCATGATGTTTTGGAACTGAAAATATTCCGTCACAAAACAAAAAACTCTGATAAAGCACAACAAATAACAAAAACATTGTTTAGTGTTCAAAGTTGTTAGAAGGGAATGTGAGTGCTCTATAAAAATGGTTTTGATATTTAAAAAATCATAGTGAAATTTCCTTATTGTTTCCCACGAATAAATGATTACTAAAAAGTTAAAGAAACAAGTACTTAGCAGTGCAAATTTAACTCACATTTTGGAATGAAAACTGGCTTTAAAAACCTTATTGACTAATAAATCAATACTTAATTCACTGTATAGAAAAAATGGTTAAGATTGTAATCATACAGTTTTCACTTTATTTGTTTTTAATTTATCATGCATTTATCAATGCCATATATGTAGATCAAGTTCCCCACAAAAAGTTTGAGCAAATGAAACACGACAATGAAACAATCACATCAAATGGAACCGAACTGATAAATAAGCTGCAGAGTCTACATTCACGAATGCTCAACATAATTGATGTTATAAACAGTACAAGACTAATGGACGATGATTTGTTCACCAATAAGATGCTACAGATTGCCGGACATGTGTTTCAGATTCAGAAAAACCTCCGAAAACTCGAGTTTGATGAGGTTCTGTTGAAAGTAGAGTTAAAAATGTCGGATGAAGAAATTGATTTAGTGAAGTTTTTGTATTTTGATACTAATCGTTATATTTCAATGTTTATTTCTCCTCATCTTTAGAAAAATTAAGCTCGTGATTTCAGGCTTGACCTTCAAAAGTTGTAAAGGTGGAATGACATCGGTTTAAAATGGCATGAACATTTCAATCCGAGAATGGCCACACAACTTTTAAACGTAACCATGCCACAGTTAATAAACAACTTTTTACTTAGTTATTTAGATTAAGCACTGTTTCATCTAGAATAATGCAATGTTCATTTGTGTGATGATATTAATTATTATCGTGAGCTTTAGGCCTAAATTAGCAAGAAAAATTATTCAATGTAAAGTAATGTGGTAAAATTGTTTTCTGTGTTGTAACAAATTCCACTTTTAGTTTTGTAACTGAGCAAAATATAATAAGAATTACAAAAAATTAACTTATAACTCGTAGTGTCCTCCTTGGCGTAAAATGTCTTAGATACCACTCCGTCTAGAAAAGTAGCACACCACTTTGCAGACTAGATGATATAGTTTTACACTTATGACTCCAGCATTTTATTGAAGTTGTGAATGTATCCTATAGATTTGTAGTAGAGATTGTTTGCTCGTTCTATTTCACCGTTAGTCATGCTCAGGTTATGTTTCATGTAGTTTTCTTCCACCGGCAGATCAGCTAAGCTGTCGTACAGGCTCATCATCTCTCCGTGTACGTGTGCTATTTTCATGGTGTAAGATTCCTCACCGTTACGAGTGTCGTTGAGGTAATCGATGAGGTTACGAACGTGAGTATTAATGAGCTGCAGTTCCTCCAACAGAGCCGTACCGTTGGTCAAGAAAGGAGGAACAAATTCCTCTTCACTACTGTTGTTTTTCATTTCGAAATTCAAGTGTTCAGTTTTTAATTCATGAATAAAACCCTCATACTGCAAATAAAATAGAACGAACTGAAGAAAAAGAGCGGTACCTACGACCTTAAACATCGTCAAGATTCAACTTGTAAACTGTTTAGTAGTTAAACCGGAGTGTTATACTCCACTTTTATTTTGGCTGTGTTTATTCATTGTATTAAATGTTCATTACTAGATTTATCTCTTGGCTATTTATTAGTCTCCCATTTATAGTTTTAATGTCAGAGAACACTATCATTTAATATGAAATTAAACAGTTGTTTAACATTTAAATTAGATACAACTGTTTCAAGGTATTGAGTAATTAAATTTTTGTACATTTTCAGCTTGATTACACATTTTGTTAGAGCTTAATTTCTCAGAAAAAAATAACCTAAACAAAATTTTAATCCTAGTTTAAAATTTGTTAAAATACTCTCCATATGCTGCTTTTTTCATCAAGGGTGTGGTGGGTCCTCCGGAAATTAAACATTTGGCTGCAGATTTTTCCATGGCTGAAACAGACGATCGCCAACTGCTTCCATGTCCAACACTAAAATATTTCACTTTAACTGCTGATTTCTAAACGATTAAATTTCAGATCTCTTCTAAAATATTTTACTTTAGTACTGTTTTTGACACGACCTTCATTTGTGGAATTTTTTGCGGCCTGATTTTCAAAGTTACGGCCGCAAGACAAAGTTGCTATTGTGGTCCCATTTCTATTCTGTGTTAAGAGCTTCCAATATTGAGCTAAAATATTATATCGGTAATGAAAGCAGTTTTATCGCAGGCGGTCGCTTGTCCATTGTCAATTGTCTGATTGTCATTCCAGCCCTATTACAATATCTGAGCTCATAAGTTATGACTAAAGTCAGTAACAAAGCCAATAACAAAGTCAATAACTGGCCGAGGATACTCGGGGGTCTATGACGTACACTACTCTCGGTAGTTAAATACACCTTTATGTTTCACTATTGAAACACACTCATTTAATAAACCCGGTTAAACCGGCCATTTGGAAATCCAACTGAGGGTCCACCCCTGAGGCCACCGAATATGATTTTCTTTCTTCCCCTTTGATGCCACAAATGTTGGAAATTTTTGCGTGAAAACATTTACTCTTGCTTGGTAAACTACATGAAGTTAACCATTTGAAAACAAAACTCATGAAATAAAAAAAATTAATACGGTTCAAGTTAACACGTTTGCTGTTAAATATTGTTTATATATTTTATATATGTATGACCAATGCTGAAATTTTTAACTCCATATGGAGATTATATATGTATATATTTAGTTCCATTGAACACTTAAAAACAACAATATCAACAATTAAATGTGGTTTTAAAATAAATAAATAATAATAACACACTTGTGCTTCAATAGCACATGCTATCGAAAAATTGGGTATATGTGGGTAGTATAATAATAATATTAATAATAATAAAATGTGGGTAGGTAAAAAATACATCTTATTAGGCAATAAAATGAATAATAATATTTTATTAATAATTTTGAAGTGGTTCTAAAGTGTTTATAAACTGTATAAGACAACATATGACATAAAATGTAACTATTATATTGTGAAAGTGACAGAAAGACAAAATTGGAAACTAACCATGTCAAATAAGCGTTAAACAATTGAAAATCAAAGTACACCGGTTGTCAAATCAACATTTATCGCGAACATTGTAAAAACGGTGAGAAATAACTTAGCGGAATGGGCTTGTGCATCATTAAGGGGTTAGAGCGACCAAATTGTTGCGGGAACTACCTGCATATGGTTCTTATTGTTACACAACCATTCAGAGCTCTCGCGGGTAGAAATTCATTGGGCAGTGCTGCACCAGCTCCTATTTTGTGCTTTTATCCCATTAAAGTGGGAGAGGTTTTAAATAAAAAATAAAATATGGGCAATTTGATTTGATTTTTTATATTTTGAATCCACATTGAGCTGTATTGGTTTAAAGTTAATCAAAGTTGGACCATTATTGCTTGGTGAGGATTAAAAATATAAAAAATCTAAAATCAAATCAAACAGCCCATTTATTTTTTGCTTAAAACCTGTCCTATTTTGATCGGACTTGAAATAAATGCATAGAATCGGGCAGGCGAAGCACTGCATGACATTCTGAGAGCAGCCCTTTCAACCCCTCTCAACACAAGTTTCACACTCTCTAACAATACACTACTGTGTTTTTCCACCATTAACTAAATAAGCATTAAGCATTAAATTAGATACAAAGAAAATCACTCAAAAAATCTGTATGAATGTTTAATGTTACGAAGGATCCTCAGTTTTCATTGAATCCAACATATCTTTTAACTTTACCATTTTATTAATTGTGTCAGAGTAAATGTTTCTAGCCTTGGCTATTTCCTCGTTCGTCATGCCAAACCTAATTTTCATCTCGCGGTCGGAGTATTTCATCTCGGTTATTTCGTCATGAATGTTTTTCATCTCAACTGCCATGTTTGCCAGTGTCTCCAAGTCATTGACGAACATTGTCGTACCGTTGAATGCATGAATCAGTGTCGACACGTGAGTGTTGACCAAGTCCAGTTTCTCGAGAAGTGTTCGTTCTCCTTTATTGTCTGTTATGTACTCATCTTCGCTCGTTGGCCAACTTTCCCCTTCCCCAGTCTCATAGTCTTTTGATTTTATACACCAGCATACCGTCATCACACATAGCAAAAACACTACTTGCATTGTATTTATTACATGATGGATGCTTTCTAGAATGTTACTTGGATATTGCTATTTTAGAGCCTGAAATGACATTAAAACTCATATCACTTTTATTATTACTATTTTTAGATGTCTTGAGCATTTTTGTGTGATTGGTAGCTTGAAGCGATTTCAATTATGTGTTGGTTTTTGTTGAGAGGATAGAATAATCCATAGTAGATTTTATTCCATTTTCAACGATTATTGTAGTATATCATATTATTGAACTTGGTGTTATCTGAATATTGTTAAAAATTTCTGTGAAATTCACTTGTTGGATGTGAAAGATGGTCATCGGTTGTGTTTTTATTAAACTGTCGTATTTTGCTGTGGAAGTGAAACTATGCTCATTAAAATGAAAATATTTTTAATATGCACCCTTTTTTGGTTTATTTTACAAATAGATTGTGATGAAAACACTACAGATATTGACAGTGCATTGGACAAAGTAATGAAGCAATATGAATCAGACCCAATCTTTCAACAGGTGAAAGAAGAGTTTCGCAAAAAGTATGGCAATAAAGATTTAAATGTATTGGAAAGAATGCAGCTTTTGAAAGAGCATCTTCAGAAGTTCTACAAAGTCACTAACAGGGAAAGCATTCCAGACGATCTAAAATCTATATTCAAAATGACTATGAAAAGTATGAAACCCGATTTTACTCGGGTAGACCATAGCCCTGAAGTGTTGAAGACAGTTTTTAACCTAACTGATAGTGAAGCCAACAATTACCGACAGATGTACAATGAGGTCGAAGCCATGTTTGCTGAATTAAATGACAGGTTTGATATAGAAGGAGACTGCTAACAATTGTTTAACGGAGAAGCTACAATTGCATGTGACTGTAATTTTAAAGTACTTCTTTCTACAACTACTCAAGGAGTACCACACAAAGTAACACACAGAGATACATGAATTGTTAGTAAAATAACTGAACAGTTTGACCCAACAAAGAACTTGTAGCCTCCATTTTAGTGGTGTGGAATGTTGATATATTTCAAAGAGTTATTAATGAGACCAAGTGAACATTCCTTTGAGTATCACAAGCTTATATTTATTTTCTCCTACATCACTTGAATTTGAGTCTGCCTAATGATCCACTGTTCCTTCTCAAGGAGACACATTTATTTTTAGTATTTAAGATGCTCACTATGAAATTTACAATGTGTTAAAACTTTGCCAAAACTTAAAACACCTCGTTCAAGCAATGTTTTATCTGTCTTCTAGCCTAGTATGTTTGCACCGTAAGAACTATATTGCGCAAGACTTCAGTTTAGACCATACCAAAACTCTTTCCAAGTATACTTGTATACCTATAAGTAATAAAGTAATTGAGTTTGAGTTAATTTGTTATTTGTTTAAAAGTTAGTAATGTGTTATCAATTTCTGAATCAAAATTACTCTAATATAATAATTTCAAAATGTGTTTTTCAAAATGTGTGAGTGAACTTAATGTGACTTATAATGTTGTCAAATCAATGACAGACAAAACCTTTTTAAACAAAGAAGGGATAAAATCACATCCATTAGTTTATATTATTGCTTCTGCCACCTGAGTGAATGCTTTAAATGGTGAGTCCTTACTCTAAAAACTGTTTTTATCAATTTTAAAACAAAATTACTCTAATATAATAATTTCTCAAAATGTGTGGGTGAACTTAATGTGACTTATAATGTTGTCAAATCAATGACAGACAAAACCTTTTTAAACAAAGAAGGGATAAAATCACATTCATTAGTTTATATTATTGCTTCTGCCACCTGAGTGAATGCTTTAAATGTTGGGTCTTTACTCTAAAAACTAAATTTAATTTCTATGGTTTCCCATTAATTTTGGAATTGATTCCTATATAGAAGAATTGGTGAACAACTAGTCCATACAAAACCAATCCTACTTTACTTTACTTTTCCCACATCGCCTCGATTGACCATCTTCTGGCATGAGACCTGTCATGTTTCCTATATCTCTATATATCTTGGCACGTCCAAACTTAGAAGTTTGTCCAATGTAGGTGAGGGCAGCGGAAAAAGGTTAGGTTAGGCTAGGTTAGGTAATTAGGCAGCTGATAAAAACATTGTTCCAAAAGAAATACTTCAAGCTCTTTCTTTCTGTTCCTAAATCCGCATCCGCACTGACCGAACTTTTACAAAAAACTTGATTGGTAAGTGCAATAAATGAGTTTGGTAAAACATTGAGATGTATTGTTTATAATGAGACATGGTTGAAATTTTAGCAATTCTTGTTGTCTAGTGACATAATTATACAGTAACCCTTTTTATCTAGTTGAGTTTCTTTTAGGATTTAACATGGATAAGGCGTGTACAAAATCTAATTGAATATCTTTTTCTTTGCTGAATGGTTACGGTTATGTTTTAAGATTTTGTATTTCAAACTTTCTTTAAAATTAATTGAAAACTTTATTAAATTTCTTAACATAAAATCTGTGAGAGTGTGGGTATATCTCCATCTTATACCCAACAGACTTCTTAATAGTATAATAAGATACAATCCATTATTAGATTTCACATTTTTTGTCTTTATGTTTATTTCCTTTTTTTTTCATTGAAAGTGTATTTTGTAGTTTTACTGTAAATTAAATTGTGTATTATACACTTTCAACATAAACCATAGATGAGATAATAATGTCAGTGCTGTTAAACTCCTAATATATTTGAAAGAAACCAAATAACTTCATGTGTATGGAAACTAAAATTATTGTCAGGGTTTTTAAAAATCATTTTAACTAACATTATTGTTGCGACAAAGGGAATTTGTAATCTTGGTGGGTATTTTAAAATCTATTCACACTCATAATTCATTTTAAGTTGCCTACATTATTGCCCGACTCCCTAGCTCGCCCGATTACTCAGCAGAACGAACAACGTGATGTGAGACTTCTGCAAGTGATGCCTCAACTCAGCCATGTCCCGTCAGACCCGCTCAGCCTCCCAACTTCACCTGATGAGATGAACATTGGAGACTCACCAGACTCCCCAGCTTGCCCTATCACCCAGCATAATGAACAATCTGATTTGGGACCTCAACCTCTGCATGAGACGCCTCAACTCAGCCACATCCCGTCAGACCCGCTCAGCCTCCAAACTTCACCTGTTTTAGGATTTTCAACTCCATGCCTCAAGAATATCCAGAACCAGCTCAAAGTTATAAACATTATAGAGGACAACAGGAATCAGGAAAGTGTTCATAATGGTGAGGTCAAAGACAAAAATAGCTATTTTTTAAGAAAAAGAAAAGTTGTAAAAAAACAAACTTGAATAATTTAAATATTATTACCACTAATTGTAATGAAGATCCATCAATGCACACTAACATATTAAAAAACAAAGATGGTTCTAGGGCTGACATTAAAATTTTGTTTCTGAACATTCAGGGTCTCAAAGACAAATCACTCATCCTTGAAGCCTTCTTAGCTAACAAGCCGGATGTACAGATTTTGTGCATTTCCGAACATTGGCTAACAACTGATGGAGCCTATGCAGCTTCCCCTGAAGGGTACAAGTGTGCATGTGTTTTTAGCAGAAAGGAACATATCAGGGGGGGAACTCTCATATTTGTCCAAAATAACATTATAACACGAGAATGTGACATTAGCGATTTTATTAAAGAGTTTCACTTTGAAGCATCTGCAGTATTTATTGATGAATTAAAATATATTATTATTTCTGTGTATCACTCCACAGCTGGTGATCCACAGCTATTTCTTGACACACTTGAAGCCCTTTTGGTTTTCTTGTCGCAGTGGTCTAACTATTTAATTATAATAGGGGGAGATATAAATGTCAATTTTGATATTACCTCAGAAAAAAGAACGGCAAAGAAATTCATTAATATCTTAAGGCAACACAATTTTTACTGTCAAAATAAAATGCCAACAAGAGGTAATAATTGCCTGGACAACGTTTTTGTCAATAATGGTGATAAATATTTATATGAATGTAAAGTTGTTCAATTTCACTACTCAGACCATGATGGTTTGATACTTGGGGTTTTTGGTGAAAGCCACAGAACACCTTTGGATAGTATTTGCTCCGGTGCCCTCATTAACTATTGCAAAATTCGTTTTCCAAAAAACAAAATCGGTGATTTGCTCAATAATTTGTTGGTTTATGATTGGGTTTCATTCTGTCAGTCAATTCAATATTTTAGTGCAGAGATGGCTTTTCAACATTTATTCCGTCTTATTGAAAATAATGTAAATTATTTTTTGGTTGTAAAAAAAGAGAAAACTCAAAAATCTCAGAAAAATAACAAGTGGTACAATCATAAGCTATTGAATATTAAAAATAGACTAGATTTTTTATACAGCATTTCTAAGTCCTCAGATAATAAAAAATTGAAGGAACAGTTTAATGATCTTAGAAATCATTATAAAAAAAGTATTAAAGAAACCAAACTGTCTTATAACGCTCACTTAATTGAGAAAAGTAATAATAAATGTAAAACTGCCTGGAACATAATAAAATCCAACAATTTCAATTTACAAAACACTAAAACTAACACCACAAACATCTCCCCTAGTACTTTCAATTATTTTTTCATTGACTCAGTAAATCAAATTAAAAAGTCTTTGGGACACACCATGCACATTTCTAATGAACTCTCACTTAACACACCTGTAAATCGCACACATTTTTGCTGGAAAACAGTTTCATCTGATGACATCATAAAAGCTGGAAAGAGATTGAATTCTTCTGAGAGCTGGGATATTTATTTCATTTCTAACAGTCTTTTAAAAGCTTTTTTACCAATTATTGCTCAACCCCTCACCATTTGCATTAACAAATGTCTTGAGGAAGGCTTGTTCCCAAATCCCCTAAAAATATCTCGTGTCTGTCCCATTTACAAAAATGGTCACAAATCGAACCCAGAAAGCTACCGCCCAATTTCTGTTGTCCCCACTCTGTCAAAAATAATAGAGATTGTAGTATATGATCAAATTAGCCAGTTTTTAGAGGATAATAATATACTCAGCATGTCTCAGTTTGGTTTTAGAAAGGGATTTTCAACTGTAAATGCAATGGATAATTTAGTAAGGCTGGTTCTGTCAGCCTTTGAAAATAGAGCCTATGCTCAGGCCACTTTGTGTGACCTGAGCAAGGCGTTTGACTGTGTAGACCACAACATTCTTCTAACTAAGTTATCTCAGTATGGTATTCGAGGTTCTGCCCTCAAGTTTTTTGAGTCTTATCTGCATAACCGAAAACAAAAGGTTTATATTGATGGTCAGTGGTCTGAAGAATTAAAGGTTAATTGGGGGGTTCCTCAAGGTTCAATTTTAGGACCTTTACTTTTCATAATCATCATCAATGATCTCCCTATTTCTGTGAAAGCCAACAGCCTGCTTTATGCAGATGACACAACTTTTGTTAACTGCAATTCTGATCTCCAAAAGCTAAAACAGATGGTGGAAACAACTTTAAATGAGGCCTCAGATTGGTTTATTTCAAATGGTTTTGTTATGAATGCTGATAAAACTCAAAATATTATTTTCACTTTACGGTCCATTAATCCCTGTGAACAAGATCATTTTGTCACTAGTATTAAATTCTTGGGTATTTTCATTGATGACCACTTGACCTGGAGCTCACATATTGACTACATTACAACCAAACTCTCGCGAGTAATATACCTGCTAAGACGTCTAACCTTTTGTGTTGACATCGGTTACGTTAAGGTTGCATACTTTGCATACTTCCAAGCAATTTTCAGATATGGGCTTATACTATGGGGTAATTGTAGCAGAATCAATGAAGTTTTGATTATTCAAAAGAAGGCAATTAGGATAATTAATCAATCAGGCATACGTGATCATTGCAGGCCTCTTTTTATTAATTCGGGAATTTTGACTGTAATCAATCTCTACCTATTTGATTTAACAATATATCTTTTTAAAAACCCAGAACTTTTGAATTTTAACTTTGACACACATTCATACAACACTCGAAACAAACACAAGGCAGTTATAGATTTCCATAGACTAACCAAAAGTAATAAAAGCCATAAAGTATTATGTCTAAAATTTTACAATAAGTTGGAACACCTAATGAACAAGTACACTGAAAATATTTTTAAAAACAAGTTTTACAATTGGCTTTTAGTCACCCCAATGTACTCACTAGAGGAATTTTTTGCCATGGAGAGAATTGTGTTCTAGTTTGTATTTAAAAAAAAAGTGTCTGCCCCTTTTTGTGTTATGATGGTTGCTGTTTCATTTTAATGAAGATGTTATTTACAAGTTGTATTTTATGTTCTTGTGTTTGACCTAGCTTTATGCTGGAAAAATGACTTTGTCAATGCTGTAATGTTTTTACGACAAATAAATATTTATTATTATTATTATTATTACATTAAAATGCCGCTTTTAAAACCTCACCTCCCATTATATTGTCAAGGCTGGTTTTCCCACGGAAATTCACTTATCAAATTTTAGACTTCAAGGTAATACTTTATTACTTGTAGTTAATTTGTTATGGTGATATAATTGTTTATCATTACATCAGATACTGTTGCAGTGTGTGTTCCACATGATGGCATTGAATAAAGTATTACTTGTAGCCAGTATAGCATTTTTCAGTGTTTGTTTGCCACTGCAATACACAGCCAAACTCCAAGGCATCAGAGACTTCTTTGCTGACACTGTTGAAACCATTTTAGAGAGAGCAAGCGGTGTTCCACCGAAATCTAACAGGACAATAATCGATCTTGCTGGATTTTTAAACATTCTCGTTAAACAGGTTGATCGTGTTTTAAAAAATCCTTCAATCAAGGTCGCTGATGTAGAAGTTGACATTAAAGCAACAGCGTTTGAAATAGATTGTGAATTCGACAAAGTGAATATAAACGATTCATTGCTGACGAATGTGTTTAAACTGTCAAATGAGCAGATTTTGAACTACAGAGAAATAATGAAAGATACACAAAGTGTGATTAGGAACATGTCGGACATTTTGGAAAATTCTTCATGGTAACGTTTAGCTAGTTAAAGTTGAACAAGTCTTGGCATATAGGTTGCTCTTTTGAGATAATTAACCAAACCACTGAAAGAAGAATTTGTTTATGCTCTATACTGTCATGAAGAGGTTTTGTTTTGTTTTCTCAAAATCCTCTGTACCATTTTTAAGAGTATTTTGGAACTTGCATACATTTCATGATAATCTTCAATCTCATCTTCGGTCAATTTAAATATTGTTGTTAAGGTTTGATCATCAAAGTGGTTTTTATCAAACCAAGGTCCAACCTGTTCTAATATCTTTTCAGTAAATTTCTTAATTGAAGGTGTTATGCCTTCTGGGTTTTTAACCATTTCATAAATGTTGTTAACTTTATCGTAAAAATATTTCATGTGATGTAGTAGATTATTAGTTTGATTCACTTCTCTACGAATTTTATCTTTAATACTTTCTTCTAACTGAGGGAAGTCATCTTTCATTCCGAGTTCATCGAAAATCGGTTTTATTGGTTTCAGAGCTAGGTCAATCGGATCATCACTTTTACAAGTCGAGATTAAATATACTATCATCACAGAGAAACACTTGTAACTAGTCATTACAAATCAATTTTTTGAATAATTGAAACATACCCATAAGCCATAACACAGTATTTTGTTTTCTTTTTAATACTTGACAAATGATAACAAACTGAATTAAAAGCAATAAATACTCAAATGTATCAACTTACTTAATTCATAGTCATTAGAATAAAAAGTTTTACATAATCTCAATCTCTATGAGTATTACTAAAAGTGTACATTTGTATTAAGTTGGATCATTGTAAAACTTAAATAATTAGAAACCCTCTATTGTTGATTAAACATTTTTATTTAATTGAAAATACGTTACTTACTTACCTTTAGACATTATAAATTTTTTCTCTCGAATTATTATACAAGGACACATCCAAAGTCAGGGGTTCTTACAATTCTAACCCCTCTCACATAGAAAAGTGTGCCTTGTTCAAACCTTATTAGAAAAAGTTATTTTATACCTGGTTTATTATATAAAGGGTAAATTACAATTCCATAAACAAATTATACTTTTTTTGTATAGTTACTCATTGATTTCTAAATAACATGTATTTGTGGTTAGAGAGTCTGGTCCGATGTGGTTGATTTTTGGGTAACACTCACCTATAGTGCGATATCAATGAATTTTCTATGTACCGTTTATTAATGTGTTTGTGACGACTGGATGTACCCCTGCTTGGATAAAAAATAGGTGAGTGTTACCTAAAAATTAATCACATCAAGTTACTCATGAATAACTTATTTCAAACCAATAAGATTAAGAGATGAATTACTTTTTCCATTGCTGTATGAATTGTTGGACAATAATGCTGCCATGTAAATAAGTTATTTATCTTCCTTTCAATAAAAATTTGTTATTTATTCTTTGTTCTATGATTTGTTTATATAAAAGTATAACTCTAATCTAATGGCTACCTACCATAAAGAGGGCCACAGTTCAGAAAAACTTCAATAAACTGTTAACTGTAAAAATATTATAGGCCTATCACAACTTATACCAATTCTTAGACAAAAGATATATAATTTTTTGACCCTTAACATTTTGGCACTCTTTTAAAAAAATACCGGATTGCCTAACATTGCTAACATTTTTAGGTACTGTATCAAAATATTATATTTACGCCTATTAACTAGTGAACCTGGGAATACCTGAGGCTGCCGTTGTAATGCTTGCTGCATTTGCAGAGGATGTATTATATTTTAAAAGTGATAAGTCAGAAAATTAAAATAAAATATCTAAAATTAAAGTTTTCCTAAATTAGTGTACTATCATATAAACACAGACAGTAGGTAGTTATGGCGAGTTCTTTGCCTTTTGGTTCTTCTGGTGGACATTAAAAAATAAGGGTGTCTTCAGGTGATACAAGGTCAACTGGTCATGAGAGAGTTTGTTTGTTTGCTGTTGATATCTGCTGATGGGACTTGACAAAATACCAATAAGCCATATTTTTACAGAGTGGCCTTGTTATTGGGCATACAAACCCAGAGGGTTGTTAAAAAGAAATTTATTCCAAAATCAATGATGTTTTATGTTATATTTGTACATAGTTTAGTTTTACTAACATTAATACTCAACTCCTCTGAAAGGTATTTCAACGTTCTATCATATGCCACATGACTTGCTAATTGCGATTTGCTTTCGCACTTTTATTACTGTTAAAAAAGTCATTTATTGCAATATAAATAATTTACTCAGAAATATAATGTCATTAAATGTATTATATTTCCTTGTAAAGATTATTAATTATATAAGATAGCCACAAAGTTCTTTGATGTTGAAACAATTATTCTTTGGAAATTCGCTGAGTACGCAGGTCTGCTGCGACGGGGGTATTCTGAGATATGACGGGTGTGTGATATACTTCAATGTTATTTGCGCATGCAGTTAAAATTCGATAGTATTTAATGCAGTTCTATCGCTACCAACCGTTTCCACTGTCCGATCATAATTGAGCACCAATGTTCCGCGGTCTGAAGTAATATTGACTCCAGGAAACTCAATACTTGGATACTCACTTTTAGTAGTTTAAATTCTTTATTTGAACACGGACACACTCTACGGTGTGTATTTTTAGGTGAGTTTGATGATTGTGATGGATAAGATGAGGTGTAGCTTTGTTACTGACAAATAGCAGCTGATTCATTTGTCAGGATCATTAATGACCAAAGGCATTCATCATCCCAATGACCAAAGGCAGTTGGGTCCAATACTGAACCATCAAAAATCACTAACTCTTCAAGGATTGACCGGCGACCTTCGGATTTAAAGGCTTAAAGTATAACCACTCAGCTACCCAGCCAGTAACAGTACTTAACTTAACATTGTGTCAAATGTGTGAAGTTTTACCATAGTAGTGATGAGTTAACTTAGTGGTTTCTGACCAAATAAAAAATATATTTATGTATTGTATTAGTTAAAGAAACAATAGTAAGGATTTTTTTACAGTAACTTAATTAAAATATTACAAGAATCTTAAAATTACAGTTTACATTATCCAATAACAATATCAAAATTACTATTCTAAAATCAGCTAATCTCAAAGTTATGTAATTTACAAATTTTCTTAAGCCTCTTCAGCATATTGTCTATATCACTATGTAAACCTCGGAATTCGGCAATTTGAGTTGAATTCCACGCAAATCTTTGCATTAAGTCATTATCTTCAAATTTAATTTTCTCAAACTGTGGTTTTCCAGTTTCCATGATTTCCTTCACAATCGGTTTTATACTATCGAAAACTTTTGTTGACTTATCTTCAGCGTAGGCCATCAATTGCTTCAATCCACCATTCAGGAATTGGATTTTTGTCAGCAGATCGCCGTGAACTGAAGCGTTCTTCCCTTGTAGTTCTTCAAATATTGTGATCGCAAGAGCTTTAAACATGTGACTCACCCCAGCGTTGAACATCGGACCTTGCTGACTCACACAATAACCATAGAACACGGTAGCAAGTAACAGTGCCACCAACATTACCAATACACTAGTTAGTTACAAATATACAAACAATATAGTTGCTCTAATTGTCTCATTTACGATTTAACGTTATTTAATAGACAAAGTTTATTTGAAGTGAGGGAGTTGCTCAACATTACATAACACCTGAGTAATAGAGTTAGGAAATAGTTTATTTTTAGAATTGTTAGTTCTGGAGATAAGTTATTAACAAAGTAGAACATTTTTTATATACAGAGAACATATACTTAACCGCTTTTGTGAAAATAACTGCAGAACAATTCTGAATGAGCTTTTATAAAAAAGTATCTACGGTTTTTTCAATGTACAGTAATCATATTCAAGGTAGTCATGGTGGTGATTGTAATAAATTTGTGTGCGCTATTTTTCTTAACTTTTAATAATTATTTTTAATATGAAATTTTAAAATTTAATTTTAGAAAAAAAATATTTGTCCTGGGGTCGAGGCTGTTTCTAAAGTTATTTTTAGGACAAAATACTCTTAATTGCAAATTTTAAGCTAAATTAACAGATATATTTTGAGATGGTAGTAAAATACATTGCCACAGACACTTCTCATATTATATTGTAGTACTGTATTGGATTTAAATATCTAAATTAAGATTACTAAGTTTTATGACTAAAAAAATCATACTTCACAAACTTAGATAACTGTTCGAAAAAAATCATCATCATGGAAATATAACTTGTACCTTAAAGAGGTATATAAGAATATTGTGATTTAATAGTTGGCAGTAAAATGTTTTTTAGTGTTTTTAACTTATGATTTTAAGCAGGAAACAAGATTATTATATCCCATCTAAAAAGGGCACAGTTTTTTTATTTCAGCCAATTCCTGCTGTATTTCCGCGTAATATTGCTTCATCAGTTGCAAGTGTTCGAATGTCCATCCATCAAAATCCCCATAACTACTCTCGGCACCCTTATACATATCCTCCTTAGGCTCTTCTGTAGTCATGTACTTTTTGATCTTCTTCATCACACCCTTCTTTTTGATCGCTTTTTTGCACTGAATGGATTTTACATTGTTGATTATATTTTTCAAATTTGTGTAAATATCAAATAAGTTTTTGTCTGATTTATCTAAACCGTCATTTTGGTTTTGCATCGGCTCTAAAACTTCGTATCTTAACCTGTCAACATTCGTTGATAATATTTCCAAGAATTCTCTGCCCTGTTTGTATTTTCGGTGTAAAATAGTTTGGTGAATGCAGTTATGTACACTATTGTCCAGTATTAGAGATGTACTGAGGTCACCGATTTGTTGTTTTATAGTCTGACACGTGCTTGGTACAAATAAACAAACCGTTAATGTTATCCCAGTTAAAATGAAGTTTTGAGTCATCTTACCATCATACTGGTAGGACCATCATAAAGACACTAGCTTATTGACATGGGCCACTTTATCTTATCTATTGGTTGTCACCGCTATTAAAGTAAAGCATGCTAACATAAATAAATATTTTATATCCAATTTTGTTTAATTTATTACAAAATAAAATAGTAAACTTATATCTTTTTTTATTTTTGAAACAAAGTACTTTGGAAATTTTGAACATGACTAAGTTAGGTCTCTAATCACATTATTTTAAGCAATTTAATTGTATTTGTAAGATGAACTTATTTACTGTAGAGATATATACTAGTACATTACATTACAGTGTGTAGTAAATAGTCCTGTTATCCAATGCTCGTAGTCCATTTAACTTAAAACTATGAGCACAATACCTTTGCCATTACAAATTTTTCCTTAACCAAAACTAAACGTATATTGACTGTACGGAAAAACTCCAAAACATACGGTTATTTATTTTCATTAACAAGTTCAGGCATGATTTTATCTTTAAAAATAAAAAAGTGAGTTACCAGTAATTTTTCAACATTAGTTGTTCAATCAATTCACTAAATATATGTAAACTTTAATAAGTTTGTTGGTTTTTATCTCTTATCGGACAGATCGATGTGTCGAACCGCACAAAACTCCTCCATTTCGTTCACAAGATCCATGACTTCCCTGTAGATCTCTCTGAAGCGAGCCAGTTGCGACTCGCTCCACCCGTACTTGTCTATCAGCTCCTGATCCCTATACGTTATCATATTCCACTGCTTTTTACCTCGAAGGATCATGAACCTAACTGGCATCAGATACTTCTTATGAAACTCCTGCTCGGGTGTGCAGTCGGTTAAGTGATGCAGTTCTCTCACTCCTTCTATGACCTTTTCCATTTTTTCCAAGATGATGTTGCCCGCAGTGCGATTGGTTTCCTTGAAAGGGATGAACATTTCACGGTACATGGAGTGGTAAAGGTGCGCAATGTCATTGTAAGGTATTTGTCTTTGCCAGTGCGGCACCGCAGACCACACAACAGTCAAGATACAACCTAACGCACAATAGCTGGAAAACATGTTAACGCTAATTAGCCGAGGCATTCTTAATACGGAGTGCTTTGAAAAGAATTTAAAACTAATGCTAGTATGTTATTGTCTTGTAAAGTCACTTAATGAGGTGTAAGTTTCATTAAATACCGTTAATTGAGATAGTGATAAACCAGAAACTGAACTACACAGATTGCATAGACAACTTAATTCCATAATCAAACCAAAGACCTTTAGAAACGTTTTTCATACATACTAGACATATTGCTCTCTTAAAATTTCTGTTTTAATTGCACGTTTCTAAATACAGCTATGGTAAGAAAACCCTATGCTTAAAAAAATGAACTCATTATGAAGTAATACTGGGTTAACCAAGCCTTGTTTATTGGTTTTACTTCATACTATAGTATCATGGTAATCATGTTTTGACGTTTACCCTAAC
Organism: Neoaliturus tenellus; assembly: GCA_030545055.2. Taxonomy (NCBI): domain Eukaryota; kingdom Metazoa; phylum Arthropoda; class Insecta; order Hemiptera; family Cicadellidae; genus Neoaliturus; species Neoaliturus tenellus. Next base: position 329,187,755 of record CM061531.1, on the reverse strand, counting down.
TATACATTGTCACAGGTGACAGCTGTTTCAAAACCAATGCTTATAAGTAATCTTTCACTTCTCGTTACTTTGTTGCCTTAATGGTAACCTATAAGACCAATGTATAAAATCATAATTTTTTAACTTAGTTTTAGATAAAATAACATCTTTCTTGGGTTTGAGGCTGTTTCTAAACCTATTTTTCAACCAAAAAACTCTCAAATGCAAAGTTTAAGCAAAATGTACCCGCTAGATTTTGAGATTGTAGAAAACATATCTCCATAGACACTGCTCATATTATAGTATAGGATAAGAATTAAATTCCAGATTAGACAATCTTTAATAATTATATTCATGGAAAATTTAAGCAAAACTGCAGTAAAGCACTTTACATATTCTTTGAAAACTATTCTATGTCAGCACTCAAAAATTGTTGTTTAGCGGCATGATTTTTCGTGTAGGTACCTACCTATTACTACCATCCTTTATGGACTCCGCCACGCCTACTGTAACAGCAGCACTGTCCAGGGGAAATCCACTTGGTCACCAAATACAATATACTACTGAGTAGTGCTGTGCAAGGTTTCACTTTTCTTGTTCAGATCCTGTTTTAAAAATAAATCACTTAATATTGCACTGCAGTTTGGGAGCGATCGCACCCACCGGGATGGCATTAGGGGCCGCAAATGGGTTAATGTCTGAGTTCTTCATTGATGGCGAATCGGTGGCGTAGTGACCGGAAGTGACCAGAGTCGGTGCGTTATACTTCAAAACCATGGTAAAGATGTTGTGGGTTCAAATATTGGTATGCTCTACAGTCTAATATACGTTATTGGGAGACAGTCACGACAGTCGTTTTGAAGCTGAATGTTTAGTGTTGTCAGCGAGGCAACTAGCGCTTCAAGCGGAAGAACCGGCGTGACTAGCGTCCCCGGCCGTTCTCGCTATTGGTGGGAAAACTAGCGCTCGAATCGACGTGTAACTGGAGTCTCCAGATGATTCCAGCGGACACCTAAGTGACGGAGTGCCATGACTGTCTCCCAATAACCTATATTAGACTGTGGTATGCTCAGTACAGAACTTTACTACTTGTACAGTAGTGGCTCACCCTCTCACTTAGGCTATGCCTCACATTCCACGCACAGAGCAAAAATCTTTGTGGACGGAGCAAAGTAAATAAAAAAAGATTGTTAACTAAAAATAAAATCTATTATCAAATTAAGTAGATGTTACAAATTTTTTTGTTCAAAACTCTAGAAATGGGCTAGGAGGTAAATAAATGTATTTGGAAAATGTGATTGTTTCTATCTTTTTAAAGAATGATAGATTGTTTGAACTTTATCCTTAGACTAGATACAGAGTTTGTATTACGCGATGCATTGACCTTTGTGTAAAAGCAATGCGAATAGGTTACTGTAAACATTTTCCTGATGTCAAATAATTTTTGTGAAATAAAATTTCTAACATCTTTTAATCGAAGATTTTTTACTGATTTAAATTTTGTTATCACTTTATTAAGTTTACAATCTGTTACTATTAAACTTAAACAGTAAGTAAATAGTATGTTGAATAAATAATTACAAAAATTGACATGAAAACATGAATTAGTGGTTGACCTTTGCCAACACTAACGCATCTATTAATATTAGGCAGATATATTTTTTTTTTTTCAAAATCGCAACCAGAAAATCCTACATGTTCATTTTGCCGATAAGTTTATCTGTCATATTTTTACTATAAACAATTTAAATAAAAAAATTCATTATAAATGGTTCAGCAACACATCATATTATATCAATAAAAATATACTCTGTCCATACAATACTGGTGCAAAATAAATAAAATAAAATAAACTATGTTTTTATAGGCTTTTCAATATAGATTGAACTTAGAATAAATAATTTAGGAGATTAAATTAAAAAATTAACAATAAATCCTTTTTTCTAAAGATATTTATCTGGAATTTCTTCTCCTCTAGTCTCAATAATTTGTGCAACAAATATCTTGCTCTCATTCGCCATGGTATGAAACTTCTTTATATCTAAATCAGACAAATCAAACTTTTCCTTCAACACTTTATCTTCAATGTCTAAACTTGACACCTGGGATTGCACTTGGAAAATAAAAGTTTGCGTCAGATCGCGAAACTGACTCTTCAGATGTGTAGGAGGATTCACAAACAGGTCCCGCATTCTGCCGAGCATTGTATGAATGAAGTTAACTTGTTCAATAAAAGTACCATTTTCATAACCTGCCGGAAGTTTAGTTTCTGTTAATCTTGCGAACAAATGATTCCCAAGGGTAAGAACTAGATTTCCCAGAATTCTAATCTGTGGATCAAATTGACCCTGTGAGCCTAGCCCCAGAATAATAGTGAGGACTATAATGGCTATCACTTTCATGACGTAAAGTTCTGTGGTATGAGAAGCTCCTAACGACTAATCAGATTATGCATTGAGACAACATGATCTACATCACTCGTAAGAAATATTTTAAACAGTTTATGTGTTAAGCGTACAATTCATTTTTGGTAATTGACTTCATTAATGATTTAACAACTTTAGATTCACATTACATTTTAAATTGTATCATTATATATTAATCAACTGATTATGACCACATAATAATAATTGCTATAGATTATTAAGTAACAATAAAACCGTTATTGACTACTATAGTAATGCTATAATTAATGTAAAGTCATCAAATACATTGTCACACTAAACAATAATGCAAAAAAATGCTAATAAGTTTTGTGTTCAATTAAGTTTTTTTTTCTTTGTAGAATTCATTGTTTCCTTATACCTTTGATAGTCGCTTTGCAATTTGTGTTTTAGAGTCACTGTAAATCTACAATAAAGTATAGAAAATGCCACCTTAATCTATGCTCAGTTTAATGTGTAACAATAAAACCCTTATTTACATTAAAACACAAATTTACATTAATGTACAGAAAATGCCACCCTAATCTACGCTTAGTTTAATGTGGTTTTACTTAACAAGCTGACTAATGCATATTAAGTTTTCATACTGTCAAAGCTAATAAGCTGACAGATTTCTTAATTACTTAATCTCTTTTTAAGACGCTGATGCTTCCAGGGCATATTTTAAGGCGAATATGAATGAAGGACAAGTGTGGATTGGGAATGATATTTTGTTTTTGTTTATTAGTTTATTGACTAAGCTGATTCTTTATACATTGTTCTTTAATCAATGGCCCAACAACCAATAGCAGCTATGTCCAGTTTCAAACCTTTAAAAAGCTATATACTTTTCTCGGGATGAAACCAGCAACCTTCGGCGAGCTTTATAACCACTCAGCTATCCAGCCAACCATTTAAAATAATCAGCAACGACAGGGGGTAGCGGCGGAACTTTCCTCCTCGATAGTTTGCTGAACAAATTCGATTAGATGGTTCTGTTATCTGTGCTAAAACGCGTCAAGTCACCTATGACCAGTGTTTCTATGGCATAATGCCACTGTGCTTTCTGTGCGTGCGGTGGTGTCTGGCATGTAGAAAGAGAAAGGTGTTTTGTTTTGTTATTGTGTGGCGAAGATGACTAACCTCCCTCCCTGATTACTTGCATTGGAGCACACAATTGCTTGTTTGGGGACTTATCATCTGGTTACGAGCTGCTATCGAGCAAAGCCAAAAAATTGATCATACCTTCAATTTTTTTTTAAATTGTAGTTTTAGACTTACGTGCATTTTCTTACATTCCGGCAGTTTTGGGAGGTAAGGGGACACCATTCCCTTGCATTCCCACTGTCTTACCGGTATTAGCACTACTTTCTACAATCTCCTCAAAGGTCATAACTGTAATTACTAGCTTAGGAAAAATGAACATCTGAATTTCTTAAAGCTGGGTAAAACATTATTTTCCACACTCAGAGCTGACATTCGTAACAGCTGCTTAGTGCACACTGCAATGAAAATATTTATTTAATTTACATTATAGTTTTAAAATTATTAATTCTATTGAACCCAGTCAATCAAAATAAGCAGTCATCTTTACACCTGCAAACAAAGAAAATAATTTTAAGATGTATAGAAAAAGTATGGTTTTATTCACTTAGTAAAACTTACAAAAGTTGGCGCGTACATTTCATGTTCTTGGTATTAACAACTTGGCTTAGGATCCTTGTTCATAGCTGAACTCATTTTCTTAAGTTCGTCAATCGTATCGGCCAGTAGCCACCGGAATTTCACAATATCTTCCGGCCTCAGTTTGTAGTTTTGTTTCAACTCTTCGTTGGTGAACTGCAGTTGTTCAAACTGAGGTATTATCTGGTCGACGAGTGTCTGTGTGTACGGTCGCATTCGCTCCCTGATGAGGGGTGACGGGCTCATGATGAACCCTCTCACTTGCTTCAACATCTTGTTCATGAACTCGAGTTGTTTAACGAGATCTCCCTCGGTGACTGCAGGGGGAAGCGGTGGAACCTTCCCGCCGGATAGTTTGCTGAACAAACTCGCCCCGATGTTTCGAACCGCATTCCCGACGTTACTCAACTTTCCGATGAATGGGGAAGCGTCTGCTGTGAACACCAACACAGAACACACCAAGGCGATGGAGTACATGGTGGGAGAAATCAGAAGTACTCGAACCTTCCTAGTTGTACAGGCACCATGTACTGAAAGAATTCTTAGATTATCAGAAAAGATTATGTTCGAATCAGTCTCAGTTAATGATATTGTTGTTAATTGTATGTCATTATGATTTGTAGCAAAATTGACATACAACTTATGTCTGTCGTGAAAGGCAGTTACATAATGGTTATGAGCAAAGTAGTTGTCGGTTTGTGTTAATGTCTGAGATATGGAACTGATATCAATTTCTACAAAACACGCATACGACACACATTTATTTTATTAGTATAGTTGTTTGAGAAAGGGCGGATTAATTTATTGAGAAAAAATATTGAAAATATTGAATAAAAATGTGAAACATCAATTTTACGAAATTTACAAGTCTGGTTCAAAATTGAAATGTTCGAAGGACCAGGTACTATGTACCAGAGAATAACAAATGCCTACAACAATATTTAAACACAGTCAAAAGAAATGTTTAAACTCACTCACAAGAAAATCCGTATGGCGGAGCTGGAAGGGCGCTAAGATGGCCGAAGGGACGCCAACACAGCCAGGGCACGAAGGAACTGCTGGGCCAGGAAAGTCTCTCCGAGGTCCAGGGAATCTTCTCTCTTGCTGCGAATTCGCACGCACGCACAATTGAATAATGAATTGAGCTCTCGTCCAGTCCAATGTTCATATACGCGGGAGACCGAGTGTTGCCCGACACGCACTTACACACACTAGGTTCACTGCAATCTATGTTAGTGAACAGAGAAAATAGTTAATGATCAAAATAATACCACTTTGTAAAATATTAAAATAATTCAAAAGGGGGAGCCACCATGGGCGAGACTACGGTCACGTTTAGAAGTTATAACGTGCCTGGGGAAAGAAAAGCCGAAAAGCACTTGAGCACTAATCGGTCGAAAGACGAACAGAACCAGAATCAGAATGGCGAGCCTCATGGGAGGTGAAGGGAACTGCTGACCCGCAAGAAACGGAACAGAAGTGGTTTATGAGTCATCGGCCAATCAGAGGCCTGCGAGATTCGGAGCGACAGGCGGGCAAGGGTCATCGGCCAATCAAAGGCCAGGGATCGGTAAATTTCCGTTTTGAACGTGTTCACCAGTTCTCTCGGCTATCTCTCTCTCTCTCGCTCTGCCTACCGCCAATATTTGAAATGATAATTCTGCTTGTCTGTTATAACTTAAAATCAGTACTTAACATACCGGCGGCTTTGAATCACTTGTGATTCAACAAAACAATATTCAAACCCAGAAAAATGAAAATCAAAACAATTCTTATGCTAATATGTACAAGAGGTTACCATTGGAATGATTAGGCAGGTTGCGCCCAGAAAGGTAACAAAAACACTTTGACTGCAGGACGAGTAAAGGTACCATGCTGAGTCTTGAGTTCAACAATTCTGACAACATTGTCTTTGCCAGGAGTAACTTTTGTGATCCTTGCCAAGGGCCACTGGAGAGATGGGGTGTCTTGATGAACCAGCACTAAGTCGCCAACTTGAAGATTCCTCGTAGGTGTGGACCATTTCAGGCGTTGCTGCAATGTGTGGAGATACTCCTTGCTCCAGCGCTTCCAGATGCGTTGCATGAATGCTTGCATGATCTGCCATTGTGAGAGCCTATTGTCAGGCGTGTTGACAAAGTTGGGTTCTGGAAGTGAGGCTAGGGGGGCTCCAATCAAAAAGTGACCTGGCGTCAGGGCCTGAAGATCGTTAGCATCACTTTCCAAAGCAGTGAGAGGCCGGGAATTGAGCATCGCCTCTATTTGGCATGTTAGTGTGGTGAACTCAAGGAGGGTGGGCACGTGAGTCCCGAGGGTGCGCTTCAAATGATATTTAGTGCTCTTGATGGCACTTTCCCACAAACCGCCTTGGTGAGGTGCAGCGGGGGGATTAAAATGGAACTTGATGCGGTGCTCAAGCGCAAATCGCTCAATTGGTTGCTGAGCAGAAGAAAGGAATTCATGAAAGGCATTTCTTGCGCCCACAAAGTTGGTTCCACAATCACTGTAGATATCGGAGCATATTCCTCTGCGAGCTACAAAGCGCCTCAACGCAGCGATGAATGATTCAGTGGACAAGTCAATTGCAACTTCGATGTGCACTGCCTTGGTGACGAGGCAAACAAAAAGGCAGATGTAGGCCTTAATATGGCGGATTGAGCGAAGGTTGTGGATCTTGACCGTGAATGGACCGCCATAGTCAATGCCCGTAGACAAGAAGGGTCGAGCAGGAGTCACTCTCGCCTTTGGTAAGTCACCCATCAGAGGGAAGGTGTTTTTCGGTTTTTGTTTAAAACACACCAGGCATTTGAAAATTCTGTTTCGTACTGCACTTCTCGCAGAAAGGATCCATACATGTTGGGACAGTAGAGACATAGTCAATTGTACCCCAGAGTGCAAATGTTTGCGATGGATGTAGTCGATGTAGATGTTGACTACGTGATGCCTTTTTGGTAGAAGGTAGGGATGTCGTATGTTGTCCGCCAGATCGGCGTTTTGAAGTCTGCCACCAACCCGTAGTAGACCATCTTGATCAATGAAGGGAGAGAGTCGCTGTAGACGTGAAGAGCAGGTCTTGTTGTCTTGAAGAGCAGTAATGTCATTGGAGAAGGCCTCTTGTTGCACCAATCGGAAGATACGCAGCTCGGCAGCTTGTATTTCGTCCACAGAGAGAGGACCTAGACGAGGATCCTGCCGGCGGCTGTTTTGGATGAAGCGCAGGACGTAGGCCATGACATGAAGTAGCTTCGTCCAGGAGGAGAACTGGGAGAGAAGATCCCACGACGACTGTTGTGTAGAGATGAGCACGGTCAATGGGGTTGGCTTCACTTCGTCTTCGAGAGACTGGAAGCGTTGTTCTGCAATAGGCTTGGAACTGCCCAGAGTTGCAGGAGCTTTAACAGAAGAGGACGGTAAGCTTACCGTATATTGACCTGAGTGGTCACGAGAATGCGTGGTCTCAAAAATCTTATCACACGCCATTTCCTCAGCGGATTTCTTTGAATAAGAAGGCACTTCTTCTTGGTTCCAAAACCGTTGTAAGGAAGAGTGGAGGTCTATGTCCGCAGTGGACAGGAGAGAGATGGCTATGCATGAGTTCGTTGGAGAGGATGTGGAGCATGGAGCGGTTCCAACGATGACATATCCAAAGATTGTACCAATGGCGTAAGGCATGTGAGCGCCAAGAGAGTGACATTCATTTGTGAGAACTTTGGGGAAGAGAGCACATCCGATGAGGACATCAATAGGACCCGGCTTGTGGAATGTTGGGTCCGCCAAAACAAAGGGTTTGACCTTCTGGAGAACTTGTTGAGTGATGGTCACTCGAGGCAGGTCAAGAGAGATTTTTTCCAAAATGTGGAAAGAATGTTTTTGGGCAACAAATTGTCCCGAGAGTGACTCAACATCCAAGTTGAGTGAGCCATTTGTGTGTGTGAGAGCCTGGGATAGTCCTGAGACGGGGAGGTGAGACTGTTGTCGTCGAGTGCCCAAAAGTTGAGCGGCTCTCTCAGAAATGAAATCTGACATACTGCCAGAATCTAGCAATGCTCTAAATACGTAGGAGCGACCATTAATGGCAGTGAGCTTCACTAAAGCCGTGCTGAGAAGGACAGTACTGTTATGAGGAACAGTCTGTTGTTGAACAGAGCAAGTCAACGCAGTATCAGCGCCTTGCGGAGGTGAAGACGAGGGAAGGGGAGCAGGCGAGCGCTGCGAGTTATCCTGAGCATTGTTGAAATGCAGGAGAGAGTGGTGCTTCCTGTGACATGTTGTGCAAGAAGCTTTCGAATTACACTCCTTCAGAGAATGGGTTCCGAGACAGGAAATGCATCTTTGATTTTCTTTAACGACCTTGTACTGCTCGTTAGGAGATTTGCCTTTGAAAACCTTACACTGGTAGATTTTGTGGCCAGGCTTGTGGCAGCAAAAGCACGTTGCAGATTTCGCATTCGTGAGCTTGGCATCAGTAGCCACCATGGCGAGACTGCCAGAGGAGTAATGAGTCCTTTTATCAGTTTTGGGCTTGCTTGAATGAGCAGGGGTAGATTTAAAATCCGTGGTTGCATGCAGACTCGCATCTTCAATGTGGGAGCATTCCAAGTTCAAGAAGTTGATTATTTCCATGACCTTGGGAAGTGTGTGTGCCTCGGTGTCATCATCTGCTTTAGTGTCACGGTATTGTTCCAATTGTTGGACCAATTTAGTATCAAGTTTTCGCAATAAATGCGCAGCAAGTAACGGATTATTTTCGGTTACATCACAGTTCAATGCTTTCAAAGATTCCGAGTGCTCATAGAAGGTGGTTATGAATGATCTCAATGCTTTGAGATTGCTTCGGGAGATGCATGGCAAATCCAACAAATGGTTGAGGTGGAGAGTTGTCAGACGACGAATATTGTGATATCTATCACGCAGAAGTTGATAAGCGATCAAATAATTTGACGCTGTGAGGTTCAGAGATTTGACCAAGTTCAATGGTTCACCTGTTAAAACACTAAGCAGGTATTGAAATTTGGCCACATTTGAAAGAGAAGTACTTTTATGTACAGTGGTGTCAAATAAATTGATGAAAGAAATCCATTTTAAAGGAGTACCATCAAAAGTCTGCAAGCTCAATTTAGGTAGTTTAACTCCTGTCACAACTGCAGAGGGAAAATGAACAGGAGCTTCAGAGTGTGAAGAGTGTGGACTTGTAGGCTCCACAGCAGTGTGCACTTCAATTAGACTAGAGATTCGGACATACAAGTCATTGACCTCATCAACGTCTGAGGACAAAACTGTTTCAATGTCATCATCAGTGTCTGTTTCAATGAGACGTTGCAAGTTCAACTCAAAGTCGGCACGTTTTTTCTTCAGCTCGGCAAATATTGTGTTCAATTGTCGAATCTGCACGGGGGTGAGGGGGGGTGTGCTGATTAACTTGCTGACCGCTTCCTCGAGTTTGGCGAAACGAGTTTTGATTAAGTCCGTAGACTTGCGATAAGTCTCATATTTAAATTCCTTTGCAGGCATTGTTTTCGGTTTGAGTGAAACAGTACACTAAAATGACTTAAAGTACAGAAAACAAAGTACAGAAAATTGTGAAACACAATATAATGAACAATCAGAGAAATTGAGTTTAATACTCGGCACTTGAACGCCAGTTGTGAAATTGTTAAGTTAGGCCTACTTAAAATAGCTTAAAAATAAGTTTCAGCCTTGAATTAACACAACTGCAGAACGCACACAAATTCAATGTGAATATGTAGGCTTAGGCTTATTTGAATGAAAAACTGTATTGAATAACAGTAATAAGCCTCAGAATGAGGGAAAATATTCAACAATTATCAAAGACAAATTGTCAGAGTTTGCTATTTACAATAACAATGTTGCTTCAAAGACAATGATTCAAGAAATTCAAAAATAATTATTATTTCAACACAAGAAATATTATTTTCTTAATTGAAAATAAAATCCATTTAAATACATCAGCATAAATCACCAGTCAATTGAAACACAATATATATTGCATACAAATGGCCAACAATAGTTCAATTGATATTGTCAAGTGTTGTAGACAACATCAGCAGAGCAGAGATATTATGTGAATGGCTATACACGCCCATTCATGGCGAGAGACGAGAGAGAGCTCAACAAGGGACAATGTTCCCAGGCGGGAAGATTGATTTAGTAATGTTCCCAGGCGGGAAGATTGAGTATAAGAATGTTCCCAGGCGGGAAGATTGTTCAAAATAATGTTCCCAGACGGGAAGATTGGTCTTAATAATGTTCCCAGGCGGGAAGATTGTTGCGAGTAAAGTTCCCAGGCGGGAAGATTGTTGCGAGTGATGTTCCCAGGCGGGAAGATTGAATATTATAATGTTCCCAGGCGGGAAGATTGTTGCGAGTAAAGTTCCCAGGCGGGAAGATTGTTGCGAGTGATGTTCCCAGGCGGGAAGATTGAATATTATAATGTTCCCAGGCGGGAAGATTGGTCTTAATAATGTTCCCAGGCGGGAAGATTGTTGCGAGTAATGTTCCCAGGCGGGAAGATTGAATATGAGAATGTTCCCAGGCGGGAGGATTGGTCAAGAATGAGAGTCTTGCACTGGACAATATTCCAAAGGACAGAATCACTTATAGATCCGGCTCGAAGGACCAAAAAATGTTTGAGAAAGGGCGGATTAATTTATTGAGAAAAAATATTGAAAATATTGAATAAAAATGTGAAACATCAATTTTACGAAATTTACAAGTCTGGTTCAAAATTGAAATGTTCGAAGGACCAGGTACTATGTACCAGAGAATAACAAATGCCTACAACAATATTTAAACACAGTCAAAAGAAATGTTTAAACTCACTCACAAGAAAATCCGTATGGCGGAGCTGGAAGGGCGCTAAGATGGCCGAAGGGACGCCAACACAGCCAGGGCACGAAGGAACTGCTGGGCCAGGAAAGTCTCTCCGAGGTCCAGGGAATCTTCTCTCTTGCTGCGAATTCGCACGCACGCACAATTGAATAATGAATTGAGCTCTCGTCCAGTCCAATGTTCATATACACGCGGGAGACCGAGTGTTGCCCGACACGCACTTACACACACTAGGTTCACTGCAATCTATGTTAGTGAACAGAGAAAATAGTTAATGAACAAAATAATACCACTTTGTAAAATATTAAAATAATTCAAAAGGGGGAGCCACCATGGGCGAGACTACGGTCACGTTTAGAAGTTATAACGTGCCTGGGGAAAGAAAAGCCGAAAAGCACTTGAGCACTAATCGGTCGAAAGACGAACAGAACCAGAATCAGAATGGCGAGCCTCATGGGAGGTGAAGGGAACTGCTGACCCGCAAGAAACGGAACAGAAGTGGTTTATGAGTCATCGGCCAATCAGAGGCCTGCGAGATTCGGAGCGACAGGCGGGCAAGGGTCATCGGCCAATCAAAGGCCAGGGATCGGTAAATTTCCGTTTTGAACGTGTTCACCAGTTCTCTCGGCTATCTCTCTCTCTCTCGCTCTGCCTACCGCCAATATTTGAAATGATAATTCTGCTTGTCTGTTATAACTTAAAATCAGTACTTAACAATAGTAGTTCTTTGATTCAGTGTTAAGGTATATTAAATTGAATATCCCCATATCATTGTAACAAATTTTCTTGTTCCACACCTGTTGAGTTGTTTTACTACTATATTATTATTCTTAGTCCTTAATATTAGATGTAAAATATTACCATGCCTTAAGTTTAGTTTTCAACAAAGTTTGAGGGACAACTCAATATCTTGACTTTATTTGGTTAACACATTAAGGGCTCATGTCTTATAAATATACACGTCAGCAATTTAAGATATGTAAATATAAATACTGCATTCTCGTTCAAACATGCATTCCACATCAGTTAAAAGTTTTTAAAAGCAACTATAAATGGATGGTAGCTGTTGATGGTCTCTTGTAATTGGATAACAGTCACCACTTTTTATATAAATAAAGTTTTGGTTTAGTTATAATCCAATTTACTTAAACTTGATATATTTACTTATACAAATAAAGCGTTGGATTAGTTATAATCTAATTTACTTAAATTTGATTGAAACTCAAATTCTGCTTCTGTAAGCTAGTACTCAAGATATTTACTCTTCTTATCTCCAGATATTTAATTTACTTAACTCACTTTATTGTGAGTTAAACACCGTACTTCATCATTTTGTGAAATTAGCTTTCTAATATGAAAACCAGCCAACCTCAAGAAAGATTTTGTTTCTGTGATGAAATTGTCTTATATTTTTTGTATCCAAAGACTTTTAAATTAAAATTTAATTGTTATAAGTTAATCACAGATAGATTAATAAACCTTAATAGATTACACAACTTACTCTCAGGCATTTCTTGTGCTTGGGGTAATCTGAGTCTAAACTAAATTAAATTCCACATTTGGATTCATTAAATTCAAAATTTTTTATTTATGGAATTCGTGAAATGCTGAATGATCAAGAGCATATAATAAAAGTATGAGTGAAAGAGCAAACAAATTGTTGGGTACTTGTAAACTTTTAGTAAAATACACTTAATAAAGTTAATAAATTTGCTGCCATGAGTGTCTCCATGGTGAATTTGGAATTTTTTTCTGTTTTTTTCTCTATGCGTCCGTCAATTATCAATTAAAATGTCTCTCATCGCACCAGCATCCATGGTGGTCAGACAGTGTTCTATGGAAACATGCTTGTTAGTATATAACCCTAGCTCAAATAGTTGAACTGTTCCTTGAAAAAGAGTAGTCTTATACACATGTATTAAAATTATCACAACAAACATGTATCACATAAAAAGCTAACTCAAATAAAAATTAAAATAACTCAGGCCCAAAAAATCATGTATTTTGTTCCAAAGTTCAAAGGCATTCACTCGGAAGTCGAGCATTTCCTCATACTTCCCTTTGTTCTTTTCATACGGGTTGGTCCACTTGAAGTAATATTTCAGCAGCTCGTCGTCGTATAATGCGTAGAAATATCTTGCCGCTCCTGGCCGAAGGATGGATTGACAAGCCTCTTCCGTTATTGTGTTGTTAGAAAGCACATAATTTGTCAGTTTAGTAAAAAGTTCATCGTATTCTTGTAAATAATGTAGTAGTTTATTTCCTTCCCTTGGTGGAAGAAGGTGATAGATTTCTTTTATTTTAAAATCGGTCTTGTTAATCATCAAACATAGTTCTTTAAGTTCAGACGTTGAATAGTTTTCACTGTTTGATAATTCTGATGTGTGAAATAAAACAAGAATAAAAAGTACTAAATCGATCACTTGGAACATTCTTCTTATATAAAAAATAATAAATTTTACATAATGACAATTTTAACTGATCTATTTTTAAAATTATTATCGCCGGTTAATTTTTTAATTTGAGCTGTACAGACATATGTAAACCTGTTGTTTCATAAGTTCATCTATGAAATCACTAAATGCAACCCTTGTGGCTATATTTTTGGAAGTTTAACTTATTGTTAAAATTTCCTCAACATACAACTTACAGTAATGTGTCAATAACATTTTTATTGACCTTATGTTTTGTGAATTTTTGTTTATGTAAAGCACTTATATAAAACCACTTCGATGGCTGGTACTTAAATAGTTGTTCACTAAGAGAGTCAAACCACAACAACAAAATAATATGTAGTCTTAATTGGGACATTAGCTGACAAATGCACTATTGACAAAACTTATAATAACATTGATTATTGAGTAAAAGAAATTATTTTTAATATTTGCATTTTACTGACCAATGCGAGTTGTTCAAGGCAAGCTTTTAGCCATCTCATTATACAAATTATAATGGTTCTGTTAAATGCATTCCTTGTATGTTTTTGAAAACTACACTTTCTTTAAAAGTACATTTCTTCATCCCAAAAACTTCAAAAACCTTGCTTTTAACAAACCAATTACATTTTTTCCATACTCTTTCTAAAACCTACATAAAACTTACATCGTCCTGGTCTGGGATTTTACTATAACACTTAAAGAAATCCTGCCACAGAGAGATAGTTCTCTGCCGTTCCTGTTGTAGAATCTTGGCAGATGTATTATTCAAACCAAATAATTCCTCTAGTAAATCTGTATTGACATGAAAATTTACAAACTCTGGTCCCCCGTGATCTATCAAATCCTCAGCTTCAGAAATAGTACAATTTATTCCTTTACCCAAATCATTTTTCGCTCTTGAAACTAATGATTTCATGGCCTTATTATAGCTCTGTATCATCTTTATAATGACGTCACCATTAACTTTTGGTCTGGATCGATACTCGTTATCTAACTTTTTATCAGTTTCTATAAGAAACTTGCACAAATTTGTCACAGATTCTTGATCATACTCTGTGCCTTGAAACTCATCACTTTTCTTTGGAAAGCCAAAAATCAGTACTAAAAACAAGGTGATGTCAATTAAACCAAGTAGAATGGACATGTTTAATTTTCTGTGATTGTTTTTATCTTAAACTATGAAATTTTGTGTATGAATTATTACTAAGAAAGAACTTAGTCCATAAGTTTTTAATATCTTAGATTAATTTCTTGATTAGTTTATTGAGTACCAATTTATTTATTTTTGACAGTAAATGATTTATTATTCTTGAAGTGAGGAAACATTTTAGTAAAATGACCATCACCTTTCTAATGAGTTACTCTCAAAAGAAGCTTTTATACAATATAAACAGCAAGTTAGAACACATTAAAATTGATAATCATAAATATCTTAGACATTAACGATGCTATAGCCTTGTGTAAATTAGCTTGTAATTTTACCTATTGTACCAAACTCCACTAAATTTTTATTTTAAAAATCTATAGCATCACCAACAAAGATCATAATACATAATGTACTGTTGTAATGTTATAGAATTTTAAGTTTTTAACCGGTAAAAAATATATGTTTACTCTAGCTTTTCTACCAAAGTAGAATGAAAAGGAGTTAAAAAGTTGGTAGAGAAAATACAAACACTTATTGCTGTGATAAAAAGGCTTACCACTTGTGTAAAGAACACAACCATTTTTTACACTATTCGTTATCTTCATTTGAAAACTCATTCCCAGACTTTTCGGTTTTTGCTGTGTTAAAAAACCAAACAAAATCCTCCCAGATGTCGATTGTATTCTGGCGTTGACACTCCATGATCCGAGAGGAAACGTTGTTCACAGCAAAGTCCTGTTCAAGTGTATGTCTGTCAGGGTAAAAGTTTATAAACTGGGGGCTACCATGATCTATTAGGGACACAGCTTCCAATATTGTGTCGTTGACATTTTTCTTAATATTTGCCTTGTGTCTTTCGATGATCGAAGTCAGATTATCGTTGAACTCCATAACTTGCCTCATCACAGCTTCCCCTTCTCCCTTTATCCTGTCCTTCAATTTGACAACAAGTTCGTTATCTGCATTTATCAACATCTCGCAGATTTCTGAAATTTCATATTCGTGTTCTGAGGGTGCTTCAGTTGTTTGTGCAGTCACTAAAAACCACAGAGTAGCTAATTTTGCAAAAATTATAACTTTAAGCACAAAAAACATTGTAACACTTAATTTGGTTTTATATGAAATAGGTTGAAACTGTGAAATTTAGCACTTTGTTTTATGCAAAGCATTGTTTGCTTTCATAGTCTACATGAAAATGTTTGATTTAAGTGTTGTAAATCATTATTGTTTTGTGTGTTAAGAACAGGTGAAGCTGGGAAATGTAAACTAACACTTGTTAGAACCTGTGTTGTTAAATAGATATTTACATAACCAAGCTGTTGTTTTTAAATTGTTGTTCATTTCTTTATTCATAAATTCAATCATTAAGATTCTTATCGGCCATGCTATATAAATATTACTTACTAATAATCTGTTTTTGCTAAAAAATATATTTTTTATCAAATAAGATATTAGTTATTCTAATAGGCCTAATGTTACTATACAAATTCAGATGTTTTTAGTCAAACCTTTTTTGGAGTTTAAAAAGGATACTATAGGGATCAAAGGTAGTTTAGGATCAAGTTGCCAACTTATTTGATTCAACATGGAATTTTCCCCATGGTGATCGTTTTTAGGAGACTTTAATTCAACTGATAGTTATATTATTTTACAATATAAATATAAATAAATGTTCAAGAAAATCTTTTCTGATAAGTTATTGTCATTATAAATAAATACTTTGTATCCATATACTGTCTTTGGAAATTGCAGAGCTTAACACCCATCATACACCGGGAAGTCAAGTGTGATGCATAATTCTTATAAAAAGTCCAATACAACTTGAGTTTTTTTCTGACCAGATATTAATAATTGTTTGGTACTAAAAGTTGAAAGTGTTATTGTTGTTATAATTGTATTATAACCAAGTAGTTAAAAAAGAAATATAGTTTTAAATGCAGTATATAAATAACTTTAATCCCAATCCCAACTAAGGTTATTATCATTATGAAATAAAGACAAGATAGTGCTTGGAACAAACGTCATATTACGTAGACATCTTTCACTTCCGGATACCAGCACCAAACTTTGGGAATTGACTAAACACATGTAAAAGAGTAAAAATATGCCGGGAGGCAAACTTAAATATAATGACGTCACAAGCAGTGACGTCATCAATATGGCCGCTCATCCAATTAAAATAATGTCGCATATCTCGGAAACCCCTTAACCGATTTTGACATTTGACATCTTATTTGAGAGGTCTAATCATGATCTATAATAAAGGTTATTACACTTTTAGCGGTAAAAACAACCGTTTTTGAGTGTTTTGTAAAATATTAATTATTATAAGTATTTGTAATTTTAGCGAATTTCCCACAGGGAAGAAGCTATTACCGTAGGTCTCATGATAATACATAAGCCCGGGACCATGTTACTTTTTCATTTTGAGGTGCCCAGTAACGAAAAATAATAGTCTTTAAAGTTTATATATGCATATATATGTATGTATGTACGTATGTATGTGTCTCTAGACACGAGAACTCTTGTTAAAACCGTCCAATCAAGACCAAACTTAATAAAGATGTGTAATCGTACGTTTATTTGGAGGAGTTCGTAAACCAGATATATTGACCTACCGGAAGAGGTAGTGTTAGGCGGTTTTGTACCCCAAAAATGGGTTCTTTGAATTTTTCATATGTAATTTTAAATACCCCCGTCGCAGCAGACCTGCGTACTCAGCGAATTTCCATTGGAATTCCAGATTATTTACTTTCCCCATAAAAACACCATAGGATCGAGTATGTAGGTTTGCTGCCATAGGGTGTTGTTAGAAAATCTAAGTTAATCAATAATTGGTGAATGTAAACACAAAATTGTATCAAGCTATGGCAATTTTTTATTTTCCCTATAAACCCCATGGGGATGAGTATGTAGGTTTGCCGCCATATGGGTTTTGAAAGCAAGTGTAAGTTGAACCCTATTTAGATAATGTACATACCAAATTTGATTAAGTTATGTCAATAAATAAGCAAGGTATAGGGTTTTTTGATTTCCCATAAGAATAACATGGAAAACATATTTTTGGATTTTCCCCGTAACCAGTTATGCTAAGATAAAAATTCAAAATACCAAATTGTTTGTTTTTTTAAGCTCTTTTAAATGGGTTTAGTTAAAATTGATAAATTTTGAAAAATGAGGTCCAATAATGCCAAAAACCCATTTTTGACCCCTTTGAAACCCCATAAAACCCCGTTCCCATAACCCGATCACGCTGGTTCGCGAACTCATGAAAATAGACCTGGCCTTACACATTCATACCAAATTTCATCAAAATCGGAGGTCGCTGTCAAAAGTTATCAGTACCACGGACACATAGATATATATATAGATATATATGAAAATGAACGAACGGTGTTTTTGGCTTCTGGGGACCTCAAAACGAAAAAGTATCATGGTCCCGGGCTTAGGTCTTACCATGGCTACTACCGTAATAGCGTATTCCCTATAGGGAAATTCGCTAAAAAATTAAATTTTGATCTTCACCACTGGATTTAGCTAAAAAAAATACATACAATTTAGTATTTTGCAGCTTTTCTCTAACCCCATTGGTTACCGAGATATTAAAAAGTCTAAAGACAGTACCTACATTGTATTTTGGGGCTCCAATGTTAATCTTAAGTAGGAAAAAGAATGTGTTAATATTTCACTTATTAACCAATATATTTTGATGAAACTTGGTATTTAGCTTCATTTGGTTGAGATCCATCCATTCATGGTAAAAAATCTTGGTTTTTGTACTTATTATGCCAGAAACCTGCATACTCTTTTCCCATGTTAATCACATGGAGAATAGGCAAACTAATATATTCATGGACAGATATTGATGAAACTTAGTATATGGCTTCATATAATCGAAATAATTTTTGATGCTAAAACTACCTACTTTCAGTGTTTCCCATGGCAGCATACCTGCATACTCTTTCCCTATTTATTGTATTGATAATAGACATTTATTTTCCGATTTATGAGCACGTCATGAAATTTTGTTTACAGGTTCATCTGTTCAAAATTAATATTACTAATTTGAAAATTCGCTGAGTACACATGTTTGCTGTGACGGACCCCCCAAAATACAATGAACTGTCTTTAGACTTTTTAATATCTCGGTAAGCAATGGGATAGAGCAAAGCTGCAAAATACTAAATTGTGTGTTTTTTTTGGCTAAATCCAGTGGTGAAAATCAAAATTTAATTTTTTTAATTACATATGAAAAATTCAAGAACCCATTTTTGGGGTACAAAACCACCTAACACTACCCCTTCCAGTAGGTCGATATATCTGGTTTACGAACTCGTCCAAATAACGATTAGGCCTACACATCTATATTTAGTTTGGTCTTGATCGGACGGTTTTAACAAGAGTTCTCCTGTCTAGGGACACATATATACGTACATACATACATATATATGCATATATAAATTTTAATGACTATTATTTTTCGTTACTGGGCACCTCAAAATGAAAAAGTAACATGGTCCTGGGCTTATGTATTACCATGAGACCTACGGTAATAGGTTCTTCCCTGTGGGAAATTCGCTAAAATTACAAATACTTATAATAATTAATATTTTACAAAATACTCAAAAACGGTTGTTTTTACCGCTAAAAGTGTAATAACCTTTATTATAGATCATGGTTAGACCTTTCAAATAAGATGTCAAATGTCAAAATCGGTTAAGGGGTTTCCGAGATATGCGACATTATTGTAATTGGATGAGCGGCCATATTGATGACGTCACTGCTCGTGACGTCATTATATTTAAGTTTGCCTCCCGGCAGATTTTTACTCTTTTACATGTGTTTAGTCAATTCCCAAAGTCTGGTGATGGTATCCGAAAGTGAAAGATTTTTACACTTGTTCCACACACTAAGATTATATTGTTGAAACTTCAAGTACTGTTACTGTAGTTTAATAGATTTTTTTACATTACTTATATATATTACCACTCATATTAAAATGTTCCTAAAATAAATTCTAGAAAGTTTTGTGGACAAACAAAATTGACATCTTTACAAATAATAATCCGTTTTCCTGAGTGTTAATGTCAGATTTATATTAGAACTTTAAAATGTTTGCCATTGATGCGGAATCCTGTTAGAAAAGGTTATGTTTCCCAAACATTAACTAAGCACATAAAAGAGTATATTTCTCATCTGTTTCTTGTCAAATTTTAGTTTTAGGAAATAATTTGTCACATGCAAAAAGATTATACCTTTATGATTATAAATTTATAGCTAATAAAACCTTTTTAAAGAGCAACGAAATCTACTTCCTTAAGAATCACATATTAAAACAATGAAGTAGTGTGAGTGGAGCTCTGAGGGAATTTCGCAAAACCTGTTCTTAGTGAGAAAAGGTTTCTTAAATAGAAAAGGCCCTGAGAGCCTATGAGCAAATAGGAACGACCATGTCAAATTTCAACCCCGTAGGCTCTACAGTCATTTTTAAGTAACGTGGGACGGAGCCCTAAAGAACATAAAAAACTACATTAGCAAAACTGTTTCTTAGTGAACACCTATTAGCAAAACGGAACGTTTACGTTAAATTTAAACGCGTAGGATCTGGTAGTTTTGAGAATAAGATTACCATATATTCTAGGGGATATAAAATTAACGTGGATGTTCTGTTTTGCTAACAGGTGCTCACTACGAAATGGTTTTGTAAATATAGTTTTTGAAGTTCTTTAGGGCTCCACCCCAACTGATTTCAAAATTAATCAGGTGAGCTTAAATTTGTAATTTTCGATTTACAAAACCATTTCGTAGTGAGCACCTGTTAGCAAAACGGAACATCCACGTTAAATTTATACCCCCTAGAATCTATGGTAATCTTGCGGTTCTATGGGGTGGAGCCCTAAAGGAAATTTGCAAAATTATTTCTTAGTAAGTAACTGTGAGCAAAGAGGAACGTCCGATTCAAATTTAAACCCCGGAGGCCCAAAAGTAATTTTGACGTGCTGTGGGGCGGAGCCGTAAAGAACTTCGAAAACTGTATTTGCAAAACTGTTTCTTAGTGAGCACTCATGAGCAAAGAGAAACGTCCATGTCTAACATCGACCTCGGAGGGCCTAAACTAATTTTGAAGTCCTTTGGGGCGAAGCCCTAAAGAACTTCGAAAACTATATTTGCTAAAACCGTTTCATGGGAGCACCCATGAGCAAAAAGAAACGTCCATGTTAATTTTCAACCCCGGAGGCCCTAAAGTAATTCTGAAGTCCAGTGAGGTGTAGCCCTAAAGTGTTTCAAAAACTATATTTGTAGGACAGTTTCTTAATAAGTATCTATAAGCAAAGAGAATTGTCCATGTAAAATTTAAACACGTAGGCTATACAGTACTCGTGAGCTTCTGTGGGGCGGAGCCCTAAATGGGATGTTTAAAGCACTTTTTAGTAATCACTCCAAATTTTAACTGTGCAGGTTTCCTAATTTGTATAAAATTGGCCTTGCGGATAACAATATATTGCAATTTCGAAGGCCTGTGGGGCGGAGCCCTGAAGGAATTTTGTAAAATCATTTCTTAGTGAGCACCTAAGAGGCAAGACGAACCATTGTTCAAAATTTCAAGTAAATATGTTTGGTGGTTCCTGAGATTTCATGATGAGTCAGTCAGTAATCACTCCCCATCAGGTTTAGCTTGGTCGCTAAGCTCACTCACCGCAACTATCCTCTAGTTTTTGTATTACCAATCTTCCTTCAATAATTTGAATGAGAACAGCTGTTTACAAAATCAATATTCCTTAATGTAATCATATGTTCCAATGCAAAAGTGTTGCTTCCATAAGTATAACATGGTAACTTTAAGGACGTGTGGGGCGGAGCCCTGAGGGAATTTTGCAAAATCGTTTCTTAATGAGCACCTAGGAGGGAAGAGGGACCTATGTTCAAAGTTTCAAGTAAATCCGTTTGGTAGTTTTTGAGATTTTGTGATGAGTCAGTGAGTGGGATTTCGCTTATATAGATATAGATAAGCAACATTTTATTGAACAACCATATTTATTTGAAAATCTTATAGTTTCAGATTTCTTCTAAAAAAATTTTAAATTTCAAAATTAAGTTTCATCAATATTATTTTTAATATGAATTTTTACAAACAAATTTAATAGGTACTTGCGTTAAAAAATAAATGAGAGTCAATTAGGGTAGCAATTAGTTGAGATTTTGTTTGTGTAGTAAAATGAATACTGTGTGCACTTTTATAAATTCTGGTACTTCATAAAGAATGTGTTTGAGCTCTACAGTAATTTTAAAAGTGTATAAAGAGTTCAAAAAATAAATTTCATACAAGGAAATTGATTGAAAGTTTCATTTCAAAAGTAAAATTATTTTAGAAAGGAAAATTATATTTTTGTTCCCATTTTTCATAAACAAAGTTCCAAGTACAAAAAGGGAATAGAATCAGAGACTCAGGGGAGTAAATTATCTTTAACTACAATCTACTTGGCTCATAACTTGGCTCAAAGCAACAGTAGAAATAGTCATCATTTAAACTTAAGCACTGCTAAAAAGTGCTGTTCTTCATTTTTAAGAACTGCTCGTCACGTAAATTACCACGGTATCCCGAGTCTATAGTGCAAATCGTCCCATATCTGCATTGCTCGTCCTCTGTACACATAAATGTTTTCTATTTCGTCACTGTTCATGTCGAGTTCATCTTGTAGTTTATACTCAGCAAATGTGACCTTGAAGTATTTTGGAAGCCCTTCGTCAAATATATCTTTAGCCAGTCGCAAAACATCATCGCGATGATCGACGGACATTTTCAGCAGGGAGTGCAAGGCTTCGTTGTAGTCATCGAGATTTTTCTTCAGAAGCTCTTTGTTTTTGCTCGGTTCGTGCTCCGTTTCCAGAGCCAGATAAATGGCTAGATCTGTTGTTTTTATTATTCTACACAACTCATTAATGCGACTTATTGCTTCTGGAGATGAAGTTGTTGATAAACCGGTGCACATTATGTTTGGCAGACCGACTAATAAAACACTTTTGAGAATTAGAGCTAACATATTTGAACAAACCTTGATATGGTGTTTCAGTTTGAGTAAAAAGGGTGTTTAAATGTGTATTTTATGTTATTGCTTGTGTTGTTCATAATTTCATATTTAGATTCCTAAGATAAAAATGTGCTACATTATTAAAAGTCAAAAGATCATTTGCATTACACTATAAGAACTGCAGAATTTGTGATTTATTTAAGTCAAACTATTTTTATATGCTGAACTTCCATGAACTTTATCAAGAGTTCCTAAAAATATTATTGCAAACATCAGTAAAATTTAATATGCCTATGAATAAAAAGTGTTTGACTGCTTAGTAATTAGCAAAACATTAAGAACTTTATATGAGTTTCATTATGTTTTAATATTACGGAATGTACATTAAAAAGTCAAAATGGATGTTTACTGCATTGAAAACATGTGACAGGTTCAGCATAGTTTAAAGTTGCAGTACGTTAAGTCAATTATTGATATTGGGTAGAACAACATGAAAATGCAGTGTATGGTTTCATTAACTGAGAATGTTTTGAATGTAAAACTTCATTGTGTAAATTTTGTTCTGACAATCATCGGTTATGAGCGATGGTGTCCACTGTGATCCATTTACATCAATAATAATGACCAAGCTACAAGGGAACCATCTGGAACATTCTGTTGATATTGGCCCACAATGCAACAGAATTGTCTCTAAGTCTGTAAACTTTATCCATACCTTCTTGTAACCAACCCCAACTCAATTTAGCTTTATCATTCTCAACATTCACGTTGTAAAAATTAGGGGCACCGAGTTTTAAAAATGTTACTGCCTCTTGTACTTTGAGAGTAGCACCTCTGTCGTTTGTCAAAAACTGAATTAACCTTTTCAACCCAGCATTATAATCTGTTATATCCTTCAAAACATACTCGCCTCCATTTGTCGGCAAGGTTTTCAGAGTTTCAGTAATCCTTTCATCCATTTCTCTCAGAGTTGCACACAACCAAACAACTTGATTGTGAATTGATCTTTCTGCAGTCAATGGATTGAAACTTAGAGTAAAAAGGACCAGAATTAACATTTTAATTATTACGTTAAAAATAAACCATGCAGTAGAGTAAAGTATTTATAAAACTGTTAAGAGATAACACACATAAAAAATATCAAAGAAGTCTTTGTAACTTTGTTTTTATGACACTTTGTCAAATTTGCCACTTACTTTATATACACTGTTATGTCCTTTTTATTATATATAAAAAACAGTTCACATGTTTAAGTGCTTTTAAACATTTCACTTTTCATTTGTTACTCATCTTTTCTCTTAGTGGAGGAAAGTCAAAGATGGGATTCTCGTAACCGGTGTAATTCATCCCTTCCGGATAGCTGTAAAACTCGAGGTTCACCAATCGGGAGTTCCTGTTGAGGTCGCTCCAAGCTTTGATCGTCTCCGCTCTCAACTGGTATATCTCTCCCAGTCCCTTGTCCAGCCAGCCCCAGCGGAGTTTGGCTTTATCGGGATCAATGTTCGCTTCAAAATAATTCGGAGCTCCGTCTTGCAAAAGTTCGACGGCCGCAGCTACTTCAAGAGTCGCATTTCTGTGGTCCGTCAGATATTGAAGCAGTGTCCTCAGTCCAGCGTTGTAATCTGTTATATCTTTTACAACGTATTCCCCTTCATATTTTGGTAATTCTTTGAGATTTTCCAAAATTCTGTTGTCTAATACTTTTAAATTATTACAAAGTCTTGAGACATCGTCATGAACTGATGCACTCACAAAAACTTGATACCATGCAAGAACCACAAGATGTGCCAACATTTCCGTTTTACAGTTACTTGCGTAACAACATAATTACAGCTAGTATTGTGGTGTAAATACTAGATTGAAAGTCAGATATTTTATCTGATTTTATTAACTATTAACTTGAATTAAACATGCATAGCAAAAAAATTGACTCATTACAAAATAATGGCAAACTAATACAATATTATTTTACAATAATTAATCATTGAAATGGCATGTAGTGTGTTATTTTTTGTGACTCTCGCAAACGCCTTGTTTATCACATGGTTGTTGAAGAGTCATGCACTGGAGGTGAACGAGTTGCATTTCTCCAATGAGGAGGAAGATAAAAAGATCGACTGGAGTGAAGTGAAGCCAACGAGTGTTCAAGCGATGACTCGCCGGATTCACCGACTTGTTCAGATCATCAAACACATGGACGACACAGTAGCTGAGAACATTATGTACCTCATTGAAGAGGAAGGGGGTGAAGTACTGGAACAAATGTTGGCGTACTCCATGAGTCTTGACAATCTGTCACAATTTATAGATGAGTTCACAAATATCACCATTCACTACGGGAAGGCACTGTTGGACCGAGGACCTCCCAAGTGGATTCCTGCTTATTTTGAGCCAGAGGCTACTTTCAAGAGCTTCAACTGGACAAAAAGTGACCTTGACAAAATGTACGAGCTAGATGAAGTTGCTAAAAAGGCTTACAGTAATTTTTCAGAAAAACTTCGCAAAGCGATTGAGTCTACAAAAGCTAACGAAAAAGTTGGATGAATGTGTGTTTTATTTTTATGAGTTGAAGGCAGGTGTTGGGAGGAAATAAAACTGCCAAGCTTTTTTAATCTCAGAGTTCTTTTAGTCTCTTGTAACATTACACAAATTTGTATGTGAAAGTGCAACATAAAATATTAATCATAGAAACATAATGATTTCTAGAATGTATCATGTCAATAAGAGAAAGTTGTTAAGATATATAATATTTTGATTATTTGAAATATGCATTTAAAAAGTCAAATAGTTAATTTTGAAGATCCAAACCTTCCTAGACCAAAACTAAGTATGTGCAAAGTTTTTATGTTTTTATTTCAACTACAGCTATAATGAACGAGTTGCATTTCTCTAATGAGGAGGAAGATAAAAAGATTGACTGGAGTGAAAAGAAGCCAATGAGTGTCAATGTTCGCTTCCACAAAATTAGTAATTGTAGATAAGTAATTAAATTAAGTAAGATCAAATAATACGTACTCTACTTTACAAATTAACTCAAAAATTGTAATAGGTAAGTAATTTATTTTTTTGTTTTAGCATAACAAAGCACAATTATTATAATATGTGGTTGGTTACCATAATAGACACAACAGTTCATTCGAACAATGATCATGAAATGCAGTTTACTACCATGGTGTAATGAAGACTAATTTCAGTAAAGGGGGGAGGAGAAAATTTTAACTTATTGTAAAATATAATTTTGTCGGCCTCTTGATAAGACATTTTTCTCAAGAACTAAAAACCATCAAGTACTGGGGGTACTAGCAGCAGTGGCTCGTGGCCCATGCGGCCCGCACGGGGCGCCAAGGGAGCGCCGGTCTTGGTGGGGCGGCTCGAAGTGGCCGCTCTGGGTGGTGGGATGGGAAAGGCATCAGTGTCGTACTAAATCAGTACAGTGCGAAATCGGTACTTGCGACAAATCAGTACAGCTTGGGATGACAGATGTTTAATGACGGTTTGACGAGGGTTTGATGCGAAGGCGATAAACATAAGGTGTACAAAATCGGTACACTACCTGCCTCGGCCGGGGCGGCGCAGTGGCCGCAGCTTACCCACATTGCTGAGAGGAGTTAAGCATACTTCTAATGTTGATCTGTTAATAATCCCTTAACATTCATGCAATGTCCTTTTACAAGTTGTTAAAAAATGTGTGAACTCAATTTCATTTTTATATGTTTATCAGAACTTTTTAAAGCCATGACATGGTTAGCTACAACTTGGTGAAATATAAAAGTTTCTGTTGTTCTAAAAAAAAATAAAATTTTTTATTTATGTGATTAAAGGTCAGATAAAAATAAGACATTGGATCATTAGCATCATTTTTTGTCGGCATTTGTCTTTGTGTAATTCTTGAGTTAGGTTCTATAAGTAATGCTTCAAAAAATTACAAAATGCTGGCTAGTCTGAATCGGAAAAAGAGTAGGCTTAGTACAGCGTGTTTCTTTTAAAACACAACCCACGATTTGAAATAAAATATTACAAACTTAACACGTATCTACAGTATTTATATTTATATATTTCTTTGTTATGAACTCCGTGGTAGATGTTCCACACGACGGTGTATCCCAGCCGGACTGTGGTGTAGCACCATATCTCTTTGATGAGATAAATGGAGTAATTCACCACGCAGGGTGGGTGGGAGACCGTGTCAGACATGTCTACCTTAAAATAATTTATCACCAGAATACAGTAATTGGAAGAAGACTGTAAATTGAAGGTATGAAAATAACTGAGAAATGTTTAAAGAACTTGCAAAAGGACATTGTATGAAGGTTAAGAGATTATTATGTCACGTAAACACTAGAAGTACTGTATTCTTAATTTCTCTCAGCTCAGCAATGTGTAGGGCTGTAAGCCGCCACCGCCATGCCGCCCCGACCGAGGCACGTAGTGTACCGATTTCATCAAACGTTCGTCAAACCGTCATTAAACATCTGTCACCCCAAGCTGTACTGATTTGTCGCATGTATGCCTACCGTTTTCGCACTGTACCAATTTAGCATGCATTCAAGGCACCAGTAGAGGAAGGCAGGCGCTTGAAAAACCAAATGAAAATAGGAAAATGACATATTTTTATATGAATTAAAAATAAAGTGAATTAAAAATAAAATTATTTCTTTTGATTATTTCTGTGTCAAGTTCTTCTATATGATTCAGAGCTAAAGTTTGTCAGTTGCCCTGTTCTGTATATACCTTCACCAACTATGTACAATTACTTTGGAAAAGCAAACAGCACAAAGCCAGCATTAGCACACCATCGTAAGTTTTGATTTTTTAGTTTTTAAGGGATTATTATATTCACCTAAAATGATAAATCCAGTAGTAAAACCAAATGAGGACCACCAGTAGGAAATTAACTCTAAAAACTAATATTAATAGCTTGATTACGATGACAATATAACAAAAGTTATATTGTCAACGAGCAAGGCTCGGCTAACCTGGTACTGTTCAATAATCAGTACCATAGTTGCAATACAGTTTTTTAGGGGAAAACAACATAGTGTTTTGATAGAGTAGAGTGCTTGAGCACTCATATTAATTTCCAAATTTTCTTTACTAAATAATATCTACTTTTTAACCTATTGAGTTACTGTAATAGTATATTTCCTTACAAGGGTTGAAAATGGGATTTTTCTGGCCTTAAGATGTATCATGTTCAAGATGAAGTCAAGAACTTATGATCGAGAGTAGGCAAAATGTTTTTGGCCAGGTTACAAACGAAATTTTTCAAAACACTGCACTATGCAATAAATTCTAAATAAATGAAAAAAATGTAAAGGCAAATAATAAACAAAACATAACCTCAACCAACCTCGTGAGACATACTGCTTGTGTTTCTGGTTTCTATGCAACCACATTCATCATCAGCTAACGACACTGAAACTAGAATACTCTAACAGTAGTAGTCAACTACAGCTTAATCCAAGGGAAAAGCACCAAGTTCCCAAATACATCATGTCTATTTGGAAGTTGCTATCAGCTGAACCCACGATCTTACCCACAGCTGAATACATCATATCTATTTGGAAGTTGCTATCAGCTGAACTACCAATAACTACGTCACTGATTTGTTATTAATTTGTTGTTGTTATCACCTACCTTCTATATTTCTTGGCTACCATTTCCATTGAGGGTCTAGGGCCAAAAGTTTTCGGTACTAGACCTCAAACACATAATTTTTGTTGTATAAGTGAGGGTCAAAAACAGGTGTCTTTGATGTAGTGTCATTAAAAGAGTTGGTTTGTTTATAGCGAATTTCTCATAGGGAGGAAGCTATTTAACAATATTTCTCTCAATAATGCTACTTTCATTTTGTGTCATTTATTTTGATTCAAGCCATTACAAAATTTTTCTTACTTTTGAACAAATTTATTATATATTTATAAAAGCTGCTTAAGATTTCAATTTTGTTGTTCTTACACACACTTCTTTGCTTGAAAACCAAAAGAGGGTCTATTGAACTTAAGATTACAACTTTTCCCACGCATCAACAGGGTCATCTTTCCTCCGCCACTTGTTACATTTAGTCTCCAAGTTTAAAAATGCGTTTTGTGCATTTTTGAACTGGTCATTAAGAGACTGAAAGTCAGGCTGAGACCAACCGAATCTTTCTTCAGCAACATCTTCTATGAAGTGAACTGGAAACCATCTCTTTGGACCTCGCTCAAGGACAAACTTTTCATATTGAGGAAACAGATCATGATAGTCATCAATGTACGATGTAACTTCTTTTACTTTATCAATGTAAGATTTAATGTTTGGTATTATTGTTTCTCCATCTTCCATAAAATGTAATGACTCAGCTATCTTGTAGTTCAAGTCATGTATATCTTTACACACTTGAGCAAAGAATTTGTTGACATCCTCTTTGCCCACTAGTTTTGCTATCACTTCAAGACTTGTAGATAAAATCCACAGAGCAACAAACAGAGAGATTCGCATTTCATTAATCTAACTATTTATTAACAATGGGAGAACACAAACATCTCGGTGAGCTTTCTATTGATGTCTTGATCTGATAACATTAAAATATAAAAACCCATATAACATGTTTATTTACAGTTGCACTATATTTGATAATAAAAAATGCTTTGCAGTTGTAAGAAAATAAATATTTATAAGTGAAACAGGTCACAATTGTAGTTTGGTTTTAAGAACTTTAAGATCTATTTTCAAGTATGAAATTAATTAAATTTAGTACTTTGACCAAAACAGCTCAAAAAGATTGTAGGCCTACCCAAAGAAATATAACAGAAAAAAAATTACCTTCTTAAGCTTTTATTACTATCAATGTCACAGCTTTATTTTGCAACAATTGTTTCAGGGACATGGGACCGATTTTTGATACTTTTGTGTGTTTGGGTATACTACAAGAACAATTTATATTCATTACGGTACCTCATTGGAATGCGAGACTAGATTGTTCATTAAGTGTCTTTTTACCCTACGTACTTTTTGCAAATTAGAAAATATATATGGGTGAAAAATGATTTCACAGTCCGGGTCTCTTGCTAGTCAGTGCTGAGAAATGCTTAAACCAAAATGGTTGCTCTGGGCTCAAGCCTTCGCCCACAATGTGTTTAAAGCATTAAAAGTTACGGGAAAACTAAAATTTTACAATTGGCAGAGAAAAGAACTTAAAACTGACTTATCATAAATATAACATTTATCTTCAGAAGTCCTTAGCTATTGTCACTGTATTGTTACTTAAACAAAAGATTAATATACCGGAAGATCATCAAAAGTATTGTTTAACCTACAATATTATAAAGTTTCCCAAGTAGCAAAACAAACATTTTGAAAAGTTGATAAATTTTTTTTTAAATAAGTCTTAAAAACATTTTAAAAAGTAGATAGTTCCCCGAATGAATATTTTGAAAATTTTTCAAATAGTTTTCAATAATGTTTCAACACAAAATTAAAAACATTTCAAAATATTTAATTTAAACATTTTAAAAAGTATTTAAATTATTTTCATCGAATTGTCAGTAACAATCTAAAATTGTATTAAAATAATTTTTTATCCACAATGAAAACTTTTGAAACGTTTTCAAAAGTTTTGAAAAACTTGTTTATCACAATTAGAAATATTATTTCAAAGGTTTTACAATCTTGAGAACAATAAAAGAAAAATGATTTATCTTTTTTACAGTTTATAATAGCTTCATATTTTGTGGATTATCAAGAGGTACTGTATTGGTAGTCTTCGTACTGTTAGGGAAAAAGAAACGAATAGGAATCAATTACATGATTTACTAACTTGTGATATAGAATAATCAGAATGTAACTACACATTTCAATACTCTTCTATTTTGCATGGAGAGAGGAAAGAAGTTAAAACCATAGTAATTTTAAAGTAAAAAATATACTTTGGTGAAATATTTTAAACATAAGCTTTTCTAGCCTTTTTAAAGCATACAGTGCCCATGAGGCTTCAGGTTTTATAATTGTTTTCCTCTACATAGAAACACAGAAAGTAGAAAACTTGGTTCAATCTACATAAAAAAATAATTAAAATTGTGTTCTTACAAGTTTCAAGTATATAATTCATTTTATTTCATTAATTACTTTGTTCCAGAACACTTATTAACTAACACTACAAAATTTTGTAAAAAGTTTTTAAAATTAATTTCTTGAGTTAAAAGAACAATTAATTGCAATAAAAATTGCTTAAGCACCAAGTCTAAATATAAACGTTTTAATGGATGTATCGTAATTTAAAATAGCAATGGCTCTACTAAAAAAAAGCTCACCAAACAAGTGCACAAATTAAAAAATATTTCTGCTTTCTGATATAAATTTAAATGCACAATAACATGATCTTAGTAACATTGCAAAGCAGACGATGCTAATTTTTAAACAATAAATTTAATCCTTGAAAGAAAACTAAATAATGACAGTTCTTAAAAACATTCTACAGTATTCATAGTTCATGAGCGTGTCAAAAGATGGCTGGAGCATCTAAAATAATATGATATCTAATGTTTATAGGATTTGTAGAATATCTATATGTTTGATAAACTTAAGTACGTATGGTCATAGAATGTAGCCTACTCCATGTTAAATCGTTTCTCGTTATTATACACCAGGGTGAAATAAAACAAACTAATTTGTTTTGAAAAAATGTTGTATTATACTGAAAAATATTAGGTTCAGCCATCACAAAACATATAAAATATATAGGCCTATAACATTTTAAACATCTCATATATAACATTTTATAACATAACATTTTTAATATCTCATATTAAATTTGACAACAAAAAATTTATAAATAAAAAAGCTTTAAAAAATCAAGGAAAAATGTAAAATTTTTATGGTAACTTTTACTTTCATTTTTATGTGACCTAAAATAAAACTAAAACTAAAATAAAATTACAACCATCCGATGTTTAAATCCTTTGATAACTTTCCGCTGAGCAGGCACCATGTTCAGTCCATATCCAGCGTGTTTTCTCTAAAAAAGACAAAAAAAAAAAAAAAAACATGTACTGGTACTTATTATATAAAGATGCTGGATTTATGATATATTCTTGCTACCCCACAATGTGTCTCACTGTGGGGTAATAAGAGAATAGGCCGATGAACTCTTTTCATATGTAAATCTTTTGCTACAGGTACCGTAGTTGTTCTGCTCAGTTGCCTAATTTATTTCACATCAAAAATATCGAAGAACATGTTGAAAAACATTTATCTAGTTAGTTATTTTTAACAGAGCATATAAGTTAACTAGTGGTTTCATTTTGAATTAAGGTCCTTACCGCATCATATCGTGGTTGAGCTGCGAACATTTTTTTTAATACACAAAAAGTTTTTTAATAATGTTTTGATAAATTATCAAGTGTTACAGTCTCATTTAAGTGGATAGGCCTATGCTAGTGAAAAAATATTAAAAACTAATATAATGAGAATAAATAAGGTGACCATTAAGTTGAATTTATAGTTTACTAAGTTAAATGTTCGTTTTTGTTTTAAAGGAAGCTTATATAATAATATGGTAAATTGAGGTGATATATTTTCCGTTTCCACTTATATCCTCTTTCGTGCATGTCTTAATATAAAAAACTGACATTAGGGTACTCTAGCTTATTTGGCACTCAGTAAATCTTTAGTTGTGTAATTTTCCACACCAATTTCGACGGTTTAATATTTTATTTAAAAAACTAATTATTTTTAAATAATAATATTTTACCCCTAAGCTTGTCTCAATACTAATGTCCCATAAACTTCTGAATACATTCAACTAAGGAAATAACACCTTCATCTCTTATTACCCCACTTGGGGTAATAGAGAGAAATCAGTGGGGTAATTAGAGAATTATTTTTTAATTTTGCTTACATTAATTATAGAGCTTCCAAATTTATTTTTCAGATTCATAATTTGGACCTGTTTTTACATGATTTTCTTCATTCCTGTATCTATAATTGATTAAGAGCTACAAATTAGTGGTTCTCTTCTCTTATTACCCCGCAGCTTCCCCTATATGAAAGTAGATAGGCTTAACATGGAATATTTAACAATTAAAAAATTGTTACCATTGCATTTTGTTACCAAAATTAGGCTATAGGCTAAAAATAAAAAAGTACCAAGAAAATATTTTATATAACATTGCACTCCCCTAAAATAATTTTAGGGCAAAACTTCGTTATCCTACTCCACCGTTATTATCTATGTTAAAATTTCGATTTTGCAATAATAACTTGCTAGGCCTATGCTATGCAATTAATTACACAATACGATTACGATTTTATCACCTGATTTGGTTTTCTTCTAAGATAATTAAACATACCTTATGACAATAAAGCAAATATATTGCAAACAATTAACTAAAAATAACAAAAACAACTAAAAGTTTTTAAAAATTTTTGCTATTGTGCATTTTAAATGTTTCCAAACACCATTGATTTGGTTGTTATAAACGTAGCTGTCAATAAAAGTTACACATGTTTGCGGTTAGATTGTTAGGCTAGATAATTATTATGATACATTTATTATCTCATGTATCTGCTGATTCAATTGTTTTCATCGCATAGTTGTACAATACCATATCAAAATTTTAACATCGATAATGAAGGTGGAGAAGGATAACGAAGTTTCGCCAGTTTTGGATGCACGTAATCTAAATTCCAAGATGGGCTATACATTTTGTTTAGACTTTTATGGAGAACAAGAATTAAATCTTATACTCTAAAACAAGCTCCGTTTGTCCGGGCAAAGTTTTTTTTCGCTCCAAGGATTTTTGATTTGTTATTGAATATGGGGGTTTTGGCCACCAGGAGTCGAATGGCGTTGGTCCCATATCTGGGAAAAATCCGGTTTTCGCGCTAGAGCCCTTCAAAGTTTCCATGTTATCCTTATGAAGATTTTATTAATTGAACAAAAATCAGCTGATAGTAGATATAAACCAATGTGTTACATCTTTAACCTGTAGTTTAAGAAAATTATACCAAAGTGCAGCGCCTGTCAGCTTGGCGAGTGAGCGAAGCGAACGAGCTCGTCTTTAAAATGGAAGAGGGCGAGTGAGCGGAGCGAACCAGCTTTGTGTGAGAACGAAAGTAATAATTTTACCGAGCTTAAGCTCGGTCCCCCTGGTACTATAAGTTAATTAGGCCTAATATAGCCAAGAAGCATTTGAAAAAAAAATATATGACGATTAAAACAAAAAAATGTTTTACAGTACTCACCCTAATCTCTTAAGAACACATGTAAAATCAAGCTAGGAACACTACTCTAATTCCTACTCAAACTATGGTTAAAAACTCGTTGAAACATATTAATTTATTCAAATAGGCCCTAGGCTACTGTAAATTAAGAATAAATAAAAATTTTAATCATTCATAACCTTAAAACAAAATTGATAAAATACTTGGTGTTTATAACTTTTGATCAACTTAGTTATAATAAAATCTTTGCTAAAAACTTTTAGGCCTACTTTATTTATAAACTACAATATGATACCTACATTGAGTTACGAATAACCTATATTCATAAAAGATACAATAATTTACCGTTTGAATACGACCAATATATCGATTGACTCGTTCGATAATTTTCATTCGATAGTGTCACCGGACGTCTGCGGAAGTGCAGCCAATAACTAGCCACTTTCCGCCATTTGAAATGGGTGTTTTCAGATATGGTAGCTTAGAACCTCCCAGTAACAGTGGTAGCGTTCATGGCTGAGTTTCTGCCATTCACTATTAAGTTACACCACGTTTACTATTTAATCATTGAAAAATCAACGCTAACGCTTGAAGGTCAAAAAGTTGGGCTGAAAATCTAAGTTTAATGCTCGGAGGGTTTATGATGCTTTCTAACAACTGGTCGATATTAGAGAGTAACAAGGCTGGGCTTTAAAACATAAAAAATGCCAGTAGAGTAAATAGACACAAGATTTACATCGTTAACTTATACACCGGTACCTACTTAAAATTGGCTCTAGGGCCTACGTGTTTTCCACAATATACGCATGAAATGTTATCAAAGCTTATTACTTAAAAACAAGTTATAATTTTGTACATTAGGACTAATGTATATTTTTCTTATGCATGAGGTAAGTTATTTAAGGAATGGGGAGGGTGGGACCCATTGTGTGGGGAGTGTCAATTGTGTCACATTAGTGTGTTAAAATTTTCACTTTTTATAATTTACATTGGTTTATAAGCAACAAATAATAAAATATATTTTGAGATTTATGGGCAAACAATTTTTTTAGCCTATCTTTGGTAAAAATTATACGGTACATACCAAATATCCGTCGCAGTTCCAACTTGTCCTTTATCGGATGACCCAGGTTTCGGCCCCTACTAGGCCATAATCATATCCTATCTTCAGGGACACTGGTTAAAAAAAATCAGTCATATTGACGTCTTATGGCCTAGTAGGGGCCGAAACCCGGGTTATCCGATAAAGGACAAGTTGGAACTGCGACGGATATTTGGTATGTACCATATTTATTAATACTCAGTTCCGGTGGCTATTCACAATGGATAAAAATTATACCTATTTTCAGATAAAAAGTAAGTTTAGGCCTATCCTGTGTTAGGCCTACTTGAGATTTCTCCAAGAATAAGTTGTGTACAACGTTTCATGATAGTACGTTAAGTAGTTTTCGCTTGAGAGCCTAAACGGACATTCACATTTAGTAGGGATTTTGCCAATCTGTCAAACCAGCTGATAACCCTCAAAAGCAAGTAGGCTATGGGTCAAACAATGCACTGTGTAGGTAACTCTAGCCTATTTTTATATAATGGATAAAAAATAAGGTAAGCTCTTCATTTTAAAGGCGGTTTATCTTAGCTCTAAAATTTGTTGCCTCAATTTCGGGATAAGTTAGGCGCTCTCAAGTGACCCGGAACTCATAAGTTAGTTCTTGTTTCCTATGTTATTTACCACGTCCAGAGTGTCGGCTAGGCTATCTCAAAGTTACCACGATCAAGTTAAGCCTAGTTCAATAATAGGACTTACCTGCTGCTGCTAGACATGCTCCTGGATACACCCAGCAAATAAGCTGAAGTCCTGGACGAACACTCAGACTTTTAGAAAACACCGAACGACTTAACCACTCAAGTTCAAAGTTAGCGTCGTTAGCGAAAGAGAAAGGCTACAAAATGGCGACGGCAGCGGTGGCCGCTGAGCGGTGAAGAAGTGAGGGAACCAACAAGAACAAACGAACTCAAGGCCAACAACAACCGAATTCAAAAGACCAACTTTCAAGAGATAAACTTAGGCCACAGAGGCTGGAATAAATAATAAAACAATATTAGGGTGCACGAAAAATACGCAAATTCTGTATTACAAAATTACAAATAAAGAGATTTATAATATTTGTGTTTATATATTTGACCATTATTCCAGACATCAATAGTGTCAAAATAGACACTGTGTTAGGAAAGTAAATAAAATAATTAATTACCGTATATTATTACATCTCATGATCTCAACATCTCAACGGATCTCAAAAAATTTTCACAGACGAGTATTGAGTAAGTCAAATCTCTATTACTTTTCAATTCGCCTCTGATGTTTAATTCCTCATTCATAAAATTCAAAGGAATTTCAACAGATGATGGTCAACCAGTAGGCCTACTTATATATTTTTCAACATGTTTTTGAAAAGATTTTAAAACGTTCTATCAAGTGCTTTCAAAAAGTTTACAAAATATTTTTAAAAACATAGTCGAGTTTTGATTTAAGCAGAAATTTAAGCAAAAAATGTCTTTAAAATTTTTTTTAAACACAAAAAAATTATTAGAAATAATAAATTATTATTAATAACACAAAAATGTTTTTAAAAATTTCTTGAAAAGTTTTCATTGTCAAAATGTTTTAATATTTAAAATATTTTCAAATAGTTTTTAAAAACATTTTAACAGCATTGTTTTAACTGTTTGATCGGAAGAAATTATTGAACACTTTTCAAAAAGTTTTCTGAATGTTTTT
This sequence comes from Neoaliturus tenellus, assembly GCA_030545055.2. Lineage (NCBI taxonomy): Eukaryota > Metazoa > Arthropoda > Insecta > Hemiptera > Cicadellidae > Neoaliturus > Neoaliturus tenellus. The sequence goes on along the minus strand of CM061531.1, from coordinate 329,151,225 downwards.
AAATACTACTTAGTTTAAAAAGTTTTTAAAAGCTTTGTCAATATTTTTAAAAAGTTTTCCTTGCTACTTGGGTTATCTATATATTAATACATATAGATAAACTTTTTTCCTCCTTTTTTCTCAGCTCGTGTGCATCGTGGGATAAATCCGCGCATACCGTTAGAAAGGTATAGTGCTGTAGATGAGCGGAATCCCATTCTAATTCCCATCGGACTCCAGGGATACGCCCTACAGGCTTTCAAAGTTCCAATGTTAATCTTATGGAGAAAGGAGAATTGAATGAATTATAAGACAGCTGTTGTAAAAACAACTGCTAGAAAATTAGGAAGAACAGATGTTTCTTGGGTCCAGATCAACTGAAATTTTGCTAGCAATTTTTGCTTGATAAGCCTCTAAATCAAGTTATATGCATTTGAGTAAGCTATTCTAACTCATAAACACATCAAATATGTAAAATCATTAGTCAGAAATATTCTCACTTGACGTCGGCACACTTTCTTCTGCGGTTGCATTCTCTACAATTTCATCAATTTGTTTCCATACTGAAATAGTTTCATTTCTGAGTTTGCTGAATTCTTGAAATGCACTTAAGGACCAATCTGTGTTTTTTGTGACACCAACTGCTTCCTTTTTTATGAAAGTCGGCCCCCCGGACTGGATTGTATTTGTTATATCAGCAGGCATTATTGATTTGCATAGAGACTCTTTAATCATGCCAAGCAGTGTATTTAAACATTTATTATATGTAACATGATCCTTAAGAAATTCTGTAACATTCACTTTACCAATATCTCCTAGATTACAAGCTAGTTTATCGTCTAATTTTTTAATATCCTCATATATTTTTAATAGTAACCCGATCGTAGGTTGTTGTTGAGTTTCAGAACGTAACATGATCCAGGTATGATCAATTCTCCTCTATTGTTTTATAATGTTACTTGAACATGTTTTTCACTTTGATATAAACTTTTATAAAGTTTTACTCTTTCTCATAATCATTAAAGTAATTTGGGTGAATAGACAGAAACTAATGTCAGAAGTATTGATAAATCACTCATTTAAATCTTAATATTATTCACTAAATTAAATTTAAGACAGTAATCACTAAATCGTTATTTTCAACCCCTAATAAATTTTTAATTGATAACCACATACTGACAGAAATGGGAAAAGTTTTACAATCCAAAGATAGTACAATGTCTAAATAGGTTTAAGCATAGATTAAGCATGCGTATGCTTAATCTATGGTTTAAGTAACTTTCAGACTCACTTCTCTTCCTAAACAATATCGGCAGAAGGATCAAATAGCCGGTTGATGCGGTGCCAAACCTCTTGTGCTTCCAGCCTGAGAGCCAAAAACTCGTCCATGACAGTTGCGTCCCAGCCAAAGTCCGTTCGAGCGATGAAATAATTCCAAGGAAGATCCAGAACAAAACTTGCGCCTTTCTTGTCGATTATGTCCTTTGCGACTTCGTACGTACCATCTTTATCATTATTCAAACAAGCCACCAAATTGTCAACTGAACTAATGTAGTTTTTAATCTTTTCAAACACAACGGTGTGATTGATTGGACCAGGTTTGTGGAGTTCCTGGACCACTTCTTCATCGAGGGCTAGAACTTTTTGACAAACATCAATTGTGGATAACTTTTCTTGATGTGCAAATCTTAGGCAAGTTGCTAGAATAAAAATTATCTGCTTCATTCTGATGTAATTATTTTAAATCGTTTGGTTTGAAGTTATTCGGATTTGTGCATAGTTGTAAATAAACCATTTCCAGCAAGGAGATGCCTTTAATTTAGCATATTTTATGTCTGATCTGATAATGATATTTCGTTAAAGAGATTGATAGTAACCTTCAATGACTACTTAATTATGTTATATTGAAAAAGTCTTTTTATTAATTTTATAATTTTTTCAGTTATAATACTAAAGAATAATTTGGATTCGTTAGTTTATTTTCATCACTCCGTATACGAAAGTGACAACTTGCCGTACAGCTGAGACCTTGGAAAGTAGTCATTTCCCAAACTGTCACCGTCAGCTGATTTTACTGACCTGTACGGAAAGTAATGTTTGTAAACGTTACTTTCTGTCCAAGGTAAACAAACCTTTCCGTACAGCAACAATCAGCTGGGTTTAAAACAAATTAAATTTTGAATTCCAGCTTTGTTTACTTTGTCCAATGGAATAAGAATTTACAAAAATAATCCTCCTTTAAAACTTCCACATTTATTAATAAGTGATGAAAAGTATCGTTCACAACTTGTCCGGAAAGCCCATTTCCAGGCTCGATAGTGTTTTCCACTTAAAACACTATCTCGCCCAGAAATGGGTCAATTTCCGGATTAGTGGTGAAATATACTATTTTTGCGAAGAAAATTTGACAGATACTAAAGTATTCAAAGATGAAATTCAATTTGTGCACAGGTTCATTCTTACAGAGAATAAAAAATGGCGGTGAAGAAGTCAACTTATCTCATATTCAAATAACCATAATACTTTGAATATTCATTTTTGGATCCATGCCCCTTACCATTATTGTCAGTTTAGATGTGGTATAAATGACAAATTGAACCATTAACAATTTAAACACTGAGTTTTATTCTTATTTAGACCATGATATACATTTTCTTTTACTTGAATTGGATAAAATTTAAAAATATATATGTTAAGTTGAAAGAGAAAAATAAAAAATATTAAGTTGACACCTTTCCCTTTAATTAAAATAGCTCCAAATGCATAGAGTTGGTTTCATAAATATTTACGGTTTTTAAGTTGGCTGAAGCTGAAACCGATGAATACTGTACAGAATCTGAAACTGACTTGATGAGGAAATCCTGTATATAACGTTTAAAAATATCTTAAACCTAAAATCACATTTAACATAAACGAGGAAACTTGACATCTCTACTGCAAAAACAAGTAACAATTAGTGTTTTAACCCTTTGAAATCAATAGTAAAAACTGATATAGTTTATTTTATTTATGAATCCACAATGTAAATTGTTGCAAAAATAAGTATTATTTGTTATTTATCTGTTCACAGATCATAGTCATTACATAAATTGCTATTTTCTTTTCATTTGAATTGTAAAAGTTTGATATGTTTAATTAAAGAGAATAATAATTAAATAGAAATTAAATTAAAGATGTAGTGTAAATCCTAGGTTTTCCATGAGCTAGTGGTTTTCTATTTTTTAATGCATTGAAGTGGCTGAAGGGATAATTTTGATAAATACTAAGGCATTTAATTTGAGATGAAAAAATGTAGTTTTTCATCGGTCAATATGAGCCAATAAGGTTCAAGATGAGGGTAGAAATTGTTTTTTTTACAACTAACCAGAGCTTAAAACTGATATTTCATCATAAAATAATGAACACTTTGAAAAATTGTCTTGAAGTATTCCATCCAAGTTATAAGGTAAATCTTCTTATGTAAAAGTTACTTTGATTATGAACAATTTAAATTTTAAAATATCACTCTTAAACCCTGCCTTTTGCTTGGTAAACTGTTAAGAAGCCTGTTTAGCACTTTCTTCACGGCTTTCTGTGTACAGTTCCTTCGGAATGAAGGCCTTCGGGTCGAAGTACTTCCCAACATCCATCCATGCCTCTACGGCCTCCATTCTAAGGTTCAGGAACTCCTGGATTAGCCTTCCGTCCCAACCCCACTCATGTCGGGCCATTTTCCAAGTCCAAGGGATGTCTTGTATAAATTTTGGACCATTCTTGTCAATGATTTCCTTTGCTACTTTGTAAGTGCCTTCTTTATCAGTGTGTAAGCATTTGATTAACTCATCAATGGCAGCAATATATTTCTTCATTTTCTCAAATACAACAGGTTGACTAAGAGGACCAGGTTTTGACATTTCTTGATAAACGTCTTCATCAGTCTCTTTAATGAGCTTACATACATCTGCGATTGGCTTGTGTTCTATTTGAAAACTCACTTGGAAGTAAGACAAGAGTAGTAGTACGAGTATTTTCATGTTGAATAGCTTTCCAAATAAAATATTAAATGTTTTACTTACATATACAATTTCTATGGGATCCCTCCATTAGTGTGAGGTTACATTTTCTTCTATAAAAATTAATTTATAAAGTCAGATCGTAAGATTAGGTTATCTTTGTCTCAATGTTGATAGACCAAGACCACACTACTATAATACTGTATAATGTAGTTTTTTTCACCTTATAAACAGAAATTCAAATTTTCAGCCAATGTTATTGGCTAGGATATAAAAAAATATACAAAAAGTAAGGTTTTCTTCAAAAACTAAATCTATAAAACTTGTTAACAAACTGTTTAGTAATTTAATTTGAGATTGGAAATTTAGTTTTTCATTGGTCAATATGAGCCAATACAGCAAAGAAAGGTTCAAGATGTTTTAGGGTGGGATTCGTTTTTTTACAACTAACCCAGAGCTTAAAACTGACAGGTCATCATAGAATAATTAACGGAGCCATCATAAAATGATGTAGGCCCTATTGAACAGTAAAATTAATTATCAAACCAAAAAAGTTAAAATTGAGACACATATGTTAAGATATCATAAGTTTGTGTAATAAAATAATTAACTGTACACTTTTCTATTGGTTGGATCCTCAATATTTGTCGAGTTTAAAAGTACATCCAGGCATGTTGGTCAGAATGCATTAAACAAGTTGGAAAGTTTGTAAGATAATACTGTATAAAATTTATCATTTAACAATTTAGTCTAATTGTCTAACAAAGAAATGTAGACGCACAAAAAACCCATTTTCACATTTTATATTCTTGTAAGCCACATCCACACTGGCCGAACGTGTTCACCGAACAGTGTTCTCCAGAATTTGTTTGTTGGTATTTATTTCTAATATAAATCATATGGTAGGTGATTGTTCATTAGAAATGTTTGTTGTTTTTTTGTGTTCATCGAATGATCAGCCAGTGTGGATCGTTTTTGTTAATGGCCAAAGTATTGTTATTACAAAAAAAATTATCATGAAGAGAACATTTATTGAGATTGTATTTTAAAGCTAAAACTGGTCACTTTCGAAAGGAACCACAATCCTTCTGTTGTGGATGACAGTCAGTACAGGTAAAAACAAACCATTTAATTAAACAATTTGTAGATTATATTTTAAGTAGTATGATATAAACAATACATTATTGGACTAAAAAGTGCTAATATGACATCCTCCTGCCAAATAATATTCATTTACTTTCTTCAACTTCCTCATTTATGCCTAAAAGAAATATTACCTGTTATCTTCCTAAAATGAAACTATAACAGCTAAATTGTCTCTAGTATCATAGTTTAAGTACTACACCAAGTTTTCAATACCCGTAAGTGAACTCTATAATCATTTCTCATCATCAAAATCTTAATTGATGTAAGTATATTCAGCTCAGTAAATTTACAAAACCAGTGGCCCCATTTTATGTTAGAAAATCAAATACTGACATCCTTTAGCCAATAGGTATGGCATTCACTGATCATCGATATTTCCCGATATCTTTTGGTCTATTTCCGTCCAAACATCCACCGCTTGCTTCTTCAGCCTGTTGCACTCGTCCATTTCTTGTTCACTCCAATTCAAAGTGTTTTGGATATATTCAGGGTCGTAATGGTAGTAAAACTTAGGGCCCTCTTCTTCAAGTATGTCCTGTGCTAGTTTTACTGTAGCCTCCTGATCTTGCTCTATGCAAGATTCAAAGTTGCGGATGGCTTGGACATATTCCCTCATGTCGTTGATAAAATCATTCCTATCAGTCGTTGCTAAGTTTTCAATGTGTTTCAGTATAGAGCTGTCAACTGAACGAACACGGTCACAGACAGTTTGAATGTAGGATGTGTCTAATTCTGCTGTTGTGAAACCCAGTGTCGAGCAAAGAGCACAAACTAAAACGGTGATCTTCATTTTACGTCATTACACATTCACAATGCTAAAATCCCAAATGTCAAAATGATTTACATCTCCTCATTGGAACATTAAAATTTCAACTTTTAAATTATGTAATCTTTGTTTACACTGTTAAACAGTAATAAAGAAGATTACTGTTTACACTGCCTACACAGAATATGGTACACTGATTAGAATAGTATATGGTATTTTGATTATGTTAATGGTTTATCTTTGTTTAACTTTTAAGTTTCATAGAATTTTATTCACTGGTAACATGAATTTTTTTTAGAATCTAAGGGGATATTAATGTATCTTTTTTATTCTTCACTGTTGAGTTTTTTTTGTTTTTGTTTTTGTTTGTTTTTCTGTAAGGTTCAAAACCATGTAGTCCTACTCGTCATCTCCACATACTTTTCCGCTGGCAGGAGGTTGTCTAAATCCCACCAGACATCCAGAGTTCTTTTCCGCAGAGAATACAACTCTTCCGTATCTTCCTCTGTCCAATTGAATCTGCTTTGGATAACTTCCAAGTCGTAAGGAAGATTCATATACTTAGGACCCCCTTCGTCAATTACATCTTTACAAAGTTTTGTCGTAACCTCAGGATTGTTCTCATAACACTTGACGAACTCTTCCATTGTTTCTATATAATTTTTCATATGAGGAAAAACTTTATCCCTCTCCTCAAAAGACAAATTTTGAAAATCTTTCACTATTGTATCGTCCCTCAATTTAACTTCGTTACATATCTTCTTTATTTTGTCCTCACTAAACTCTTCAGCACTGTTAATGGTCAGGGTGGTTAGAAGTAAACACACGGCATTGAACTGTTTCATTTTTAACCACAGTGACTTCAAACGTAAGATATTATTCTACTATCTCAAGATAATCAAATCAGATTTATAAATGGCTAAAAAGCATATAAAAATACTTAAAACTTTGGTAAATGAGTCCTCTTTTTCAAGGTTTAAAGAACATTTTAGTATAAATAAGATAAAAGTAGTGTAGTAATAGCCTCCATATTTCAATTTGCAAATAAAATGAACACTCCATTCTTTAAAACTTCTAAAGTTGTGTTTATTTATATTTATAAAATGTTATAAACTTGCTTCAACAGTAGTTTTCATCACTGAAGCAAAATTGGTTGCTTTCTATGTGCAATATCAAACCCATGGATATGCCATGAATATGTTTAAAAAAATATTTCGCTGAACAATATTTTGCTGGTGTTAAGTTACAAAATTTCATTAAAAAAATTTATAAATATAATTAAATAATTTCTTAGACAAGCTGTATAATCTAAAAGGTATTGACCTAAAACTTGCTTAACTTACTTTGTAATAAATTAAAATATCAAGCTTTAAATATACATTTAAATATATACATCTATCTGTATATATCTAATACGCTAAGGGTTTTTTGGAATTCCTAAAATTTTCTACTGATTTTCAAGTTTTTGGTGTTGTTTTATAGGATTTGGCCGGTAGTTGTTCCGTAAAAAATTAATGAGAGTCAGACTTAAAATAAAGGTGCTATCCATCATTGAAATTAAAAATTATTCCATTAGAATACGGTAACAATAGAATTGGGTTGACCATTTTAAACATCTGTTAATGAACAGCTGTAAATAATAGTATATTTCATCCCAAGGGCTGAAAATGGCGTTTTGCCGGCCTCGAGCTCTGGTTTCAAGTTGGAGACGAAGTCGAGAACTTGAAACGATCGAGAGTAGGCAAAATGTTTTTGGTTGAGTTATGAACAGTATTTTGCATCACACTACACAATGTAATAAATTCTAAACAAGTGAAAAAACATTTTTATTCGCCCATAAAAAACAAAACAATACCTTCAGTAACCTAGCTGGATGCACTGCTTGTTTTTGCGGTTGCTAGGCAACCATTTCACATCAGCTATTGGCTTCCAATTACAAAATATACGGCCCTAGACCTCAAAAGCAGGATTTTCATTATTATAAGTGGGGGTCAAAACAGGGGATATTGATGTAGTGTGATACAAATGTAGTTATCTGTGAATACTGATAATCACAATATTGCATTGGTATACTGATTAACCAACTACAATGAAAAAGTGCACACAGTAAAAAGTATTCAAACAAAATTGCTAGATTCTGAGCAACAAGAAAACTAGTTTACTACAATAAGCCGACTTACCTATTATTTGTTAGAAGTATGTGACTTCGACAGAATGAAAGAATTAAAAAAATGTATTGTTACCATTTTTAAATTCAACAATCAAATGACTGTTAAAATTGCATCTAGTTTGTTTTAATTTAATAACTCTATTTTAATAATATTTTTAAAATTCTTATCTCGTTTCAGATTTAATTTACAGTGTACTCATTTACTAAAACTAAAAATCTATTAAACTTACAAAATGTATCAGATTCTTAAACTACAGAATGTTAAATTACGACCTTATGTTTTACCAATTCCACCTTTCTAAAATAATGACAGTTTTACATTGTTTTGCAGCATCTTTAGTTATACCTTAAGTGAAAGAAGTCAAGTTACAATTATAAATAATCGGTCTTGAAACCATGTCCCACTTTTTTATAAGGGACTTAAAATGATCATTAAATTATGACTAAAGGTCTTTTAAGTCACAAGGAAAGTTAAATATAATAATTTTAAAACTTGAAAATGGGATAAGTAAGCTCAAATACTGTATTTTTAGTCAATTTTAAAATATATAAATTAATAATTTTACAAAAGGCGCTTTGTTAAATAATGATTGATGAATTAACAATTAAACATGATCGTAGTAAACTTAATTCCTCAAACTTAAGTTCTAATTTACTAAGCATCTCATCTTGTTAATGTCTGCAATGCCTTACTCCTGCTGTAGGAACTGTATACGGCAATGACAAAATTCATTTAAGACACTTATAATAAGTTTAAGAGTAATAACTTCACCCCTGTAAAACATTGAGAATATGCCTCCACTTTTCCCTTTTTCGGAAAGTGTTTTTGAATATTCATTGCTGAAAAATATGTTTTCTTGCAGATTAAGGTTGGATTTAGGTTCCTCATATCAGTACTAATAAATTGCATTAGTAAAAAAATTTAACTAACGAAAATTGAGTTACTTTCAACATCACTGAGAATTATGTTTTTATATTTTTACACATTTTAGAAATATTTTTCACATTTACATTATTTTACATTGGGGTTTGGACAGTTCCCCGTTCAAAAATACCACTGGCGTAAATACAACCAAACACCCAAAATAAAAATAAAGTAAAAAACCTTCAAGGTGTGGGAATCTTAATGCAACTATTCAAGTTTTAAGAAATTCGGTAAAAAAATAGCGTCGGAAACAGGGGAAGACAAAAACATCTTAAAAGTTGTATGGTTTACATCGCTGACTGCACAAGTAGCTCAAAGTTGAGGATGACCCTTAATGGAAAAAGATGTTTTACCATGAAGATGTCATTTAACTTGTTATTTCACTATGTTATAAATACTGCCTTAAACACAAACTGATCATTGTTGAAATTTGTAGCACTGAAACCATTACACTATGGAGTGATATAGTCCTGTACTCATAACGGTTGATACATACGGAACTGATAGGCAAGTGAACAGAAGAAAATGAGTTGATTTAAAGGCAAGAGGGCAAGCCTTGGTTATATGACATTGAATCTAAACTTTTTCCACTCATACCATTCATTGTTGAAACTTTACCTAAAAATCATATTTTTGAAAAGTCATGCTTGAACAAATATTATAGGTTTAGTGTATGAGATCAACTAAGATTTAAGAAAATTATTTTTATTAACTAACACATTAATATTACTCATCTATCAGGTTGTCAACGGTTTTCCACATGTCCATGGTCGACCGTCTAAGACTAAGGTATTCACCCATTTCAGTGTCCGTCCAGTTGAAACCGTCTTTTAGTTTAAAGTAATCAAAAGTAATTGTCATATACTTAGACCCCGTGGGTTTATCATCGATTAGTTCCTTACACACCGGAGTTTCCTGCACCTCCTGTTTATTTGCCTGGAGACGTTTCACGAGCAAGTCTAGCTTTTCGAGATATTTCTTGATGCTCGTTAGTATTTTGTCCCTGTTCTGGTACAGCGGTGGCTCGAGCAGTTGGCAGACTTGGTTGTCGGCTTGCTTGACCTCTTCGCACACCGTCACCGAGCTGTCGCTGTCCTGGTCGGCCAAGTTCATCACAAACACGCCCAACACGAGCAGTTCTGCCACCAGTGCTAGCTTCATCCTGCTCCGACACTCTCCGTCTCACTCCATACTGCTATCTCGCGTTATCAGATGTGAATTATGCCTTGGTGAAGATTACAAACATTTGGATTTGGATGATAAGCAATGAATATTGAAATAAAAATTATTATGTTGTAAACGGAAAACAGTTCTTGCCTTGGTGAATTTTACCGTATTAGTTAATTTTTTTAAGTTTTTATTTAATAGCTAGTAGTCTACACCTTTTTTAACTTGCCTAAGAAATATATAAACAACTGTTAACCGGTGTAAAAGTTTTGGAAACATATGATGTTTTTACTTGATATAATTAGTATTTTTTTTTTATGTTTCACTGTTCATTCTATATAAAGATACGAGGGGAGAGGGGGACTGAGCAGTTGCTCAGTAAACATGTAAAACAAGCTCGTTCGCTCCCTCTCGCTCTCCAGGTTAATAATCTCGTACCTCATGATAATAATGATTTTTATTATCATGAGGGTGCTGTTTCTGGTTTAAGTTTAATGAATCTCAGGTTGGAATGTAACATGTTGGTTTATATTCAGGATTCACCTGATTTTTGTTCAGTGGCCACGAAAAATGTCCATTAGGATAACATAGGCACTTTGAAGGGCTGTATGACAGTAGATTTTTCCAATCATAGGACCAGCTCCAATTCTTGTGGCCGAAAACCCTACATAAAAACAAAAATCAAAATCCTAGGATGGAAAACGCATTTTCCCCTTGCAAATAGTGCCTGTTTTAGAGCATTAGTCTAAAGATTATTTTGTAAACAGAGGTGGGATAGGGAAGTATAAAAATTAGTTCCTCCTATTTTCCATTATGCATTTTTTCATGTGAAAAACTGCAGACCCATCTCTTTCTTTTAATATCAATAAAATTTGTGTTAACATTGTCTCAATATCTTTGAATTTTTTAATGTATTAAGGTTCAAATTCCTCTAAAGCCATATTTTTGTGCAAACACTGACACACAGTTTGATCCTGGCGACTTTTATGGCTGTTTTCATATTAATTTACTCCCTGTGTCGGTTATAACTGCTCTGGTCTCGGTTAATGTAGGTTATACGTTATATTAATTTATTCCTTACTGTCACCTGTTTCTTGCCTATACAGATTAATATGGCACCTTTCCTTCTTTGACATGCCACATAGCCATGATGCCCATGGTGACTGGTAATTTAGATAAAAAACAAAGAATTAGGATAATAAAAAATAATAAGACTTAAGTAAATCACTCAACCGGGTACATCCCAAATGAATTATGAAGTGATCTGTCATTTGAGAATTACTTTGGAAAGTCACTTATTGTTCTTTTTTTATTTAATTGGTCTCATAAAAAATAAACATATTTATAAATTAACCAACAATACAGTTGTATTTATTTCAAATGAAAAAGGGGAGTAACAATTACATCAATCCATTTTACCTCTATGGCCTTATATTTTATTTCTCAATTGTTTCCCAAGAGGTTAGGGATTTAATTTATTCACCACAATAAAATTACTTATTAAAGACTTACAATTACAGTATAAATTTTTATTGCTATTGAATGAAAGTATTTATTAATGTATACTTATACTTATAAAAAAATACTTTTATTAGATAGACAAACACAAACACAACAACTTTTAAACAAAACACAAACAAAAATATCTACACCAAAAATTTTCAATTACAAAAACCACACCAAATTAGCCTTGTAGCACTTGCAGAACAACTCGTATTCACTCACAGTTTCTGACCGAAGGAATCGGAAATGTCTCAACTCGACTAGAGACCAATCGTAAACTTTGACCAATTTGTCCTCAGAGTACTTAACACGGATGAACTTCGGTCCTTCATGTTTGTAGAGGTATCGAGCAGCCCTTCTTGCATGCTCTACCCTCTTGCTCACTCGTACAATCAGTGTGTTAAGGAGACGAAGGTAGGTTACCATGTGCCGCAGAAGCCTTCCGCCCTCTCCCTTCTGCGGGGTTCGTACGAGGAGTGTCACGTTACGATCAGCCATAAACAGCTGCTCCCCTAACCGTTGGCTAATCACGATATGCCATAGACACAACACACCCAAACCTAAAAAGTATATCCTCATCTCTTGTCATTGTTAATGGCATCGGTGATTCTACATCTTCAAATTCAAGTCATTCTCATTGATAGTGAATGAAGTTAACTTTGAAATAATAACTGTAATTGTTTTTGATAAAGTTATTTCACAAGTCTTTTATTGTGAATTATTTATATAAAATAATTAGATTTATTGTAAAATAAATTTGTCTTAAATGCATGTTTTATTTGTATGTCAAACTTGTGAGGTCTATTAAGAACAAAAATTAATTTCCTATAATTTATTCAACCTAATTTAACAGAGCCAGTGCTATGGTTTTCTATTTATTTCCACACCTTCTCCAGCCATGATTATTTATTTTTTTTTAACTTTCCAACTTCCAACTACTTAAACCTACATGAATGATTAAATCATTGATATATATGCAGGAAAGTTTTTAAACTTTTAATTTAAACTGTTAAGGCTCTACATTTGTTTGATTATGAATAAATTAAGGCACAGTATTGAAATAATACTTCAGTTTTCACTATTAATAATTTTAAAACAATTTGTTCACTGCGCAAGATTTCCTATCGGTATTGACGAGAAAGAAGGTGACTTAGTTCCCAATAAGGATGTTCCCAATCTGTGTGATACAATAAGGTCGTTAGAAAAATCTTTAACACAACAGTGCAAATATCCACCTATAGATGGAGGGGAAGAATTGATGAAACAGTTACGAACTTACAATCAAGCTTGTTTCCATCTTTTAGAGCATTGCAAGAATGATGCCAACGAAAAATCAAAGGCTTTCAAACTCGGAAACGAATTGTTTGAACGAGGAGGTCCAGAATTTATGGATGAGGATGTGGATGAAACTTTAATGATGCAAAAGTTTAAATGGGACAGATCCACAATGGATGAAATGCTGCATGCCAGGAAAAAAACAAATGCATTGTGGTTTGACCTTTGGAGACTATACAATGGTGTTGAACTCGATCGTTGAAAATGTATAGCTTTGTTTAGTTAGTATTTTTTCTATAAATTTTTGTGTGGTTACTTTATATATTTGAGATTGTGAATATATTAGTTAATTTTGTCTTGTTTACTTTACCTTTGTTTATTAATGATACATACTCATTGCCCATTGGGTGAGTTAGAATTGACTTTTTTCTACTTGGAATCACTTAATAGACTTTGATTTAAAACCTCAGCAAAACGTATAATAATCAAGCGGGAATAGATTGTTTATGTTTTATTATTGCTCATGTGGTATGTTTTGTTGTAAGTAATTTTATGATTTTGTTATTTTATGTAAGTAGTTTTATGTTATAACCATGACGAGTCTTATGCCTTTGCACCTGTGTGCATGTACTGGCGTGCCAGATAATTGTAAATAAATAAATAAATAAAAATAAATAAATAAATAAATATAACACGAGAACTTTTTCAGCTTGTCTGGTCATGTTCAGATTAAATTGCTTATTTAACATGAACTTCGACCATTTTTTGGGCTTTTTCATAAGGGACATCCCAGAAGGAAAACTAATGCTTGAATGAGGAGTCATTGTATCACATACAGTTTTAGAGTGCAAGGCAGTCAGTCATTATAATTGAATATGTGGAAAATAACCTCATACTATAAAGTTTTATTTATTTGATATTAATAAACAGTTTAGTGGCCTGCCATTTTTGGCTCTTCATAAGGTTAAGTTTATTGACATGGTGTCGGCGTTTCAGATGAAGCATCAATAGTATATTTCGTCACAAGGGCCGAAAGTGGAGTTTTGCGGGCCTGAGATCGTGTTTCAAGTTCGAGACGAAGTCGAGAACTTGAAACGATCGAGGGTTGGCAAAACGCTTTCGGCCCGAGTTATGAACGATATTTTTCATCACACTTCACAATTCAATAAATTCTAAACAAGTGAAAAAAATACTTTTTCGTTCATAACAAACAAAACATAACCTCAACTTCAACTAACTTAGCGAGATGTACTGCTTTAGTTTCTGGTTGCTAGGCAACCACTTTTTTCACATCAGCTAAGGCCACCAAAACTAATACTCTAACGGTAAGTGACTACAGCTGATTCCAATGGAAAAGCACTCTTTTCCCATCTACGTCATACAAATTTAACAGTTGCTATCAGCTGAACTACTACTACGTCACTGATTTGTTATTTGTTGTTGTTGTTGTTAAATACCTTCTAATATTCTAGATTTCTCTGCTCCTGTTTCCATTATCGCCCTAGGCCGGAAAATTTTGCCGGCCAAGGCCGGCAAAACAGGTGTTTCGTTGGTAGAAGTGAGGTTCGAAAACAAGTGATATCGGTGTAGTGTGATGAAAAGTATTTTACTATACTAATTGAGACTTTTGATCAATGTACATCTTATCCATGCTTACATTTATTTTTTCCTGACTGTCCGTGGCCATTCCTCACTAGCCCTAAAGTCATTAAAATTCCAAATGTAGTATTTTAGACCCAATAGGAACCATTATGGATGTGTAGAAGCCCCATCCTTCAAATATATTCAATCTAGTGAAAATGAGGATGGGGCAGTTTTTAAAACTCACCCCGATTCACAATTTATGGTATTAGGAAAACTTTAATCAATTCAGCACATAACATAATTGTGTACACTTTGATGAAATGGTATTATCACAGGTAAAAAAAAACTGAGTGAAATTTTCAGATCTCATCTATATTAAAATCGTCTGGAATATCTAAATTCGACCATACGTTCTGAACATCATCTAGATCTTCTAGAGCATCCAGAAGTTTCAGCACTTTCCTAGTTTTCTCGTGGTCTAAGGCCATCATGGTGCTTGGCTTCCAGATCAGCTTTGCACTGCTAGCTTCACCTAGCTTCTTCTCGAGGTAGTCTTTGACAGTGTGAAGATTTTCCATATTGCACAGTATTTCATGTTCTTCTTCTACCAGCTGACAGTCTTCGGCACCCGCATCAATGGCTAGTTCCATCATTTCGTCTGCACTCTTTGTGTCCTTTGGATAAGTTATCAGTCCCATATTTTTGAACATGAAACTCACGGATCCATTTTCACCGAGGGATCCTCCGTATTTTGTGAACGTTGAACGGACTTCTTGAACTGTTCTGTTCTTGTTGTTGGTGAGAGTTTCGACGATCACAGCTACTCCTGATGCTGCGTAACCTTCGTATTTGATCTCCTTGTAGTTGGTAGTGTCAGCCGGAGAGGAAGCTTTCTTTATAGCCTCATCAATTCTGATTTTAGGAAGGTTAGCTTCTTTTCCTGACAAAATTGCAAGACGTAACCTAGGGTTGAATTTCGGATCGCTCCCTCCTCTAGCAACTGCTACTGCTATCTCTCTAGTTATTTTTGCAAATATTTTACTCCTTTTATTGTCCAAAAGGGCTTTTTTCCTTTTAATTTTTGAAAATTTGTTATGACCTGCCATTTATCTTCAGTTACTGCAATAACAAAAACAAACCAACAAACAAAATACTAGATATTACACTGTGTACTTATCACATTGAGATTGCACTAAATGCTTTATGAGATTTTTATGAGCTTACAGGGGACATTTAAACCTCATTAATTCTACATCAATGTATACAGTATTTATCAAATGTGTAATAAATTATTCATTATAACTTAGTTTGGCGATAAAATAATTCTTATAGTCCTTATAAAAAATTCAAACATGTAACAAATGTTTATTAAGTTTTTAAACTTGATATTGGTTTTATATTTAAATATTTATTACTTAACAGTATCCTAAAAACTAAAAACCTCTTTATAACTTGGTAACCATTTCAATAGTTACAGAAAATCACATTGACCTGTAATTATTTAATTAGATTTTATTTATTAAAATGTTATTATCTAAAATTTAAGACCAGTATTAGTTTCAATTTAAAATATGTCTACTAATGTACACAGATCTTAATGCAAAGTAAAATGCCATTTGTATAGGGTGTAATGACTAGATGGCTAAAATTATAATACCGGTACAGTAGTAATAATTTTTGTCTTTAAGAATAATATCAATATTTTGAACATATTTCAAATATAGAATTTATTGTACAACATAAAACTCATTACACATAAGCTTGCTGCATACCATGTAACTATAACTTTTTTTGTAGAACATGAATTAATATTTATGGAAATGCATCAATCTTCTAGTTTGTTAATGGTTCAGTAGCTAAAAAGTTATTTCAATATTACTTCAGTAAAATCATATTAAACATATGAATACTTTTCCGATTCGTTTTAATAAACTATGAAACTATGATACTGAATTTCATATTTTCACTATCATAAACCAAAATAAGAAAATTTCTCTTGAATTTGATGTGAAGTGCTAATACTTTATCACAATAATACTTAATACCCCTACTTGAGATGTAAGATAATTATCGACCACCACAAGGTTTTTTAAAATCTTAAATTAAATTGTTGTAAACCATAATGGCATCTGTGAATTATAAGAAGGACATTCTGGCAAAATGTCATATTTCTTCAATTTTTATGCTATTGTAATATTTATACCAATATAACTTATCAAAGTGGACGTGGTACCACTTAATAAAAGGGAAACTGTTGTTTAAAAAAAAATAATGCTTCTTGACAAATATTTTCATACAAGTGATTTTTCATTTCACTTCATACAAAACATGTTTTTTTTTCAAATTTTAGTAAATTTTTTTTATGCATTAATAATTTTATTAGTAAATAAAACAAGTCCTTGATAAAAAGTTTAATTTGGATGTTTAATTACATACAGTATAAAAATACAATCATTATTGACAAAAGGTACGGTATGTTTCAGTATTAGAACTGACAGATCAAGATTCAGTTAAAAAAAGTACTGAACATAAAAACAAATTTAATGACAATAGCATAAACCTTACATATTTATTGCCCTGTTTGATTTTTTTTCAACAATAGTAGTTTTCATCACTAGGAGCAAAAGTGGGTCTTTTTGGTGCACAATCGTGTTTTAAAAACGAGGCGCAGCCGAGTTTTTAAAAACGATTAAGCATGAAAAAGACACTTTTGCTACGAGTGATGAACAAAGTTTTTTATCATGATGAGAAAGTAGAGTTTTAATAGTTAAAAATATTAACTATAAAGTTGTATTTTCGAGGTTATATTTACAAAGTAAGTAATATGTAGTGTTTACATTTCTGTTATTTACAAACAATGCTCTTTATTAACGTATTAATTTCAAAATTCTGCTCCTTAACATTAATAAATGTATACTAATGTACTTAGCAAACAGCTGACTTTTCAGTACTAGGACCTAAAAAATTCTCCAGATGATTTTTCAAGTCCTAGGACAAAAAAGAATCGGTTTTGGTACTATTAAAAGAGCAAAAAACAGGCTGATTTCGTGCAGAATGATAAAAAAGCTGTTAAACTACTCGTACCTTTTATTACTTTCTACTTTCTCTAATACTTTGGTGATCCATTTCTTTTACAGTAATATAAATTACTTAACAGAACCGCATCCAATACAGTTAAATTGCTCCACGCATACAAATTTACATTGGAAGATAACTTAGGATTATGTGTATAAATATTCAAGAATTTCAAGGATATTAAAAATACACAGATAACAAAATATAACCGTCTACCTGTAAACCACTAAGGGAGGCTGCTATACAAATGCCAAAGATCATACCAATGTTCTTGTGTGTTCTTTCTCACAACGTGCAAGTGATTTAAAGTGTCTCCATTCCACTTAAACCTCTGTTCAAGCTTTTCTTCATCAACATCGATGTCTAGAAATTTCGGACCACCCCGCTCAACCATTTCTTTCGCCGCCGCAAGTGCCTTACGTTTGTCTAAGCTGCAAAAATACAAAAGATCCAGCGACGCCTGATTGAAGGTGCGTGAAAGCCTCAAGAACTCACTTCCCCCATCCACTGGAGGGTCTTCATACATTTTTGTTAAAATGTCATCCAACTTTTTCAACCGATCTCCCGCTTTAGCGATGTTTTTGTCCAAATCTTGAATGTCAGTGTCCAGACGGCCACCTTCCAACCCGTATTTACTCAGTCCTCCTTCGATCTCTTCCGTCTCCATCACACTATTGGTTGGTTCATAAATAGTCACAAACAAGATGAAGACTGTCCACTCAGACATGCTTTGTAGGGTTGACATTTCGTTTGTCAGTAGAAGAACGGTTTTTACAGGTGGTTGCTTTAAAAATGTTTCTCTCTCAATTCACATTCTGAACTCAGTAGTTTTTATAAATAAAGAATCTGATTAGCTGATCCGATCTGTTACTGAAGGTCAAGAGGTTGGAAGGACAAACTGCTGTTCTATTACTATAGTTTTGATGAACTTTTTTTAATCATAATCCTAGGTTTCTGACAGTGGTTAGTCTAGCTTATTCATAGGTGGTATACAATTCCACCTTAAAAAAGTTTTATAAATTCAACATGCAAAGGCTCATAAGGCAGTTGCTCATAAATAGGCAACTATAAGGATAAATTTCTTGGTAAGGAGTTTAGGGTTAATTATTGATGAAAATTTAAGTTGGGATGATCATGTTGAAAATATCCTAAATAAAACAGCATCAGGAATATATGCACTTAGAAGAATGGCAAAAAAATGTAGTTTAACAACATTGAGAGTATTATATTTTGCATTAATAGATTCTCACATATCTTACGGCATTGGTATTTATGGGGCAACTTCCAAAAAAAATTTGAACAATATTTTAAAAATACAAAAAAAGGCGATTAGAATAATTTTGGGGTTGAAAAATAGGGACTCGGTCAAATCAAAATTTACAGAATTGGGCATTTTAACTGTGTTTTCTCAGCACGTTGTTTACACAGTAAAACATGTTTATGAGAATAACATCCCCCCCCATGGAATTCAGAAATCGTCCATACAACACAAGAAATTTTTTGACTTTAGAACTTCACAGATTGGAATTTTTTCAGAAAAAACCAGATTATAGAGGATTAAAATTTTATCACCTTATTCCAAATTGTATAAAAAGAACCCAAAGCCCCTCAGAATTTACAAAAAAACTTAAAAAATTCTTGATTAATAACCCTTTATACTCATTTGAAGAATTAGCAAGTACATGTAACGATGTGAATATGTATAGAAGTAGCTAATGCTATGTGATTAAAGAATTGTATTATTTGTAAGATGATTTTGTTTGATTTAGTTTTTAGTTTGTTTTGTTTTATTTTAATAATCTGTTGACGCTATTCACTGTACCTATGTACTAATGTGATGAATAAAGAGATTGATTGATTGATTGATTGATTGATAGAAAACTTTCTGATTTTTTTATTACAAACCACCAAGTTTTAAAACAGTTTTTATAACTGTATAAAATTCAAGACATACGTTTTATTTGCATTGTATAGAAGACAAAGGCTTATAAATACAAAATAAAATTTGATCAACCATTGTATGATAAAGTTATTAATCCAAAGTATTTAAGTAAAGAAAACTAAATCATATTAGAGACAATTAAAACACAAAATACGACTAACTTTAGACATAAATCCCAAATTTACACTATTTAAAAATATATCACCTGAATGAATAATCATCAATGCAGTTGTTTGTCATATCGGTAAATATTGTTAAATTCACATCACAAGCAACCAAAACCTTGACTTGAAAAAGTTGTCTGGCTATATTTTATGTCAGTTGGTATAATTGAATAAATCTCAATCGACCAAACTGAATATTATATTGCTTAGTTGGTAAAGTAAAACATATAACAGTTAGACAGTATATACTTGTTGTGATGCTTTTAACAATTTGAAAAGAATGTGTGTTTTTTCTGTTCATTGATTACCATTGTTTTATCACCATTCAATAAAAAATGTTTTTAAAAAACAAAAAATATCAAGCATCAAAAGTGTGCTGAGTCATTTAAGCCACATCGTTGAATAGAACTCACAATATTCAAAAAAGGACATAAAAAGTTTTATGAGTATTGCTCATCAAATCTTTGTGTCTGTAAGTATAATGTAGAAAAAGATTAAGGACCACAGTTCTTTGAGTACTGAGTACTAAATAGTTTATTTATTGCTCTTTTTGTAATTCTTATAAAGTTACATTTAAAAAAAAAACTACCATGTGTATGTAATGAGTGGCTTAATTGTGCCATCCCACTAAAGTGGGTAAACACGGTAGACCTAACCCTTGAATAAATAAAAAATTTAAATTTAAATCATCAAAAATAATTATTGTACACAAAAGACTAATAGATTAAAAATATCACAAAAATAAACTATGGTTAAATTTTATTTATTTTTAGAAGAGATCATCTATATTTTTTTCAGTTTAAAACACCAAAACTGCTGGTTAAAATTAAAAAAAAAACTTGTAAAATGATAATATTAAAATTTTATTACATGTGTGGAGATAAAAAACCATGAGTAGGTTTTATTGAAAAAATTTTGTAACAATAATGTACGATGATTGCTTTTATAGTTATGTCTTAGTGTGTGAATGGAGATGATATTATGTAATATAGATAACAAATGCAAAGCCATGTTAATAGAATTTAAAAAATTGATAAACATTGATTTTACATTTTAACGTTTGTTTAACCATTTACAACCATCAAATTCATGTACAACTATGACATTTTTCCAAGACTAATTTATAGTAAAATATTAAACAGAAATAGTGAGTCAAGACATGTAAATTTATTTAAGTACAATGAAGATGACTATTTTCACAATCAGTACTAAATGAATTACTTGCGAAAATATAACAAAGGCAACAAAAAATTCAACTCCTTATGGTAACCAGTTATCTTGCACCTTTCCTGAATTTTTGATTACTGGTAACACCACAGTGAAAAAGGTAAGTGAATGATTTGTTATAAAATAATATTCTCTTCGCAAATTTTTGTGATTATTCTGTTGATAATGTAAGAGTTTTAAATCTTTTCTTAGACTTGTAGATTAGGTTTCTTCACTTCAGTTTTGCAGACCAGCAGGTATGAATAATCTAAATATTATTTTAAAAAGTAGGAATACTAAAGTTTAAAAATTTTACAGTAATTTTAATGCCTATTGGAAAAACACATACCATTACATTAAAAAAACATCAGCTTTTGGCCGAAGAGTCACTATAACTTACTAGGTGTCTTTTGACACTTAGTTTAAAAATGTATTTTATGATTAGACAGTTGTCTTAGTGATATTTACAAGGTTAAAAATACTTTGAGTAATGTTAGATAAATAGTAATGCAGTATGTTATGGGAAGTTATTGTACAATGACCAAAGTTGCTTCCAACAAGTGTAAGTTTTTTTAGTCAAAGTTATGAACTCATCCACATTATCCTCATCCCACTTAAAGTTCACCTTCATTTCATCCTTATTTATCCCAACATCAAGGAACTTCGGCCCTCCAGGTTCCAGCATGTCACTGGCCGCTCCCAACACTCGCATCTTGTCTTTTTTGCAAAGTGACAAAAGATCGGAACACGCTTGATTATATTCCTGAATCATTTCCTTCATCTTACCACCTCCATCTAATGGGGGATCATTACAATTCTGTGCCAAGGTGGCATCCAAACTTTTCAAAGTATCTAAGGTTTTATTAATTTTACTCTCTAATTTAGAATTATCGTCACTTAAACTGTCTCCTGTTTCACTAGAAGCAGTAATTTTATCAGTTTTCTCACATCCAGAACTGTCACTGGCCAAAACACAGCAAGTTACAGAACAAAACATCACAACTAGTTGTGTTTTGTGTTCGACCATACCACACATATCTAAGTGCATTAAGACAAAACCAACACTTGTATGTAAACAAAGTTATGATGTAAGAGAAATTACTAAAATGCAATTTCATAAGTGTCAGCACATAAAATCAAGCTACAAATTACAAGTTGATATATTTTATGCCACTCATTTGTTTCGTATCAGTCTAGAATAATTCAGCATTTTGTAACAAAACTTGTGTACGTTCAAATGAAGTAAGAAGTGCCAAACTGTTAAATGACAATCATTCAGTGATCTTTAATGGTTGAAAATAGAAGAACTGTTATTTCTGTTATTTTTTACAGTGAATGTTTACTACTCTGACAAAATGAATGCTATTTTGAAAGAAATACTTATAGTGAGTGTATTTATACAGCTGTGCTTGTCAAAAGGTGTTAAAAAGAAGAAATTCAAAGTTACTACTGAGATTCTCGCTGACAGGATTGTATCATTGTGTGACAATATTCGTCAACTAACGGAGGAATTGCCTAAAGGACAAGGAGCCACGCTGATGCAAGAAACGGAAACTCTCAACAGTTGTATACGGCAGTTTGTGAAACTAGTGCACGCTGACGAATATTACGATAAAGATATAGAGAAGGTCAAGGCACTCGGACCGCAACCTAAATTTTTAGAAATTGAATTAGATGAGAAGAAAATTGAAACTGCAAAGAAAAACTTTGGTTGGAATGAGAAAGATATTGAAGATTGGTTTTTTGTAAGACTTTGTACATATCAGCATTGGAACCATATTCTCACATACAGAAATTATTACCAGGGAATGACCTGAAATAGTTATTTGTTTTTTTATCTGATTACATGGTGTGGTTAACAGTTTACATTGTGTTGCTCAAAGCAAATAATTTGATCTTGATCAAACAAAAATATTTATTGCACCTAAAATGCAATGTTACCCTTAATGGATGGTAAAAAGCTATAAATTTTATTCATACTGTTACTCAATGATAAAATATATATGGGATTATACAATTATAGAAACCCCCTGATGTAAACCACATGAACAAAATAACAGTAACAGTCCTTCTTACAAAATAACAGTCCTTCTTACAGTACAAAATATTATCTTTTCTCTTCATTGCATACATAAATCTGACGAAGATCATTTGATCTCTAGCTTTAATTTTTTTAGGTATTTTTATGATGATTCACTCACACATTGATTATTTTTCATCCAAGCTTTCATGAGTAATTTATCTTCTGCGATATCTTGCCTTCTGTGTTAACATGGACTATGAAAGGGTTGCCTACTTTGCATATTTCCAATCGATATTTAGGTATCGACTCATATTGTGGGGCAATTGTAGTTGAATCAATAAGGTTTTGGTTCTTCATAAAAAGACTTTAAGTAATTAATCAGGCTGGTATAATAATTGTATACTTCTTTTTATCAATCTAGGAGTTTTTTTGTCTTGCACCTTAACACCTTTACTGAAATGGTGACCTAACTCAATAGGTAGTTTAAAGCCAAGTATGAATGAGAGATGAGTGTAGGATGATTGTGGCGCGATCTTGTAGTTTTGTTACTGTACTGACTAAGGCCGACATTCTCCTTAGACAGGACTGTTAATTCATAGCCCAACAGAAAATGGTATCTAGGGAGCTACAGTTTAACGTGGGATCCGAACCACAATTTTGACCTCATATATACGAATTGGTCTGATTATGAAGATGGTCTTTATTGATGAACTAGTATTCACTAGTGCGGACCTTAATCCCCACCAGGGAATATCACATCCACAAACCATTGCTTATAACTATCCACAATTCGTGACCTCCAAGTAGCTGGATTACAGGACGACGCCACTGTCCCAGTCATCCAATCACCTGAAATCCTTTTCCATTTAACAGTCTATTTAATAACAAATTTAGAACTTCTAAATTTTAGATTTAATACACATTTACACAACACCCTAAACAAAAACAATGCAGTTATAGATTCTTATAGATTAACAAATGTACAACAAATCGGAACCAGTAATATATCTACAGTGAAAATGTTCACACAACAATTTTATAGATGGCCTTTGATTACCCCAATGTGTTAAGTTAATGATTTTTTGTAGAGGATTGCATTTGAAATTAAACTATACAAAACCAACAAATCATATTGGTTTATCATATTGGCAAATCATATTGGTCATTACTCGATCAAGGAATTCTTTGATGAAAGAAAAGATGACAAGGATTTTTAGTAGGCTCTGAGTGCTGCCGCCTCTTGTTTTGTAAATAGTATAAAATGTTTTGTGTATTTTTTAAAGTATTTGTGACACAGTCAATCCAGAAGTCTGGTCAACGACGCAGGTATAGGTAATTAAGGTAATATGTGAACTATTTTTATTTTGTATTTGCAGCTTGGCTTGCAATCTATTTTAGTGATTTTCTTGAATTGGTTTGATTTCAGTATTTTTGCTATGTTTTGTTTACGTCTTGACCTAACAAGATGCCATTGAATGTGACATTGTCAATAATGCAATGTTTTTCAACTTATATATTTATTAAATAGATATTTATTTCAAATCCATAACAATGATTTCTTCCATATCCATTATATAATGCCTATGATTAAACAAATAATAGAACGTATTCTTCTGAAGGGGTCCTGCCCGCATAAAGCTAATGGGCTAGATTAAGCCAAAGAAAATATTAATACATTGTAAATTGTGTTAAAATTTTTATTATATGGATTAATGAGGCATATGTTCATTTTCAATTTTTGGATAATCTGAAAAAATCTATTGTATTGGTTGGTTGTAAGTCATTAATTCCATTATTACAATGAACAGTTACGCATGATGATATTAAAACAATAAGAAACACCCCTTCAAAGGGTTTGTGTTAAATCATTGTTTTAAAAAATAAATTTTAGCTTAAGACATTTAAACTTTGTTGTAAGATTCTGCTTTCATTAAAATTACAATCCCTTCATAACCTTATCTTCTAATCAGATAAATGTATAAGATGAAGATAGCACTGGCTGCGATCTACGTTGTGCTGGCTTGTGCATCTCAGGGAAGTGACAAAACCCAGTACATCACCGAACTCGCAGCCAAGATTCAGAACTTGAATGACGTTTTGTACAACATGGCATTATCTGTTCCGGTCGGACAAGGTTCTCAGTTTCTTCAGAATATCAGGCAATTCAATCAATATTTGAAAGAAATGGTGGAACTATCTTACGAAGATAAAAACTTCACCAAATCAGCACTTGATAGTTTGGTCACCTCAGGGGCACCGAAGTTTTTCAAAATTTATTTAACTCACAAAGAAAGGTTAAAGATATTGGACAATTTCAATTGGACTTTAGATGATCTCAATCAACTCTATGCTGACAGGGTGACAGCTAACACTTATTGGACTGATTTACTGTTGATAAAGAACAACAATTACCAGTATGACGACCTTATAGGGAAGAATTTTGTGATATTGAAGGCAAAGAACCAGGAATTTGTTTATGATTAATAAGGTAAATTAATTCTTTTAACCAAGTCTTATTATTGTCTTTTCACCAAGGACACTAGTTGTTTTTCGACCAGTAAAAGTGCAACAGCCCTTAAAGAGAGTTTGGTAATTTATCTCAGTTTTGACTGCTTATGCATTTAAAATTTAAATATACACTGTATGCTTTACTTAAATTATTCACTGAAATAAAGACAAACACAATATAAGTTATGGTCATGGTTATATTTTTATGTAAGTTATATTGAAAGTATTATGTACTTCACGTATTAAAAACATGGATATATATTTGTGGTTTGTACCACTTACAAAAAGTTTTGATTTTGAATATTAATTTGTTGTAACATCCTTTTGACATCTTTAGGAAGTTTTATGTTGGTAAAACCATTGTAGAATGTTTAACAATAAAGACAATGTATGCAGTTTTACAGCTTTAGGCTGATTTTAGAGATTATCAATGTCACTAGACACATTTATTTTACTGATGGATGAAGATTCAAGTAAAAAATTATATACCTAGATTTTTAACAACTTAAATTGAGACACAATTTTCTACTTTCATATCATCTAATTGCTTTTACAAGAATTTTAAGTTCTAGTTTTTAAAGGAATAACAAGTTGCAGTATAAAATATAAGGCCTGTGGAAAAATTATAAAATGCTTTTAAATACCATTTCCTTTCTACCTACTTCAATAAGGTTAATCACAAAGTAAACCTTCATTACAACTTGGCATCAGGCAATATCAGACAAGATGTTAACAAAGATCCATATCTTCAATAATCTGAGCCACTACTGATGCCATTAACAGACAATCATCAGTTCAGTATGATTGTATACACAATTGTACTGCTGTTAAGGCTGTCCATCAGTGAAGGTTCGGTGGAGGAGGTGACAACGGAGAGAATATACTGGTACCAACCCTACACAGATGATCCCGAGGTTCTAGCACATAATGCCACTCTTAGAAAACAAATCATGGAGAAGATCATTCCGCTCGGAAGATCCCTCCAGTTGACATTAGAGAAACTCCCGAAAGGTGCTGGTGAAAAGTTTATGAAAGATTTAGATGTTTTTATTGACTTGTATAAACAGTTCCTCAACCTAGTCAAAGAAGACAGGGCCAACAGTAAACCCGACGTTGATTATTTACACGATCGAAGTTATCCTCATCTGGCTGACACTGACTTTTCCGAGGAGGACATGAAAAACAACTTCAACTGGTCGAGTGCGGAGGTGGAGGAGTTTTATAAAAAGAGAAGCAAAGCGAACGGTTATTATATAGACCTTCAGCTGTGTCACCATTGGTACCATTAAAGTGAAATGTTTCATAACTGTAAATGTTCTTTTTTTTCATAGGTATGTCTTATAAAACAAAGCCTCTAAGGTTTTACTAATTCATTATAATTTTGTCTGTGACCAATAATGATATCACAAGTAACATCTTAAAGAGGTACATTATTAAACCAAATTCCAGCCCGTTGTTTGTGAAGTCTCAAACATACAGATTTCACATTAAAATTAAAAATACGGGTTCTAGACCAATGAGAGCTCTGCATTTGACGAAAGTAGTATAGTGTAGTAAAATTAAGCCAAAATATGGCTGTAAAATAAAATAATTTTTGGACAGCGAATTTTTGCTGGAATGTGTTCTATATCATCCCCTGACCTCCCTCAGAAAAGTCCCCTGAAATCCCCAGTGGGCAACATGCCTAAAAATGATGGGATGGCCCGCGTGGAGTCAGAAATAAATCTTTCTTCGACCAATGGGTTTATGTATATCAAATTAAAGCTCTTAAGTATTAGAATTTAATGCCGCAAACCCCATCTCAAAAGGTTGTCTGAGTCGAAAACAGCAGCCTGTCAAACTTTGAATAAAAATCAAATTTTAACCTAAACGCTTAAAAATGTAATAATTTTCGAAATACTTGACCTTTCGAGGTGCGGTTTGCGGCAAACGTTTGCTTTTACAATTAACTTTGAAAATGCGGATAGTTAGTCATATGCTTATCATACTACCCTTGAACCACCCTCCACATGGACGTCCCAAAGAGGAAGTTTAAAAAAAATTTCTTAGACCATAGCCATCCTATACATAATTTTAAAGGTCTTAGGAAGGAGAGTACATAGCCGAAAACCAGACCTCAAAAGGTCAAATATGTCGGAAGTTATTGTATTTCAAAGTTTTGATAGTATTATTTTATTCTAAACTTTGAACGCCTGCCATTTCACTCCCGACAGTTATATTGAGGTCGGGTTTACGGCATTGTATTCTACATTTGAAGACCTTTAATGATATATATAAACCTTCTGGAATGTATTTAAATTTAGTATGCTTAATATCAAATTTTAATGTAACTCCTTATGGGCCAACCCCTCATTTTTAAGCGTGATCCCCATATGGGATTTCTGGGGACTTTTTGGAGGAAGGTCAGGGGACGCCATAGAACACATTTCAAAAGAAATTGGCTTTCCAAAAATTATTTCATTTTTCCCGACTAATTTTACTACACTAGTATTATAATGGAAATATCCAATAAGCACATCAGATGAATTACGAACCATGTTTTAGTCTCTTTATGAGCCTAACTCAAAAGACTGTGGTCATATGTGTATAAAATTTCTACATGTTTATTATTTTTTACAGTGTTTTTACCTAATTAAAAATTTAAATTGTAGATATAGTAGTAGATGCAACAACTGTATCCAGCCATTAAGCCACTCTTGAGATATTTAGAACACTTGTTTCACTTATGTTCTAATTCATATCTCACTTGTGGATTAAAAGCCTTCATAAGACAATCGTTGCCTAAACGACTATTATTTTATTCAAAAACGTTTTCAACGTTTAAAGCCTAAATTATTAAGGGTTGGCAAAAATCACAATCATACAAAAAATATATCATAATAACATTATGAATCAAATAAATGTATCACCCACAATATAGTTTGTCTATTTTTCTTAGATAGATAACTATAAATATTCTTGTAAATATTTTATAATTGTGATACATGAAAATATTATTTTTTTATTTGCAGAGAAATCCAGAAACCCTAATTTAATGGTCTAAACAAAGTTGACAAATCCGCTAATGACCATTCAGTTGTACCATTGACTATGTACACTAACGTGAGTAGAGTTACGTTATCAACACTAACGGGTAGAGTTTCATATAGCGCCTACCTTTCTACCGAATGAAAATATCGATCGATACGATCGATATATCGCATCGGATCAATCAATGCGATTGATATATCGCATCGGATCGATCGATACTATAGATATATCGCATCGGGTCAAAATTTCTATACATCTAATCTTATAGGTAAACTATGTTTGCACATCAAAATTCACAATTTGGTACATTGTTGCTAAAAAGTACAATAGTTATAATGTTGATCAAAATCTAAACCTAAATCTCTCAAAAAACTTATTAGTCAATGTAAGTTATAACTTATAATAGTTGATTTTTCTTTTTTAACATGAAAACTGAACACTAGCACTACTAACTTATATATTTTTTCATTTTCATCCCCTCACCAGTGCACCACACTGCTCACACAACATTTTCTTTGGTACGGTATGAGTTCATTATCTTGTAAAAATCTATCACATTGCTCATTTCTATGACCCAACTATCTAGTATAACCTTTCTATTATAAATAGGTTAATAGAAAGTTCTCTGACACTTATGAGACTAATCAAAATAACTAAACTATCCATACTGAATATGAAATCACCTATAGTAAGATGCACGAAAATAGTCCGATGGAAATTTTAACAGCTGTGTCCCCGCTCACCCCCTCTCGCCCTGCAATGTTGTCATTTTTTGTTATGTTTACCATGTGTAATACAGTATAAAAATGTGTTTCAGAATAAATTTGGCAACAATGTTTCGACTCTCATCGGACTATTTTCGTGAATCCTACTATAGTAAAATCTTGGTTTTGTTAGGTAAACAAACAATAATATTTAGTAAATAAATATAAAAAATTCTCAAAAAACATATGTTTAAAATATTTCTTGCGATATTTCATCCGATGCGATATATCGATATTTCATCCGATGTGGTGTATCGATATTTTATCCGATGCGATATATCGATCGTATCGATCGATATTTTCATTTGGTAGAAAGGTAGGCGCTATATGAAACTCTACCCCAAGTAACATATGATAGATAAATCAGTATTACCACACTTCTCAACAAAGGATGAAACATTTTATAACTGAAAGTACTGAAAGTTATGTTTATGTTTTGGTAAAGTGTTTTGCAGCACTATAAATTCAGCTGAATAATAACAACATCGATGACAGCGACTCTGGTGTGGCGTACAACGAACTTCCAAATTTTTGCCTCAAACTAAATGCATTAGATGAGAGGTCCATTCACGTTAGTGTACATATAGTCAATGGTTGTACTATTGTACCTACTCTACTTTTTATACAATAGTACAGTTTACTTTATAGATTACCTCTGTCACATTTCATTTTTATTATTTTTTTCCAAACAAATCATGGATATGTAATGATTGTAAGGCTTTATTGACTTTTTATAGTATAAATATAATTGTCATAATATTGTTATTTTTAGACCTGCAAAAATTATAAGTTTTATACCTTAGTTGTTCTTATAATAAGTTCAAAACATCTTATGTACTTGACTAAATACTATTTCCATATAATTATCTTTTAATCATGAAAACTTGCCTTTTGCTAATGGTCGTTGACTTGCACATATATCAACAAAAATACAACTGTAAAAATAGCAATTGTAGTTTAGCACTGATTCAGATAATAGTTGAGAGACTATAAACAAATTAACATTAAAAATATCCTTATAATTTTTTCTACTCTTTAATTAAACAAACTTTGTGAAATTTTCATGGAGGAACATAAGATTCACCCAGCTGTTGTAGGCACGAACACACAGAGTATGATATCTATCAACTGCCGCATCTTTCCACTTCATCAAGAATTTAATTTTAAAGTCACTAAGTTCAATTTCCAGAAATTTTGGATTCCCGAGTTCCAAGAATTTGTCCAAGTAAGGCTGTGCAGCGTCTGGGTGTTGTTTCACCAGGGAGGTGAAATTCTGTAAACAACTGTTGAATGTAGTTATTGTGTCCAGGAGAGTTTCACCCGAACAATTTCTGAGGTGGTTTAACATCCAGTAAAGGGTTTTGTCCAAAGTTATGGCTTGTTTGATCACATCTTTTATTTGTTCAATGTTTTCGCCAGTTTTGCAACAAAATAAGAGAGACACATAAAAAATAAACTGAACCAATAAAATATGTTTAAATTTTTTCATTCTATAAAATTTTATTTGGGGACTTCATTACAACATTGGCAATACTGTTGTATCTTAACAGAGATCATCAACATAATAACACAAATGTTATTTACTCGTCTGGTTTTCATAGTGAAAGACTTTCAAATATTTCAATAATAAGATTGTGTGATGTTTCACTTCATCATGAAAGTAGTATGTGATTGTCTACAGTTTGGTCGATTCTAAAAATCGTGTTATAAACAATATTACTAAATTGCCTTTGATAAATCTCAAAGTGGGTGAGTGAACATTAAAAAGTCTAAGATATCAAAAAATGTATTTTTATTTTAGTTAGTGTGAGAACATAAATATTGTTTTGTTGTATTTTTATTATGAGTATGACATACTGGTTTCTAAGCATTTTTTCACAGCCCAGTAAAATATAATTTAAATATCTTTCAAACACTCATAAACCGCTTCAATTTAGGTGCATTGAGCCTGTAAACCAATTATCTTGAGGCTTACTGTGAATTTTGATCTTTTTTAACTAGTAAAATACTTCAATTTTTGTTTTGAGCAGTTGGTACTCATGACGTTGCATTTAACATTTCAATAGTAAGCATGTATATAAATAAGTTCAAACCAAAGTTCTCTTGCTTTATCCAAATACTGCAAAAACTTCTGGTACTCTTCCAAAGACCAGTTGAACCTAGTTCTCACAACCATCTCTCTGTGATCAGTCTCTGCAATGTTCGGGTGTCGCTGTTTCAAAAACCTCTCCACATCTGAATGAGTGGTCATGCTGTCTTGTTTGATTAGGGCAATGCCTTCCTCAAACCGTTTATTGTATTCTTCAAATGTCTTTAAAAACTTTCCCCCCTCTCTTTCTGGGAGATCTCTCAGAATTTCATGCAGTGTCCTGCCTAGGTCGATTAGTTTCTGGAAAAGTACTTTACTTGTGTTTTTTACATCATCCAATGTGTCTGGACTTGTGGTTTTATCAGAGCGCTTTAACCTTATGGAAGTATTAATTTCATACATGAGTCTTGAAGATTTATTTTTGTTTAAATTCAAATAATTTGTTTGGAATTGTTTACTCGATATAGTTTGTAGTAGGAAAATAGTTGTTACAAGGAGTGTAGTAATCATGCCTGCTAAACTTCACTGCACTAATAAGTGTATGTTCCATCAAAATATTGATGTGAACAATAAAACTATGAACCAATTTGGATTTGTTACTACCTAATCACTTTTGTTTGTGATAATATTATTTTATAATGTACAGGTTTTTCATATACAATACATTACTTACTTTTAGGAAAAATAAATTATGTCTAGGGAATACGTCCAATGGAAATTACAGTAACGAATTTAACTAAGCGAAGAATAAATTGATCCGGTCAAGTAAAAAAAAATAAACAACACTAAAAAAAAGTAGGTTTAATTAGTCGACCTGTTACAATACTTTTATTCATCAATAAAATACTAAAAATCACATTATTTAATCTATTAAAAAATTAAAATTTAATTACTTGTTAAAGAACATAAAAAATGTAACCAAACATGCTGTTCTTTGTTCACTTATGATTTATTGGTTATTTATGATTTAAATAAAAAAAAATACCCCCCGTCGCAGCAGACCTGCGTACTCAGCGAATTTCCAAATTAGTATATTAATTTTGACCAGCTTAACTTTTAAAGGAAATTTCATCACGTACTCATACATAGGGAATAAATGTCTATTCTCCTCAAGATAAATAAAGGGAAAGAGTATGCAGGTATGCTGCCATGGGGGACACTAAAAGTGGGTTTTTAGCATAGAAAAAATTTATTTCGACCATATAAAGCCATATCATAAATTTCATCAATATCTGTCCATAAATAAAAGAGTTTGCCTATTCTCCATTCATGGCAGTGTGGATTGTTATTTACTTGATTGTTATTTATAATAATCAAGTAATTATTATAAATAACATGGGAAAAGAGTATGCAGGTTTGTTGCCATGATAAGTACAAAAACCAAGATTTTTTTACCTTAAGTGGATGAATCTGAACCAAATGTAGCTAAATACCAAGTTTCATCCAAAAATATTGGTTAATAAATGAAATATTAACACATCCTTATTCTCCAATCATAGGCGTCATTTGGGGGGGGGCAAGGGGGCGGCCTACGGCCGCGAGGCGGCATTCGGTAACGTCTTTCGGGGGCTCAGGTAGAGCGGAGCCTTGCCTTGGTCAAACATAACCTCTTTGTCCTCTTTTGTGTGAAAAGGTAGATATTATAGTACTTTCGCTGATGTCCGATGTTTACACTTTACAGCTCTTTACTTGAAAATCAATCAATTTCCTTACTGATGGGTAATCAAATGGGAAAAATACGAACTTTAAGGACTATTAGCTAGGTCCCCTCTTTTTAAAATGGTTAGTTTACCAATTTACTTTACAAACAACTTCACGCCGAGCTCTATCCAATTGCACTAAAATCATTAAAATCTGTTGAAAACTG
This sequence comes from Neoaliturus tenellus, assembly GCA_030545055.2. Lineage (NCBI taxonomy): Eukaryota > Metazoa > Arthropoda > Insecta > Hemiptera > Cicadellidae > Neoaliturus > Neoaliturus tenellus. The sequence continues at coordinate 329,118,050 of CM061531.1, read as the reverse complement.
TGGAAGGAGTTCCTTTTTCAAAAACCTGTTTCATGTATTAAATATGTATAGATTTTTTTTTAATAATTACTTTATCTCTTTTGATTACTTAGTTATTTTTACCTTTCTTGTCCTCGATAGCAATTTAGGTCATGTAATGGGCAATGTATACCGTGGCTATACTGATACTGTACTAACCAACAATAGTTAAATAATATTTTTGTCCATTGTTTGGCTAACTGCAAAGGTGCCTTGTAAAAAAAATAATTTTTGATAAAGATATAACAATCTGTTTTACCATATGTAGATCTATTTCTTAAGGTGTTTTACATCACAGTAACAACTGGCAGCTTCAGTAAAAATTTAAAGAATAATGACCTTTTACATATAGAAACATGTTATATAATCAAAATTTTACATGCATTAGGGTATTGTTTGACTGTGTTTTTATGGGCTTGTGAGATAATATTAATATTATAAGTTCACAGTTCATGGATAGCTTAGTGTCACAATGTAAACCTAACTAGCTTTTATTGACAGTTTTTAGCGATATTTAAGATGTTTGGTGTATTTGTAGGAAGAGGGAGGGGGTATGGCCTTTTGAAAATCTTGCCCCCCCAATCAGAATGCTGAAATGACGCCTATGTTCTCCATAAGATTAACATTGGAGCCCCAAAAGACAATGTACTGTCTTTAGACTTTGTAATATCTCGGTAACCAATGGAGATAGAGCAAAGCTTTAAAGTACTAAATTGTGTGTTTTTTGAGCTAAATCCAATGGTCATAATAAAAATTTAAAATTTTTCAAATTTACCTATAAAAAATGTACAAAACCCCCTAAAACTGCCCCTTCCGATGGGTCGATATGTCTGGTTTTTGAACTCATCCGAATAAACATAGGATTACACATCTCTACCAAATTTGGTGTCGATCGGACCATTTTTACGAGAGTTATCGTGTCTAGGGACACATATAAACATATATATACATATATATATACATACATATATATATATATATATATATATATATATATATATATATATATATATATATTTATATATATATAAATTTTAATGAATATTATTTTTGGTCTCTGGGCACCTCAAAACAAAAAAGTAACATGGTCCCGCGCTTAGGTCTTACCATGAGACCTACGGTAATAGCTTATTCCCTATGGAAAATTCGCTAAAAAACATATGAATTTATGGGTTATGGATATTCAAATGACATGACAATAGTTCCTAACTGACTCTGCCTGTAGTAACTGAAATACTTGAAAAAGTAACAGTTTAACCCGCATAAAAACAAATCGGAAGAATTTAAAAATTGGTAATAAAAAAACCAATGTTGCGGCTCTTGTATGAGCCACCCGGGCCACTGAAGAACTTCGTCTGCTGTGGACCAGTTATATAATCAGTATGATTACTCCCACATACAGGAGAAATGGTGTATTATATATATTAGTTTTCATTATAATTTCCTTATACTAAAAGCTTTAATATTTGCTACTATCTGAAACATTATCAATCTAACTTCACATTCCTTAAAATTACTATATTGTTCTTATGTCAAATATCCTTTTTTTACATATTCAGGTTAATTTCAATTGTGTAGCTCAAATAAGAGCCCCCTGTCTATGTTGACATAATACAATTTATTTTACTATAAAGGTTATTGGGTGTCTGAAATATGAGCGGGGATTACAAATAACAAGGAATGCTAATTATTACACTTAATTATTGGTGATGGTTGGTTTTGTTATATTTAATAAATTACTACAAACATTTTCCATCACTGATTAGTAACAAATTACTGATTTTTCTTTTCAGTTTTGGCTACAGACTTCTCATGTCGTGGTGTGTTTTTAATAACCAGTTACATTTTTACTTTTAGTAATGTTCTAGGTACTTCTTTTACCTGAAGACAGAATCACATTCCAGATCTTGAAGTGTTGTGAATTTGTTTACTAATCAGTGATGGAAAATGCCATCAATAATTTACTAAATACATAAATACTAGGATGGATTTAAGAACAAGCCGCCAGTCTACGCCTGGCACACACAATGCCGGGCTTCCCCAGAGGCATTTTTAATTGAGACATTGCACTGAGTACACATAAACGCTTATTTTTGTGACCATAAAAGGCCTGTTCTCCCTGGAGTAACTATTGCTATAGTTTCAGAGCGATAGTAGGCCTAGTTGGTGCTACAGTAGCTCAGCACTAGTGAGCGTTGTTTCAAATAGGACCATTGTCGTTGACGCGACTGCGTCTGGTGCGGCTAGCAACTGTATCTGGAGACTATATCAAGTCTGGTCTGAGAGCAGAAGACATCAGTCGCAGTCGCGGAGCGATTTCTTTTAATTTTTCATGTGTTTAGTTTTTAATCATAATTTCTTCAAAGAATATACGGAACTTCAGTTCAAGATGAAAAGCTACTAGAAGCGGCTTTTATATCAATATGTTTAAATAGCCATCTTGTCTGTTTGCAAAATATCTCATGTGTACCATCTTGTGCTGCAAGTAACAATTCTATCTTGTCTTCGTCGTTAACTTCGTTAACTAAAAGGTATTATTGTTGAAAACTTCTGCTTATTTGAAACTGCATGGTACAATCAAAACTCTCAATTCAGCTTAACGATGAACCAAAATTGATCTAGGACAATTGCTTCAGTGGCAATGACGTGGTTAGCTACTGTCGCTCAGCTACAATTGCTCTGCTACTATCGCAAGATTTGCTCCAGGGATAACCCACCTTAGGTACCGTAATTGAACACGCTATGTGTTGAATCGAAGCCAAGACACTGACCGTTAGGCTAGCCGGATGCACTTTGCAAATTTGGGGTCTTTTTGAAGAAGTTTGTGAAAGTAAATACAAACTAAATGAAGCTTTCAACCAAAAAAAACCCCTTGACTTATTCGATTTTCTCAAAAGCATTAACTCTATTCAGATATCCTACTTGTGGGATTATAGCAGGATACACCTAATAGAATGCGGAGCAATTTATTTTACTAGTAAACTATAAACAAAAAGCAATTTAGTACCTACAACCAAAATAAAGACAAGAACAAGGAAAATTAAGAAAGATATACCAACTCAAGGGTAAACATCACTGACAAAGTTTATCAAAACAAGAGAAAATAAATTAAATATATATTTGCAAGAATAAAATTGTTAAATGTCTGTTAAAAGTAATAAATATGCAGCATTATTTTTGTGTAATAGTTGAGTCATTCCATTGTAATAACTTCCTCAACCCCACTGTACTGCGTAGTGAGCTTCATCCATACTAGTCCAGCTCTTTCTCTCAGTTCCTTAAACTCTTTCACCTGTTTTTCGTTCCACTCGAAGGTTTCTTCCAGTTCCTCCAGTTTGAGTGTGTTATTCATAAAGTTTGCACTTCCACTTTCGATAAACCGCTTAACTTTTGATCCGACCTCCTCGTTGGTCATTAGTCCGACAACAATTTTTTCCACTTCATCGATGTAAGATTTTACATTTTTAATGATTTTAGATTTTTGTTCCTTTTTTGGATTATTCAAAATGTTACTGATAGTTTGGTCCAATAATGTGGCCTTTTTACAGATATCTTTTAAAGAAATTCGATAGCAAAGAACACAAATGGTAGTAAAACTTAGTATTTTTAGAGTAAGTAATAAATATGATCCTTTACTAGTGGTTAAAGTCATACTACACACTACACTTTGATAACTTATTATTTTTTGTACCTATGAAAATAAATCATCGTATTTAATGAACATTAATATCATGACACATGAGAGCCTAGTTTTAGGGAAAACCCCTATTGTATATTATATTTATAAATAGCATGCTAATTGTCACATAAAATATATTTCAAAGGGTTACATATTGTTATTGTATCTAATTATAAAACCAATTATAGTAATTACTTATCGGTGATATCAGTGTAATAGTACTCATACAATTCAGCAAAACTTTTACATACAAATGTGTCTAAGATCTCCAAAAGCAACTTTCTTTTTATGTGCTATTATTAAATTTATAGTTTAGTTTATTAAGCGATATGGTCTCTAGTTATGTGGTAGTATTCAGTGTATTCTAACTGCTTATAAATACATCACTGTATTTCTATCAGTAATGGCAAAATTTTTACATCATAGTATTGTTTGCTACACAATTATAATTGGCTGGACAAGTGGTTTCGACTTTTCTCCATTCACAAATATGACATTAGCAAGTGTAAAGAAGGAAATACAAGAAATGGATAAGTCACTTCTAGATATGTTTTCTAACCTACCTAAAGGTGCGGGTTCACTAGTTTTGAATTACATGAAGCGTTATATTCAAGCGATGAAAGAAATGGTGCATTACGCATATGAGAACAAAACAAGAGTACGAATCGAAGCGGATGACCTAATAGAACAAGTTGGGCCAGACTTTTTGGATTACCCTTTTGACAAGGAAAAAATTAGGGAAAATTTTGAGTGGGAATCAGAAGATTATGACAAAATGTACGAATTACGACTGAAAACGGTGAAAGTTTGGAATGACTTCCAGGACAATTTTTGATGATTTTAAGGTTCTACTTCAAGGGATTATTGGTAAACAAATACACTCCTGGTTTTTTTCTACAGGTGTGAATCAGTGACAGGTAGTAAAAGTTAAAAAGGAAAGTGTAAAAGTAACGTACCTTATATACAGAGTTGGTTTTTTTATTAAACTGTTTCAACTTAAGTAAAAGTTTGCTGAAGATTTTAACTACTTTTGTTGGACAAAAACAATTGGGAAATTGTCCATCCAAAAGAATTATTATTATTTCACACAAAAGCTATTAGATGAAATATTTAACCGCTGCCATATTAAATCTTATATTATTATAAACATTTGATGATATTAAATCCTATATATATAGAAAACTTTTTATAAAACTTAACGTAAACTGAAATAAAGAATAAGGAGAAATAAAATTGTCATGCGTTGAATTTTTTGTGCTAAAAAATTAAACCTACATTTTTTTGTTAAGAGAATGATGACCAAACATTCATATTTTTAGATGAAAATTTATCTCTGTCACTTTGACATTATATGTTAGTTTATCTGTAAGGTTTCATTGTTATTACATTTCCTAATATGAAATGAGACTAGAACAATAAAGGTCAAATTAATGTCAACATGATTGTTAAATTATTGCAGACATATGTCATAAATGGACAAGAGTGATTTGGATGGTTATAGTTTTCCGGAATTTTTAAAATTTTAAATTCAATTTTAAAAGAAAAATGTTATATAAATCAAAACTTTTTATTTTATATTCCATGACATTTACAGCACTTACAGTTGGATTTTCACATACTAGTCCTCAAAAGCTTTGTGATGAAGTGAAAAGTACAGATGAAGTTATTTGTCAAAAAATTGAGAATCCATCAATAATCAACCGTGAGAAAGTTTTATCTGACATAGAGCAATATTTAAAAAGCTTGAATTCTTTGGAAAAAATGTTGCAAACCAAAACAGACTATATTCTGGACGTTTGCAAGGATGTTTTCATGTTGGGTACTGCTCGCTTTATGGACATTCGTTTTGACCATGAGTACTTCCCACACAGCACAAGTACATCCCCAGGAGTTCCTAAACATATCCTGATGGGATATTGGAATATCCCAGGGAAATCCTAAATATCCCCAATATTCTCAAAAAGTCATCCCAGGAATCTCCTGGGGATATTGAATGTCCGCGCATATCCCGCGTTTTGGGATATCCTTTCGGGATATCCTTAGGACATTCAAATATCCCTAGGGGATGTCCTTAAAAACTTGCCTAAGAGTTGTAAATTGTAATTTATTCATCAAAATTTATAAGTAAATGCATTTCTGCTAACGAACAAATTGCAAAAATGAAAATAAAACTGAGCAAAAAGTATAAGCCCATGTCAGGATTTGAACCTGCAACCTCTCACTCAATGACCTGACGCTCTAACCTCTTGAGCCACCTGATCTGTGCTCAAATTGGTTCTTATTTACTAGTAAGTATTGAAACTTATCCTTCATTGGTGCACTTGGAAGTTTTGCGAGTCAAAGTAAAAAAGTTAGCCTAAATTTGAAGTAACTTTACAAATTGACTATTTTAAAGTATTTAAAAAATCTAAATAAAATAGCAAAACCTTTTGAATGTGAACAGTTATATGTAATTTTTAATGTATATTTTAACATCAAAAGATTATTAATTATACTTTTTATATTTTAACTTTAGTAAAATCACTACATCTTATTTTATGTAGTTTGACATTTTGAAAGTGTATTTGATGTAAAATAAATATTCTGTGTTCGTTATGGTGTGTAATGGTAAATCAAGATATCCCAGCGTAAACCCAAATTTCCCCAATATTTTCAAAGTCATTCAACGGATATCCTAGGGATATTGCAAACATGCGCACTTTGGGATATCCTTTCAGGATATCCCCAGGACATTAAATATATTTAAGAGTTGTTTTTCGAGACACATCTGGAACTCCTGTCATGAAGAGGGACAGTCACGGAATTGCTTGTCCCAAACATTTTACTAAGAGTTATTTTCATAGGTTTTCATTAAAGTTAACTATTAAAACTGCAGTTTTTAGTGAATACACTATTTTCCATTAAAACTCTAACCACTGATACGTCCTAGGGATGTTCTTTGTAGATCCTTTCAACTACAATGTTTGAATTCAAACTTTGTATTTTGCTTGTAAACAATGTTATTATCCAATGTTATTAGTTTGTTATTTAATTTTCCTGGACCTCTACGATAAAAGTTAATTTAGTATTTCAATATACTTTACACTGTGTCAACAGATATTTTCTTGGGAAATCTTGAGAATGTCCTACGGATATGAACGAATTTATGGAATTTAATTAAAACTATGCCTACGGACATATTTCAGGGACTTCCCAAGGAGCTCTTTTCAGAAATTTTCAAAAAAGAGGACTCAGAGAAAAATGGTATTTTTCAATGCCTTGATGACTTTGGACTTTCGGCAAAACCCTTTTTTGAATGGAATATATGTTTGAATTAAGTTGTAAAAACGCACATATCCCAGGGATATTCTTGGAATATGACCGTTTACGTAGTTCTGACACATCCTTGGGATAGCTCTGGAATATCCTTTGAAATTTTGTTTGACAGGTGTCTTGTAGTCAAAAAAAGTTAAATAAATCCATTATAAACTTGTTTTGTTTGAAATTGTTTACTTTTAGTCTTATTTACATAAAAATTTTGTATTTCTATTAAGTCCCTTTGGAATATGCTTAGAATGTCCTTTTGTACTTCTCCATATCCCGGGATTTGAATAGGATATTTGGGATCTGGTTGGGATATCCTGGGGAAATCTTGTGCTCAGTGGGTTAATGAGAGGTTTTAACTGGACAAATAAAGAGATGAACAAGTATCTGGATTTGCGAGACGACACTTTAGACGAGTGGACAAAAATGGAACCTTTCTTTGCTGACATTTGTACTTTTAAAAGGATTTGACTTGCGTAGAAGAGTTTGGAACAACAAACAAGGAATATTCTATCAATTACTGCTAACTAACCTTTTTTTAGTGAATATTTTTATTTATTTTTATGTAATAAAATGTATTGAATTTTTCCCCCATAACTTTTAACTAAAATTTACGTTACATTATGTTCTGAGTTATTTTAAAAAGTGAAATTGAATCCAAAATTAATTAATAACATAATTTGTGTAATCTTCTTCACTACTAAATATTTTTTCTTATCTCTAAGAGTCACATTCATTTTCTATGAACTAGAACAAATATTTTTGGACATTCATGATGAAATGAACATAATTCTTTATGTGAGTTTCTTTGTTTTAAAATTAGTACTCATTACAGGGGTGTGTATTGAAACTGAAATCGAAAGTATTTGCAAGTCTGCTCTAGAGGCTGATAGATATTTATGTGATTTGTTGCAATTTCCGAGACCGTGCAACCGAAATAAGATAATCCCAGGGATTGGCGTGTACATTAAATGTTTCAACTTGCTCGCTGAATGTCTGCATTCATTCCCCAACCGGTCATTAGTGGTGTGTGAGGAAGTTTTTGAAGAACAAGGGGCCAACTTCATGCATATTCGATTCGATCGTGATGACTTAATTAATGGGTTTCAGTGGAATGAAACGGAAATGGAAGTCTATGAAAGTTGGAGAGGCAAAACCTTAGATGCATGGTTGCAGTGCGAGGAACACATTTATGAACATCCCAGATTTAATTCTTCCGAAGTGGGAGAATAATTAACTATAAATTAGTTTGACAATTAATTTTGTGGATTAACAAAGTCTAAAATATTTGGTAATATATGATAAATTTTTCAATATTTTTGTTATATATATACTATATATGTACTAAATATATACTTAGACTAAATCAGTTAATTCAAATATGTTTATCATTTCAATATTTTAATTAAAAAATTAAACATATCTTTATATTGTTTATAATAAATGGTCATTCTTAAACAGAATTACAATTTGTTACTTTTAAATAATACACTCAGTCTACATCTAATATTAGAAACAAAAGAAGCGTCTACTATGTTGACAAGTAATTTAATGTAGTATCTGATTAACTGCAGATATATTGCTGTGTTACATGTAATTAACGACAAAATAAAAATTCACCTACTCAGTCATTTAGAAACCTAACAATGAAACTACTTCTATCCCTGTGCCCCATTGTTATTGTAACTATCATCTGTCACGCGCTAAACATACCCGAAGTGTGCAAAGAAGTCATAGAATCCGATCAAGTAGTATGCAATCATCTGGAAAACCCCATCCCTGCCAACTGTGAAAAAATCTTTGATGACATTAATGTGTATTTTTCAAAAGTCGAAAATCTGATAAAATCCCTGGAACAAGACAAGAACGGAACACTTAAGGAGTGCAACGAGGTGGTGATGGAAGGGGAACCACAGTACTTGGTTGTTCAGTTTGACTACTGGAAGCTGATGAACGGATTCAAGTGGAACATTAGTCAAGTCCTCAAGTACATGGACTGGAGAGATAAAACTCTCTACCTTTGGCAGCGAGTGGATGAGGCCAGTGGCAGGAACAGTGAATATCCAACAATCAAATAAAGTTTTTTTTTTTATTCAATATTATAAATTTTACACCTCTAGCTCTCAAGTCTTTTAGAATTTCTTCCAATGAATGCCTTAATTTACAGTAGTTTTTATTGTTTAAAAAATTTAAGTGCTGCCTTTGAAAATTATGACTTATGCAAAAAAGTGAAGTATGTATTGTCATGATAACAATTCTTTATTTCTCCTCCATTTTTTTATTTAACTGTTACCCTAACTACAGATGGCTCGGTGTATCTGTGCTCATGGCTTTCGAGAAAAGAAGGTTGTCGAGGGACGGAGTGGGGCTACTTTTCTAACTATGTCGTCATCAAGATCCAATAATGTTGTATTTAATCCGAGAAAAATGCAAATAAAATCAATTTTAGAATATATTTATCAAAAGCCATGAGCACAGATACACCAAGCCATCTCTGTAAGGGTTAGTGTTTCTCCAATCATTAACTAAAGAATATTCAAAAAATAGTTTTAAAAGCCTATTACAAAAAGCAAAAGTATAATTTATAAACGATGAGTTGTGAATGCAAAAGTTATGTCCAATAACTAGCGTTAATGGCAAATTTAAAAAAATAAATTTTGGTAACAGAAATGTGTACTACTGTGATTTAAATTCATTTTTGTGACTGAAGTCACATATGATCACAGGCCAGTTGGATCTGATAAATTTATCTGTATTTAACCTGTCAGCATTATTCCCTTTAGTATCGGCACCATCAAGACTAAAGACCTTGTTCAGCAAATCAAGGGGTGGGTCACTACAGTCCATATAAATATGTCATACTAATATAACACATCGTATGACTTTTATAGTGGAGGGAGATCAGCAATTAAATTAAAGTCTCCTGAAAGTCCTTCACGCTTTTGTTTTCAATGCTGGAGGACCAGCCACTTAACATGACTTCTGAACCACAGGAGGGGCCAAACGATGTTCTTGTCCCCGAGCCGGGAGTTGAACCCGGACCCGCTGGGTGAAAACCCAGAGCTCTACCAATGAGTTACGGCCACTGCCAATTAACTAGTGTAAATATGGGTTAGATCTTAAATGTGTTAAGTTTTATATTTAGGCCTGTTACACACTTAAGTGGCGCATTTGCTATGAGGCGGCATGCTTCACACGACTGCTACGCCACGCGAAAACCAACCAATGCTTTTAAATGGGAACTTACACACTATAGTAGCGCCATCACCGCCTCTGCTACTGTAGTGTGTAAGTTCCTATTTAAAAGCATTGGTTGGTTTTCGCGTGGCGTAGCAGTCGTGTGCAGCATGCCACCGCGTAGCAAATGCGCCACTTAGGCCTGTTACACACTTAAGTGGCGCATCTGCTACGCGGCGGCACGCTGCACGTGACATGCGACTTCGTCTGCTAGCGGGAGGAGGGAGCTTACACACTTTAGTGGCGCCACGCCACGCATCCACGATATTGTTTATTTATCAAAATATTATTATTGAGGTTAAAGATGGCAACCGTTGAAAATGAACTTGATGAACGTTGAAGATGGAACCGTTTCTTTTGATGGCTGTTGTTGCGAAAAGGAGGCAAAATACGAATAGGCATTCAAAGGCTACATTGGATTTAGCTCTGGATTTATCTCTATAGAGATTTGATTTTTATTTTAGTGTTTAGTTTTTAAATAGATTGACTCAAGTACTCTGCAACGCAGAAATTTTTTAAATTCTTAATGGCTGGCTAAATGAGCCATGCGATATAACTATCTGTCATGATTTATTATATTCACTGTGTGCAATCATAATGTCACAGTTGAAAATCACTTTTTCCGTTATTACTATATAACTAAGTTGTTGTTGAATATAATACCGTAGCAAATTAAAGCTATAATATGTGTTTTTTTCCACTGTTGATTATTTCACTAACATCCTAAACAAACATAATATGGAATTTGTTTTTTTTTTCTTACTCCGAAATGTTTGAAATAAAACAAAATTAATTTCACGTGATATAATAAAGTGCATTTTGCTTGGCCAGTCCTTGTACTTGAGCTCTTGGTTATCACCACCGGTAACATTGATACTTTAAACAATGTTTCCAATTTCCGGCAATATTTAGATTTCCCTTTCGAGTTGTGTACAGCATCTTTCACGTTACATTTTTAATTTACACGACATTTAATTTATTTTAAATTATACACCTTAATATCTATTATTCTGTCCCTTTATGATTCCTTTATTCTCTATGTACTGTACTTCGTATCTGCATTCTGCACATGTGTGTGGACTCGAGTCTCGAGATGCAGGTGGCGTGTGTCATCTCAACACCGACCTAGCGAGTGACGTAGCGTGTATCGCGCCATCCGCGCCACGCCTCTGCTACTACAGTGTGTAAGCTCCCATTTAAAAGCATTGGTTGGTTTTCGCGTGGCGTAGCAGCCACGTGCAGCGTGCCGCCGGGTAGCAGATGCGCCACTTAAGTGTGTAACAGGCCTTATACGTCAATTGTAATTACAGCTCATGAACAAGTTTTTTGGGGAAGAACATTGGTTTTAACTTCCTCGGGAACACTAATTCGCAAATTATAATGAGCGACCAATATCGTACCTTACCTGTATGATTGATGTCTCTATTTCATTTCAACCTTAAGAGATTTATTAACTAGTTCCAAGATGGATTTAAACTCAAAATATGTTTCATATTATACATTAATAATTATTAATCATGACATAAATATTTTTTGCTCATATAAGTTTTGTACTGGATGAAAATTAGTCTTCATATCTGTAATCTTTCTGTTGTCTTTTACGTCATACTAGCATACTTGGCATACTTGGCTTAATGCCAACCTAAGGAATTTTTTGCCCTTCAGATTTAACTCGTTAGTTACGCTCACTTTCCGCACGTCTATAATATCCTATAGTTTTTTTATTAGCAATCTTTCTTCAATACTTTAAAAGAGATAGAATTAATATTCCTAAATGTAATAATATGTTCCAATACAAAAATGTTGCTTCCATAAGAATAACATGGTAACTTTGAAGACATGTGGGGGCAGAACCCTATCGAGGAATTCGGATAAAAAGTATAATATATGTTCTACCTGGCTCTAAGCTACCTCCCAACCAATTTTCAGCAAATCGGTTCATCTGCTCTTGAGTTAGGCCTTTAAATAGATTAACTTACACGACTTTCTTTTATACCTTAATACCTTACCTTTATTGAAATGGCGACCTCACTAATTAGACAGTTTAGGTAGATTATGAATGAGAGATGAGTGTAAGATGATTGTGGCGCAATCTTGTAGTCTTGTTACTGACTAAGGCCGACATTGTCCTTAGACAGGACTGTTAATTAATAGCCCAACAGCCAATGGTATATGTAGGGTGGGACATAAAGTTTAACGTGGGGTCCGAATCACACTTTCAACCTCATATATGTGAATTGGTCTAATTATGAGGATGGTCTTTATGGATGAACTAGTATTCACTATTGTGAATGTTAATCCCCACCAGGGAATATTATAACTATCCACATAGATGGAAGATGAAACCTATGACCTAGTATTGTTTTTTTCTGAGTTTGAAGTATAAAATTGTTTGAACTTTGATGAAGAAGGGGGTCAAGCTTTGTCTCATAAAGGTCATAAAAAATTATAATTTTAGAATGTTTTAATAATTTGTAATTTAGTGCTGTGTGCACTCTCTGAAATATGAAACTATGGATTAAAATTTGCTTACTATAAAACTCTTAATTACAAAGCAAGCTACAAACATTAGCTGTTAATGACAGTTGGATACTGACGTAGACGTAATCAGTAACACGATGTCTGATTCTGTCAAGTGATAAAAACTGGTGATGATCACGGCGGGGCTATTTTTCTGAGATGGTTAATTTTTCTATTTTGGTTTGTCTTTGCACCGTGCTACAGTATTGTGCTGCTCGTCCGAAACTGTATGAAGTTGACACGTACATTGTGAAGCTTCTGTTGGAGCCTACGTCGAGAGAAGGAGACGACCTGCTAGCTTCGGTCAGTTTGTATAACAAAATTTTACAGGAAATAACCGACAAATATATTCACAACGATGAAAGTGTCTACAAGATAGCGACAATCATCTACAATCGCAATGGCCCAAGATTTCTGACAAAACGGTACAGTGATGCTCTGCTCAGAGAAACATTCGGGTGGACAGTTGAGCAGTTCCAAAAACTCCGACAACTTATCCAGGAAACTAAAGATATATACAATCACTTTCGGGAATCTTATGAAACTATAAATAATATACAAAGGCCAAGAACTCTCTAGTGAATTCATTTTTTGTCTATAAGGAAAATATAACTACAAACATTTATTTATTTCCAAACAAATGTTTTTGAAACTGTGACGAGTTATACACCTTACTATTCATCCTGGATATTGTTCTGGTTTTATTACTATTTTTTTTATTCTGTGATGACACCCTCATTACGTCTAAGCAGATTCTTGTGGTATAAGCTGAGCTCTCATACAAGCTTTTACCAATACTTGTTTTAAGCCATTAAAAAAATTGTTTGAGGAGAGGTTTATTTTTTATGATGGAAAAGTTTCATGATGACTAATATTAAACTTGTATATAGAATATTGGAAGTAGTTTATTTCACTACTGTAGAAAATACTATCGAGCCAGAAATAAGAACTTTCATGACGCGTAATAAATGATACTTTTCATTGTGATGCAAGTAACTAGTTTAAAAATTTTAAACATTATTTAAAAATTTTTAGTACTGTATATCCTAGTATTTTTTCATATTTTTCCTATTGTATTAGACTAGCTCATCCACATCTCATGAACGAAGAAACTCTACACTGTTAATGATAGATTGAAGTCTAGCCTTGAATAGTGTCATTAGTAACAATTAACATTTTCATTATTTGTTATTTACAAAACATTCAATCGTTCATATTTAATATTCTCAGAACTCTTTTTGTGATTCCTTAGGTCGAGGGCCCATCAGGCAATAATATTTCTGGCTGGGAGCCCAGGGGCGGTGCTCCGCTTGCCCCACTGGAGTAATGGTCCTGCCATTAACTAAATATTTGAAGTCACAAAAGCTCAAAAAACGGTTCAATTAATTTAAATCACCAAACAGTTGAGCTAGTATGAGCCATAGTAAGGAAAACTTCTAAATCAGTGTTAAAGTTAAGCTATTAATCTCAAATTGTAATATTTAAACTTTTTATTGTCAATAACTCATAAAAATAACCTATGATGATCTTTGACTTACCATCCTCTTATATTTGAAAGGATAAGTCAAAAGTAAATATTTCTCTGTTCATTGTAAAATTAATTAATTGTGCTTCTGCTCTGCAGTAAAGCCATTCAAATCAAATTTGTTTGAGAGCAAATTATCATGTCTTCCAGTTGACAATATCAAGATTCGAAAAGAGCTTATTCAACTGCACTCCTACAGACACCATGACCACTTATTAAAACAGACCCTATTGACACATTCATACAAGTTTAAATTTAAATTAAGATAACATAAAGGTAATATAAACTTGTGAGGGCTTTGCTTCTCTTACCTCCTCTTGCAGTTAATTGTACATTGATAAACTACAGCACGACATCAAGATTTTTATGAAAACAATTTCTCATTTATTATCACAACATATACGAAAAAATACATCTAAAGAAATCATGAACCTTCTACCCTATGTCTCTCGCACATATTTAAAAAGTTCTTCCAACTTTTGCCAGCTATGTGGTACAGCGTGTGAACCAGTGTCATCTGATTTTCATCCCACTGAAAAGCCTTTTGAACCACTTCGCTCTGGACCGGAGTGGATAGAAATTTGGGAGATCCTTGCCGGTAGACACTCTTGGCCACCATGATGACTTCTGTGTCATCCGAGGCCATGTGATGCGTGAGAGGTCCGATCGTGTGGATGTATCCTTGGAGATGCGATATCAGTCTGTCGCCATCACTCTTGTTGGGGGCCATGCTTCCAAGAATCTTGGTGATTTCCAAATCAATCTGATTCAGCTCCGAAAGCAGCCCTGCGAAGCTTGGAATTGCCGTTGCTTCTGTCGTATCCTCTTCTTCTACATACTCATCGTCTTCAGCTGAAAGTACACAAATAAACAAGGCACTTAGGATAGCGATAAATTTCATCTTAAAACCTAACCTAAGAACAAAATGATTTCATGCATTGTTACGTTTTAACAATGACTGGGCAAGAGTCATTAAATCACTGATAGCAATGAGAAGTGTTAGAGATTAAATAGTATTAAGTGTTCTGAGCCTTTGTTTGGCAGCAATAACACAAAGCATAGCATTAAGAAAAGTGCGTACATTATGTTGTAAGACTGTACGAGGCTGAAAATTATGTAGTAAAATTGAGTAATTCTATAATTATGTGAAAAGCCATGTGAAATTATAATAAGTTGTTAATAACATTCGTTTACAATTGGGTGTTAGATATTTAAGATATTAAAATACTGTTGAAGAATGTGGGTTAGTGATACAGTTGATAGTGGGATAAAAAGTTCATTTTATCCATTAAAATATTTTACGTTGAATGTATTTTATTACTTTTATTAATCTCTCAAAATTAATACTTTGGACATTAATGATTTATTTTAACATTTACATGTTAGCTAGCTTTAATTTCATTATATTGATAGGCAAGCATGTTTCTTTTCCTAATTTTTTCTCAGCTTGTGGGCATCATAGGAGAAATCCACGCATACCGTTAGACAGGTAAATGAACAGTACCACACTATAACTTACATCCCAAGAGCTATGCTCTACAGGCTTTCAAAGTTTTAATGTTTATCTTACGGAAGAAGGGTAATTGATTTAAATCATTAAACAGCTGCTTTAATAACTGGTAACAAATCAGGAAGAACAGATGTTTTAGTTATAATTATTTTAACTATTTGTCTAGATCAACTGATATTTTAGTCAAATTTCGACTAGTCGGCGAGCTCTATAGTTTTAATTATTACACAAATACATGTTAAACATTAATTTAATTAAATGTAAAACTCTATTATTATGTAAACTCTATTAACACGTTGAGTGCGGACTACAGCTATTGATGTAGTGCGGCGCGAGCCCTCGTAGCGGCCTACAGCTATTGATGTAGTTGCGCCATTCCCACTTTATTAGTTCAGTATGAGCTCAGCCGTTGTCCGGGATCGTTTTATCCCTTTTCCGCCTGTTGTGCCAGTACACAGGTCCATTTTGGCGCGTATAGTTTTCCGTTCTAGGGTTTCTGTTCAGGACAGTACCGTGGTAACTTCATACTTTTTTCTTGTGTGTATAGTTGTTTTTATTTTTCCTTTATTTTTCTATTCTATTATTTTTAGTACTTGTTGTGTCAAAAAACAAGTTTGTGCATCGTTAGAGACAGTTGTGGCAGTAAACAGACTACTTTATCCTCGCGGTGACTTACGCGACCGGCGCCACCGGCGGACTACATCAATAGATGTACCGGAAGTGATGTCATAAATAATGACAAAATTAGAGTCCTAGCGATCCTCTGATAATATTTTTATGCATTCCTCTCATCTACTAGGAGTATAATCAGTTATTTTATTTATGCCACTCAAAAATGCCTTGCGGTGACTCACGTGACCGGCGCCACAGGCGGACTACATCAATTGATGTACCGGAAGTGACGTCACAAATAATGACCAAAATGGAGGCCTGGCGATCTTATGATGACATTTTGGATGCATTCATATAGTTTACTTGGTGAATAATTAATTATTATATTTCAGCCACTGGCTTAAGCAATATTAATCATAAACCGCACTCAACGTGTTAACAGTAATAATCCTATACTATAATAATAATAATAATAATAATAATATTCTTTATTTGTCACAAGAATGTTCATACACATCATTGACAAAGTCATCATTATAATAAGAGTCACAAAATAAATTCATTGTAGGTAATATAAGAATTAAAAACTCTATTTATTAAAGTCAAGTTAAGTAAAATAAAAATAGATAACTAGGTAAATAAGTAGATTCAAAATTAACTAGGTATACAATGCAGTTGTCTGCTTGCAATATTGAGCGGAGCGACTATTTTTTAAATCAATAATAGCAAATGTTTTACAGATAATTCAAGTGAGCTCGCTCGCTACGCTCACTCGCCGTCAGAGTTTAGCTCGTTCGCTGCGCTCACTCTTGATTTGGGTCAGCTCGTTCGCTACGCTTACTCGCCGTCAATTTCGTTCGTTCGCTGCGCTCACTCACCTTTTGGGTCGGCTCATTCGCTGCACGCACTCGTCGCCAGATTCAGGTTGTTCGCTGCGCTTATTCGCCGTCTCGCCACAAGTCTGCAATGCTCTAATAATTTTTGATAACGCAGGTTTGCTGCTACGGGGTATTATATGTTTACAAGATATTAAATGTTGTGTCGTCCAATATTTGCACCTCCTCTCCGTAAACGTGGCATTTCATTCATGTACAAAGGTAAACAAACCACTAAAATAAACAAAACAACAATTTCACATAAAACTACTATTCACAAACAGCTGATAGTAACAGTCTGAAGTTAAATTTGATCCTTATAACAGCTGTATAATCAACACACAGTAATTAAACCAAATAAAATATTTCTCCTATTAAAATAACATGGTAACTTTAAAGGGCCGTAGGGCAGAACCCTTACGTCCAATTTGGACCATTTCAGATTTATACCTTCCCATAGACTGTTACTATGACCGAGCAAAATTTCGTGAGGATCACTCGAGCCGTTCAGGAGGAGTACTTGTAAATAAAAAGCCAGAGTGTAGTATAGGAGCTTCGCTCGCTTCGCTCGCTCCACTCAAAAATCCAGATATTTAACTTTGAAAAAGTCTTCAAGCTTATAAAAAGGATTCTTCAATAACCATGAGTAAAATTTGTTTTTAAAAGATTTAAAAGAATACTGACTTATTTTTCTCTCTAGGAAGTTATAAATTTTTAGTGATAATACGATATGGCTTTTTTGTGTTTTAGTCAGGCGAGAGTAGTTAATAACAGTATTTGTTTTGTTACGAACATTGTGGTCATGAAAAGAATGTATGAAGTTTAAAAATTGCGAATTTTTTATTATATAAATTACTAGGTCAAAAATGTATAAATTAATAATGGTTTGGAATTGTAGTTCAATAAAAAGTGGTTTACAGTGCTCTTTGGGATCACATTTTTTTAGCGTTCTTACAGCCTTTTTCTGAATTTTCAGAATTTCCTCAATTCGGGCACAATTTCCATAAAAAATCAAACCATATCTGAAAATAGATTGGAAATAAGCAAAATATGCTGTCCTTAAATACTCTTTTGAGATTGAGTGAGTGAGCCGATTTAGGAGAAAAATAACCCGTGATAGCCTTTTATTCAAATAATCAATATGCGAATTCCAGGTCAGATTATGATCAATGTTCATACCCAAAAATTTGACTGTATCAACAGACTCAGCTTTAAGGGAGCTTGACTTTTGTCTGAGGTTAAATATTATACTTTTAGTTTTTTCTTTATTAAGTAAAAATCCGTTAGAGCTAAACCAATTTGTAGCAGTTGCTATTGCATCATCAGCCAGATTCTGAAGATTAATTAAGTCTGTACTAAAATTGAAAAAAGTTGTGTCGTCAGCATAGAGAATAGTTTTTGATTTAATTGATGATGGTAGATCATTAATAGAAATAAGAAAGAGGAGAGGACCCAGAACAGATCCTTGAGGCACACCCCACTCCATTCTCTCTTCATCAGACCATTTACCATTAAAAAATAAAATTTGCCTACGATTGTCTAAATATGATTGTAGAAAATTCAAAATAGATTCACGAAAACCATAACACTTTAGTTTATCTATAAGAATTGTGCTATCGACACAATCGAAAGCTTTGCTCAAGTCACACAATGTAGCTTGAGCAAGAAACTTCTCCTCGAAGGATGAGTGGACTTGCCTGATAAAATCGTCCAGAGCCTCTAAAGTTGATTTCCCTCTCCTAAATCCAAATTGAGCCGGTGTAAAGAGGTTGTTTTTTTTCAAGATAAGATGAGATTTGATTATACACAAGAATTTCAATCAATTTGCCTAAAACAGGAATAACTGAAATCGGTCGATAGCTCTGCGGTTGGTCCTTAGGACCACTTTTATAAATTGGACAGACACGTGAAACTTTAAGTTGATCAGGGAAAATGCCCTCTTCTACCAGATAATTTGTGCAGGTGGCCAATGGTTGTGCTAGAGAAATTATTATTTCTTTCAAGAGATTGTTAGACATTCCATAAATATTCAGGCTATTAGAACCATTCATTCCCTTTACTGCGGATAATACGTCACTAGGAGTCACTGTAGACCACTTAAAAGGAGTCAGATTATCAAAATTTAGATTTTCATCCATGATTTTTTTGTAAGAACCATGGGGGGTTAAGTTGACATATTTTTTTATTTCTTTAACTGAATTAACAAAATATTGATTGAATAAATTAGGTTCAATGTTTTGACTATCATTTTTCTTTGGTACTGTATTAAGTTTAATTACATCCCAGGCAGCTTTACATTTATTTTTGCTGTTTTCGATATAATGAACATTATTCACAAGCTTGGCCTCCTTAATAGCTTTTCTATAAGACTGTTTCAATTTGTTGTAATGTGGCTTAAGATTTTGGTTATTATTGGTTGTACAGCTAAGCAAACTATGTAAATATAACAATCTTTCTTTCATTTTTTTCAATTCTTCTGTATACCACTTGTTGTTTTTAACTTTTTTATTCTCTAGACCATCATTCCTTATTTTTACATTGCTTTTATGGTAATCTAAAATTTTTAATATTACATTAAACATATTAGAGAACACAGCTTCACTACCTAATTTATTATGCTTACAAAAGAATTTTGGCCAGTCAATTGAGTTTAGATGCATGGCTAGATTAGAGATACTTTTTTGTAGTAACAACCTTTTAAACTGAGCTTTCAATGATACATCTGCCACTGGCAACTTATTACACCCCTTTATAGATTTATCAATCACAATCGATACTAAAATTCCTTTATGATCTGAATATGGAAATAAGAAAGTATTTATACTATTGACATTAATATTCCTGTTGTAGATGAAAACGTTATCTAGACAATTTTTCCCTCTAGTTGGTTGGGTGTTCCAATGAAAGAAGTTATACTGCTTGAAAAGATTGAGTAGCTCTGTTGCACTTTTGCTATTTTTTGTTACATCAAAGTTGATATTAAAATCTCCCACAATTAGTATACTATATGATCTCCATTTTGTTATAAAGTTTAAAAACTTTTCAATAGAACTCAAAAATTCTGTAGATTTTCCATTTGGTGAATGATATATTGAAACTATAATTACCTTAAGCTTATCTAAAAAAGTGACAGCAGCTTCAAAAGTTAGTTCACTACAAAAATTATCAATATAATATGAGCAATGTCTGAAGGGATGTGTATTCCACTATCTTGACATCTTGTGGTTAGATTTTGCTTAAACTTTGTATTTTAGAGTTTTTTTTCCCAAAAATAAAGTTTAGAAACAGCCTCAATCCCAGGATAAATCAAATTTGGTCTAAATTTCAGTTTAAAATTTGTAGTTTTTAACATTGCTCATTTGGGTTGCAATTTTGGTAACGAAATAACAACGAAAATGTTTAGTGTTTAGGATACATTAAGTTCTAAAATATCTAAATTTTTCAAGCTTTATAAACTTTAAGAATTGTTATTGAAACAGATGTTAACTGTTCTGAGGTATAGTTTGTTGTTGGTGGAAACTTAATAGCCTGATTACCATGACACTATATAACAAAAGTGAATTAAAACCAACGAGCAAGGCTCGGTTAACCTGGTACTAGGAAAAAAGTTAGTAATGTTGTTGTTATTGGTGGATAAGGAGACCCCGGCCGAACCGTTGAGCACGTCTGCCTCTAATGGGCATTTTGCGCAAGCCCCCGGAAGGATGGGATATTGAAGGAAGAGAAAGGGTGAGGCACGGGACAGACTGTCCACTCATGTTCCAGCTAGGGGTTTCTATGCCCGTCGCACTCCTCTCCCCCTGCTGTCTTGAACATATGTTCCAGCTAGGGATTTCCATGCCCATAGCATTTCTACTCACCCCCTGCCGTCTACATATATTCCAGCTAGGGATTAACCATGCAGTTCGCATTAACCCCCCGCTTTCTTGAACATGAATGGGGTTTGAAGGAAGGGAAATTGTCATAGTGGACAGCCAAAAGACTTACCACAGTGTTATGACAACTTCATTTGCTGTACCCAATGTCAACTTTGCAACTAGTATAAACCAGTTTTAAAGTTGTCCTGGGATAAGTTAGTAATATTAGGAATCGATCACACATTATTGCTCAGTTCAAAATGAAAAATACACTGGGGGGGCTTAAAAAAAGATGTACTAGAGCTTCATCCAGCTAGCACCAACAGAAAGTGTTATTTTTTATTTATTTTGGAAAACTGATACGTTACAGCAACTTATTACATATCAGTTACAAAAGTCAAACTTGGCTTGTCTGTAGCTCATTTTTCAACAAAATTTTATTTTAATATTTATTTCTCTGCAACAGTCAGTCCATTTTCATAGATCCTTGAGCGGTTATATAATAATAATAATATAATACCATAACAGACAAATATCTAAAAATCTTTCAATCGTCTTTCAACTTCCTTTGGCCTCTGAGCAAAGCCTGAAAGTGTATTCTACAGACTTGGCTATGTTGTTTTCTCTCTGTAAGTCAGGTAAAATATTAAGTAAAAATGAAGGTAACAGTTTGAGGTGTTTTTAGCGTTTTAGCTACTGGTCGAGTGTCAGGACACAGCTCAGGGGATTTTGCATTTTTGTAAAATGTTGTTTCCATGATATATATATGCACAGTTTTGAAAATGTTTGTATGCAGAAATTTCTTTTACCCGAGTTTGCAAGTATTTGGATGAGCGCAATTTTTATGAGTGCAAATAATTGCCCTGTGACATTCTTCTCAATACAATTCCATTGAATGTATCACCAAACTACAGTTCTTGTAACTTGTACTTTGACCTTTAAAAAAAGAAAAAAAGAGGTTAGCATACCTTTTTATGTCTTACTTTGCCCCGTCCACATAGACTACTGATCTGGCCATGGATCATATTATACAAAGTAAGGGGGTCAGCCACTATGATTTAGATCCAAACGTAACATTTTTAGCATCATTAATAAAACATAAATACGGTAATAAAAGTACATGCTTGATGTTAAAGTTTTTTATCAGTATCTAAACTAAATTCCTGGGCTATGAGCAGCTCACAAGTAAACAATTATTCTGTATTTGAGTTCATAAAAATAAATTGTTAATGTATTATTTTGTATATGCTCTGGTAATATATAGTGACGTGATAGGTTCACTGATGAAAGATAATAAAACCAAGTTTCTTCACGTAGAGAATTAAGACTATATATTTGTATATTTGTGTTTCGCTCAAAACCTTTGATTCCCTAGTTGTATTTGGTAATACATTTATTGCAGATGTTCAAATGGGTTTTCTGTAACTACCCGAGATCCTTGTTACAATTACTTACGAGTCTATTCATATTGAAATCCTCTATTAATATGTTATTATATTGGTATTCTTGATCTAAAAGTTTTTTTTTATGTTGTTATTATAAAGACTGAATAGAAAAGGGTATCCTAGGAGTTTTTTTAGAAATTTGGCTTTATCACATTAATAGGAAAGAATAAACGGGATCTCTTATGAGTGGTACCAATTCTAGACGGTAGCCTACTGTGTTGTCAAGTCAGATTTCCCAGTCCGCCTGGATGGTACACTTTCTCAATGGTACCGGTACCCTTCTTCGGTGCTATTGGTGAACTTTTTTGTGATTTATAGTGGAGAGGGTAAGGAAAAGAATGAGATGGGTTTTGTAGGAAGCAGTTGCCAACTGATATTAGTTGTTAACCCAAAATTCTCGTTAATTTCTCGTTTTTGCTATGTCAACGCTATGAAATACCTCACAAACAGATAAAATAAACGGCAAGTTTATTTAAAGTTACTTATTCCAACCCAAGTTAAGCACAAACTGGGAGATTCACTAAACTGGGCTACAGTCCATCGTCACAATCAAGGTGTGAATCGAGCATAAAGGCTCTGTTCAAAAATCTCATTGCTGGTTTTATGTAACTTGTAGAGTGAGACACATTGCCAGAGTATTGT
Organism: Neoaliturus tenellus; assembly: GCA_030545055.2. Lineage (NCBI taxonomy): Eukaryota > Metazoa > Arthropoda > Insecta > Hemiptera > Cicadellidae > Neoaliturus > Neoaliturus tenellus. The sequence continues at coordinate 329,094,827 of CM061531.1, read as the reverse complement.
ACTGTCAAAACTGCCTACCATAATTTCTATGTTAAACCGCGTCTACACTGCGTAAACATTCATGGTGAACTCTGCTAACACAAACAAACAATTATTGACCATTATGCTTACATTGGAAACAAATGCCAACAAACAAATGAAAGTTTGATAAAACACTGTTCGGCTAGCGCAGACCCGAATTAACATATTAAAACACATTTCCATGTAAAACAGACAAAACAACTGATAACCATTTTGTTGTCTAACTTGATTTTCTACTGTATTGTATATTAATCTGTAAGGTATATTAATCCTCAAAGAGTTATATTGTCCATCAATGTTAACTTGATTTGTGATTTAATCAATTATATTGATTTATCAAACCATGTACATACATTGTATAATTCAGAATTTGAATTTTGCAAACTGTATAAATTTTATATGCATAAAACTAGATTAAACTTAAAAAAAAATACAGGGTGTCTCTGAACTCCTTACCGACCTTTTAAGGTATTATTCCTGGACCAAAGACAAGTCAAAATATCATATTTAAATTGTCCAAAAGTCTTTAGTTACTCACACAGCCGCCATTTTGTTTTTTTCACATAATAATTTTTATTTCCGTAACGAATGGTTGTATTCAGTTCATATTTGGTATGAATCTTTATCATACCAATGTATATTTTCAAGAAAAAAATTAATTTTTTCCACTGTATATTTTCAAAATGGTGGCCATTTTAAATTTTCAAACTGAAATATCTCAAAATCGGTAAATTTTATAAAACTTTTACAAGACACAAAAAAGTTGACAAATTAAATTAATGGTTTAATTAAATTAAACCAATGGTACCAAGTTTGTAAGGATATGACAACAAATAGGGTAACGGAGTTATTGCGATATTATCCGTGAAAAACATTGATTTTTCTGTTAAAATGGCCTTAGTTTGCATCGATTTTAATGCAAAATCAATGTTTTTCATGGATAAAATCGCAATAACTCCGTTATTCGTTGTCATATCCTTACAAACTTGGTATCATTGGTTAGATAGTTTAATTTGTCAACTTTTTTGTGTCTTGTAAAATTTTTATAAAATTTACCGATTTTGAGATATTTCAGTTTGAAAATTCAAAATGGCCCCCATTTTGAAAATATACAGTGGAAAAAATTATTTTTTTTCATGAAAATGTACATTGGTATGATAAAGGTTCATACCAAATATGAACTGAATACAACCATCCGTTACGGAAATAAAAATTATTATGTGAAAAATACAAAATGGTGGCTGTGTGAGTAACTAAAGACTTCCGGACAATTTAAATGTGATATTTTGACTTGTCTTTGGTCCAGGAATAATACCTTAAAAGGTCGGTAAGGAGTTCAGAGACACCCTGTATATATTTTTTACTCTGTTACGCTTAGTAAAGATTTTAGAAAACAATTATCTTTTTTATCATTTATCAGTGATATTGAGTTTTTTACACAAATTTGAAAAGTCATTCCAATGTTTTTCCGCATTGTCATAAACATAGTTTAACACCGTCATCTGAACGTCGGTCCATTGGAAAGACATCTGAATGTGACTATAGTTAAGAGGCACAGAGAGGAAATTCGGCGGTCCTTCTTGGAGAATCATTTTTGCATATTTATGAGTTTCTGGATCACCAGGCATTATCCTAGTTAGAGGTCCCAAATTGTAAACATAACTCTGTAACTTGAAAATCAGGTCTTGCCCATCGACTTGAGTCAAATTTGAGGTCTTCAGGACTCGCGTCACAATTGCATCTACGTCCTTTAACGTTTTTGGTAATATTGTGAAGTCAAAATGAAACGCTGCCATGACAGCTGTGACAACGCATGCTGCTATTGCCACTCTCATCGTCTGAAATGAAATAAATATATTTTCTAAGGTACTAAACGTAAACTAGAACATATTACTGCCACAGTAATCTGAAACAAATATTTAATGAGAGTACTAGAAAGCAAATTAAGTCTCATTCTCTCTCTTTCTTCGCCAAACATGGAAAATAATCTAGGTTTAAATTATACGCATTATGTTGATGATTTTTTTACCACTTTTAATCTTAGATTGCTGAACTAAAACATCTCTATACACAGAGAAATTTTGGGGTGGTGTGTTAGATGGCTTTTTCAAATTCTGTAATTTCTAAAATTATTCATTTTAACCAAGACCAGTTACCTATTTAAGTTTAGTAAGACAATGCCTCTCCTTATACAGTAAACCCTTCTTCCTAACTTAACCCATGTAAATTGTTATTACTAGTTTAAAACCTTATAATTTACAAAAGCAACTGATAAATTCACTCAAAATATTATTTATATTTTCTTTCAGTACTCACGGAAATGCTTTTTATGCCTGTCACAGTTAAAAATGTGTAAAAGTTTTACTTTATTCAGCAACAGGTTTATTTTGGGAACAACACTTTCTATTATGAGACTCATGCCGGCCGCACACCAAAACGGACGGTGTGCGGTCATTCCGTTTAACATGTCAGCAATTTGTTAGAGTTCTTACTTTTTATACACTAATTTTATAAAAAAAAGTTAAATCCAAGCTTAATTTTCGTATTGTACGTAATTGTTTTGCTCACATTTCAGGTTTTAATTTCAAATTCTAAAAATTTAAAGTTTACCATTTTTTATAAAGTTTCGTTGCTATTATCAAAGTATAATTATTTTTAAGAGAATTAATAGACATACGTACATCCATTGAATGTCAAGTTCAACATTGTTATACTCACCTTGAACTTTGATGCAATTTGATATGTCTACCCCAATATAGAACTTCAAGTCTTTATAAATTGAAGAAGATCTGCCGTGGTTCCTTTTTTCATGAATTCAATTTGCTGTCACTTAGCTCATACAAATATTTTTCATATCAGCTATATGAAATGTTTTTTTCACGTTTATTTTTATTTCTGATAAGTCTTAGTTATACGCGGGGGGATTTGTATGACTTAGTAGCTGAAAAAGACGAGACCGTAATGGCACTATTGGCTTTACCATCTGGCGAGGACAAAGACCTATACAAAGCAATGGAGGAGTTAGCAAACTCTTACCAATCAGTGACCGAACAACTGCGAGCTCATAACATTTCAGTGCTTCCGCTCGCAAGAAAAATCTTTGATAAGGGCGTCCCGAATTCGGTTCTCGAACACTTCTATTTGAATGATATAAGAAGACACTTCAACTGGCACAAAGAAGATCTTGACCATTTCCATGCCCTTTATTGCAAAATAGAAGAGAATTGGAAGGCATTTGAAGAAGCGTACAAGTATGCTATTCTATACTGGTGAAGAGTCTAAAGAGGTTCTTATTACTTTTAGTTGAGATATTGTTTTATTGTAAAGCTATTTAATTACCTTGCCACATTTTTAACTTTTACTATAACAATTTAACTGTGATTTAGTACTAAGCACTATTATATCACAAAACTTGACATTTGCTTTTTCTTTATACTTTGAGAATTTTTTTAAGTAAAATTTCTAAAAAGTACTGTCAGTCTTGATGTTTTAGTATACATGATGGCGTAACCCTTTTCATAACACAATATTAACAAAGCAGTTAAATGGTCTTTGGAAACCTTATCAGGCTGTAGATCTTAAGTTGAACAGTCCCTTCAAAAGTGGTAGGAAACTATCTAGCATAATAATGAATGTTACAGACACATTTGGAGTTGACCTAGATTTTAAAATGAACTACTTGATATGATGAGATAGAAAACAATAGCAAGTGTTAAAAGTTAGTATCTTGAATACAGTGCAGGAAATTACAGGTTTGAAATCCCACATCTCATGTGGTATCTACACTACTAGTACCGTATGAATATTTTTCCTAAATAAAAAAGCACCAAGTTACACTTTATTACAGATATTTTCTTTTGCATTGGGAGGGTTAAAGCTACTAACAAGAAGTGGAGAAATCAAAGTAAAAAGTGCTCTCAAGATAAAACTGAATTTGCCTAAAGGTTTTCTCTTCATCAACAAAAATTTATTTTTATACAGTAGAAGCTCTCAAATCCGGCCACATCGGGACCGGACCACCGGCCGGATTAACCGGTGGTTTATTGAACAAGTTAAAACGAGACCTGTATTAACGAGTGTTCCAACAATGGGGTGTATATTATGTGTGTATATTATACTATGTGTATGTGTGTATATTATGTGTGAACTATTAGGGTGTAATTAAAAATGAAGTTCTTTGTTTAAAGTTCACTAGGGATTGCCTCTTGATCGAAATTCGACTAAAGTTTCAGTTGATATGGACCCAAGATGTTTGAAAACATTTTATTAACTGAAACATCTTTTTTTCTAGCGGTTGTTCTTATACCAGCTGAATAATGATTCAATCAATTCTCCTTTTTCATAATATTAACATTGGAACTTTGAAAGCCTGTGGGGCGTAGCCCTGGAGTCCGATATGAATTAGAATGGGATTCTGCTCATCTACATATATACAAATATCGACATATATATGCTGATATTTGTCAGTAACAAAGCTACACCTCGTCTGATCCATTACAAGCATCACACTCACCCCTTCAATCATACTCACCTTAAAATACGCACCACAGAGTGTGTCGTTGTTTCAAATAAAATATCTAAAAAAATATATCTAGCCGATTTCTCCTACAATGCACACGAGCTGAGAAAAAAGGAGGAAACGAAACATGCTTGCCTATTAATATATAGATTGTTGGTGATGGTGAATTCATGTTAAAAGAACAGTTTTACTAATCGGTGATGAACAATGTTCGCAAAAATTTACTAAACAATAATATGAAGGGTATCATAATTGCCCAATCAATGCTGTGTATCAACTTAGTAACAATAATGATTTGCTCGCTCAGGCATAGTCATGTAGCTGTCATGACGATCGGACAACGGACAAACAATCGCTAGCGATGAAACTGTGTTTAATGGACAATAATATTGGTCTACTGGAAACAAAGGGCCTAATGTATGAATTGAACGGGAAGGGGGTGATAAATAACAAAAATGTCAATGGATAATATTTTCTAAGAGCGACACAAACCGTCTAGTGATCTAAATTCCGTGTTATATATCAACGATCGGTCCGTGAAACATGCAATAAAAAGATAACAATAAAAAATAGAACACAAATGTTTTTTAGAAGACATCCAAAATGGAAGAGTCTGGAAAGAGGAAATTTTACTGATATATTTTAGTGATATAACAGGGAACAAGTTGACTCTTGTCTATTTTTGCCGTGGGAAACGCCCATGGCTAAACATTTCATTTCCGGAAAACCGTGGCAGAACTATACGAGGCTGGACTAGAGGGCTTCTACTGTATTGAGAAAATTTAACGATATTCTCAATTAATTTATTTTTTGTATACTTGTCTATGTACTTAATGTGAAACTAGTGCACAGGTTGCTCAAAATCGAGCAGTTTAGTTTAAATATTATAATAATAGTTTAACTTCATAAATATAATCATTCGAATAATTCAATAATCCAATAATTGTTTCAATCCAATAATTTTTTGAAACCTGGGAATCCCTGTTTTTAAATACATTAGTCTTGGAAAGAAACCGTTGTCAACAATTATTCTCAAAAATGCCATGAGATGCATTTTATAATATCTACAGACAATTTGTAAAAGCAACTGCTCAATATGATAAAAAGTTTGTCCTATTATTTTATGATATGTTGAGTATTGTCACCATAATGGAATTGGAGGAACTAAACAATTTAACTATTGAGGAGTATTTTAAGTAAATTCACCTACAATGAATTATTTCTACCCACAGTATTAATTTTATCTTTTGAAGTGATAGTTTCTGGTATTTAACTGACTCTACCCCCCACAATTTGACTCTTTCAGTCAAGAGGCTGTAACACTGTTTGCTACTGCCTGTTAACCATGTTCTGAACATTGATGTGTAGTCCAGCCGTGGTCCAGCTCAGGTTTAGATGTATCTTGTTAAGTTTTTTTTCATCATGCTGCATGAAAAACAACTTTTCATTACTCTACACACGAAAGTACACTTTCAAAACGTAAAATGAGCTAAGAAAATAGGTTACTCCCGCTACTGCACGGCAAAATTACATAACATTAATTAATTTTCTGTGCATTTGTGGTGTATGGAAAGTAACTGTTATGGGATTTCGCGGTGCAGACTGATCATCTGTTGCATTAGGCCGTTCAGCTGTTGCAAACGCTGAGTTTCCGTGCGTATGTACCTCGACATAAGCAAGGTAACTCAGCGTTATGAGACCAGTTTTTTTCTTCTTGATACTAAGTTGAATAAACATAATGTTGTTTACAAGTTTTTCGATATCGCAATGAAAAATAATGTGCAATACTTGTCTCAAAAGTGCCAGTGCGGGGCTAGATAGTCTTTTCTACGCTTGGCTTCGCCTCGCGCGTAAATGCAATCTCTCCCAGCAATAAGTCACTTTCGACAATAGTAATAAAAACTACTATTTTTCCATCCTGTAATTATAAAAGTCTGAAAAAATGGGTGTTTGACATTGAATCATACCTATTATTATTAACCCTTTGAGTGCCGCAGCCATTCTCCCAAGTCATGTGCATAAATTGCCGTGCTAAAACCTACAATTTTGCAAGGGTTTGGGAAAAAATGTGTATAAAAAAAAGTATTCAACAGATTTTAATAATTCTTTTTTTATTTTCTTTGTAATAAAATGGGGAACATATTACATATAAATCCTTTCTTCTAAATTTATTTATATAAAAGATTATGAGTTATAACTACAAATAAAAAATAAAAAAATTCTAAATTTTCAAGTTTGGACCAAAATTTTGTGTTTATAGTATTTTTATATATTTTTTTTAGTTACACCTTGTAAAAGAGCACGAAAAACTGAACAAAAATCATACATAATATGTTATGTTACAGTGAAAATTTACATTATAACGCACTACAAACAATAATAACATAATATAACATATAACAAGCAAAAATAATATTCATACAACATACAACCAATAGCACTGATAAATCAATAATTTCACTAAACACAATAATAACGAAGTATTAGGAACAGTTTTTAGTGTAAAAGAACGAACGTAAACAATGCAACTAATCAAAATACACAGCTGTCTGCAGCGGGTAACAATCAGCTGTCAAACTGGTGTCATATTTTTATCATAATGCCATGTGACTCCAAGTAAACAGTGAAAGTGAAAAACCAGTACAATACGAAAGTTTGGAACCTGTAGAATGCCGTAAAACGAATAATCAATTAAAACTAATACGTACTATATAAAATAATAATAAAATACCGATCGTCTACTGGGTAGACGCCGGCAATTTATGCATATTTTATAACGTCTACTATGTAGACGCTGCGGCACTCAAAGGGTTAAGTAAAAATATTTCAAAATACACTATGTCAGAATTTATATTTGTTTTCGACCTCAATACACAGAATAGTCCAAATACATGAGGAGAGTTTTAATGTAAACACCACTTACAGACCAACAAGATATAAGAGTGTTTAACTTCATGTATCAGCTGTTATTTGGAAAGGTGAAAACTGTTAATCATATAAATTACATTTAATTGAGCCTTAATTGGTAGTGATGAAGTGTTTGAATTCTATTTGGTACTCAAAATGATGGGTTCATTTACTTTTTTAGTCAGAGGACTAATCTTATCTGTTGAAATATCAAAATAAATCAAATTTAAACTAGTTCACAGAAAGTAGCACAATATTCAGTTAAGAGATGCTCATCAAAACACTGATCATAGTTGTTGTAGTGAGTTGCTGTTTGGGGGACTTTTCCGACTTTGTAGTTAGACAAGATGATTTGGCGAGCAAGTTTCTAACAGATCCTCATGGCTCAGACACAGACATGTACAACGCTTTGAAAACTGTTGGGGATTCTTATGCTTTGTTGACCAAATACATACGGAATAATAATGCTTCTTTATTGGATGATTCAAAAAAGCTTTACGACCGAGGTACTCCCAATGTTTTGACACAAGTTTTCTCCACTGACAACATGAGAGTGTACTACGGCTGGTCCCAAAGTGACTTGCATTACTTCAATTTTGTCTACAATGATGTGGAAACAAAGTGGAATACATTCCAGAGAGTCTTCAAAAATGCCTCAAATTATATGTAGGCATGTATAAGTAACATGCTGTCACAAAAATGTTCAATGTCATTTAAAGAGATTTATGTTAATTATGAAATTGAGTTATCTTCAAATATACGATATGTCATAGTGTTCCTGTTTATTTTTAAATATTCTAAATGTATTTGAATGTATAATAAATTCTGGTTGGCACTTTTGTTTCATTTGTGGAAACTTTGGTACACAATTGTAATCAATCACTTAATTATTATATAGCACATGCAATCAACATACGCTGAATTTCACATTTCCATATCTAATCAACTATTAAGTTCAATTAACTTGCACCATCCCAGATTCGAACAAGTGCAACAGGTTTTTTTTTCTCTTAGTAAAAGATTAAAAAATCAGTAAATAAGAATGTTCACAAAAACACTTCTGGTGCTGTTTGTCATCAGTGTTTGTTTCGGAGACCTTTACGACGAGTTGATTCAGAAGGATGAAGAAGCCAGGAAGATATTCCTGGAACCGAGAGGGTATAAGGATCACGACATGTACAATGCGATGAACTTTGTTGGAGCCGGTTATGAATTGTTGACGAAACACTTGCGGATCCGCAACCAAACTGTTGTAGAGATGGCGAGAAAGCTGCACGAGAGAGGCATGCCCGTGATGCTGGCGGAATGCTTCTCCACGGACAACTTGCGTGTAAATTTCAACTGGAACGACGGAGATTTGCGATACTTCAACTACCTCTACCACGAGATCCAGAGCAAGTGGAACATGTTTGAGAGAGAGTATGTCAACGCTACGCTCTACATGTAGTATTACTACCAAGATAGAAGATTCATTGTTGTGAATTTTAAATACTAAATGCTAATTATATTCTATGGAAATAAAAAATCTGAATAGAGAAATCCACCAAGAGTTAAATAACAGTTATTTTAAGTCTCATTGACAAAACATAACTTCAATTTGTGGATTGAGCAAGGAAAAACTCTCTATCTCTGATAAGATCATGTCTTATTAAGATTATTACTATTGTTTAAAGTGTATAGTAAATTGTATGGCTGACATTAAATAAAATTTTGTTAAGTTGCATTGTTGAAAAAATATTGTATTAAAAAAACAGTATTATTTTGATTTTTTTAGTTAATAATGATCAACTGAATCATTACTTTTTCTTTTCCTTGAATGAAATTACTACATAATTTTTTTTGTTTGCCGTACAATATGCTGAACCTATAAAATGTTTATTAAAATAGTACTATTGTCGATATTTAGTGGTTGTTTGGCTGACTTATTTGATGACTTTGTAAAAAAAGATGAAGAGGTTAAAGCAATACTTGCTGAACCGAAAGGGACGGATGAAGAACTTTTTGAATCGCTGAGATTTGTAGCACATTCTATATACAGTTTGATAAATGAGATGCGAACTGGGAAGAAGACAGCTTTGCTGTTAGCTAAAAAGCTTTACGAAAGAGGGTATCCAGTGCTTTTTTCTCAAATATTTTATATTGAAAAGTTAAAAAAGTTTTATAACTGGGTGGAAAGTGACATGCGGTACTTTTATTCTCTTTACGGTGATGTGCGAAAGAAGTGGGAAAGATTTGAGAAATATGCTATACCACTGCAAGCTTATCCGTACAGATGATTAGAAATGAATAATTTATAATACTGTGGTTAAATGAGTAAGTATATAGCACTGATAATATCTTTTCATAGTTTTTTTTTTTTTTTTTTTTTTTTTTTTTTTACACATATGGCTTCGAAAAATTCTAAAAAGACTTAGATAACAATAAAGGCCTTTTTACTATTTTTTGTTCCTGGGCAGCACTCACCATTGAAGTATGTGATGTGATGCTAGACGTGATTGTTGTCACAGCAACGAGTTTTTTGGTCGTGCAACTAGCTCGATTGTCTAATCCCGACTGCAGTACTGGGGAGAGAATCGGGCCGCTTGCGACCAAAAAACTTGTCGCCGCAACAACTGATAACACAAAGCATTTCTTATTGTTTTTGTCCCGCAAAACATTGTGTAATCATGTATGTGTGAAGTCCGCTCTGTGGGTGTGTGTGTTTTGTGTTTTTCTGACAACTTTACTTTGAGTATCACATCACATTCTTCAATGGTGATTGCTACGCAAGAATAAGAAATAGTAAAATACATACCTCTTGCCAAAGTACAAAGTCATTTAGAAATAGAATAAAGGCCTTGATATTTGTATAATGAAGAATATAGATGAAGAATACATGTGAATAAAAATTACATCCGTAAACTAGAAAAATCACTTAAAAAAACACCCATATTTTATTTATGGTTAGTTTTTGGATAGGGCTAAATGCCTAGGTCGTTGGATTATTGTGAGGGACAGGATAAGCAGGCTTACCTTAGAAAGTGAAGGCATCCTTTTATAGCACACATAATAGACACACAACTAAACAAAAACTTGAATATTTCAAGGCCACTGGCCTCTTTGTCAACATGAAGATGAGTGGCCCACTAGGGGAAGGAAGAGAAAGTCTTTCTTTGTGTGGCAGGTCTGCCAACAAAGAAAGTTAGGTCTGCTGTTCTCTTTCAAACAAAGAAAGTCTGCTGTTGGCAGACCTGCCACACAAAGAAAGGCTTTCTCTTCCTTCCCCTAGTGGGCCACTCATCTTCATGTTGACAAAGAGGCCAGTGGCCTTGAAATATTCAAGTTTTTGTTTAGTTGTGTGTCTATTATGTGTGCTATAAAAGGATGCCTTCACTTTCTAAGGTAAGCCTGCTTATCCTGTCCCTCACAATAATCCATATTTTATTTATGTAATACGGTACTGGATTTGAAACATATATTTGCATATAATCAAAGAAATTGGTTGTTTTAAGTATAAATAGACAGTTACCAGAGCTATTTGAAAAATTACATTTATTTGACAAGGAATCTCAGGTAAAACTAAAAAGATAGAATGGCTTTTAAAACTTGGGCTACAACCCAGGACATTTTAAAATGTTTACAACATTTTAAAGTCATTCTTTGTTTGGCTCAAAGTACTGTGGCAGAAAATTTTAATGTTGAGGGATTTAAGTTATGTGATTTAAAAGTACCTTAATTAAAAGAACTCTTTGTAGAACCTTTGCAACGATGGTATTTAATATTTTTTAGTAAAATTATTAATTGATTATACAATTTTAATAACGCTTTGTTTTTTAAAGACATTCATCCAAAAACAATAGTATCTATTGAATAAAAAAATTTTCATCGACAAAAATATTATTTTACACTATTTTGAGTAAAACATGGTTTTATAAATGTATAAAATTATTTTAAAGTGCCTATTCCCTATTACATAATCACTAGGACAATAGAGTTGTTTCATAATTGTAATAAACGCTTATTATCAAATTTCATGAAACTGCCCACAATTTTAAAACATGAGAGTTGTTTTAATCTACAACATATCCCTTCTAATAACATTCAGTCTGTGTAGTATATATGACACCATCGTGTCAAAAGATGATGCTATATGCAAGCTTCTGAAGAACCCTGAGGGCATCGATGACGTCATTATAGACGAGTACAAAAGTGTAACGAAATTATTTATACAATTAGCCGAAGAAGTGAGAAACCAAAACCAAACGGTGATAGAGTGGGCGAAAAGTGTGTACGACAGAGGGGAACCAAAGTTTCTCACTTTGAAATACTCTCTCGGCAGACTAAAGCTCCATTACAATTGGGGCCACAGAGAGTCTAACTTTTTTGATTATCTCATTGACCATGCTAAAGGCAGATGGGAGGAATTTGAAGAGGCTTATAAAAACTGCACAATGGGGATATTTGAAGAGAACACAACCATTGACTATGTACAATATGTGAATAGACTTCTCAAAGAGTAACCTTGTCAGAAACTAATTTACGTTGGGATCTCTTGATAAATGAACAACAAAAGGGACAAATGCAAATCAAAACAGTCTGCCAATCTTTTTAGCCCTGCATTTAGCATTTCATATATTTAGAGTTGTGTTTATAATGTGATGATGTGTTTTTACAGCACTGAAAATACGACCGAAAATTATAACAATGTAATGTCTCTGGCCCGGCATAAATGAACTTGACCACATTGTGGATCAATCAGATTTATCGGATGAGAAGTGAAGCCACGTAGTGAATGTAGACAATGGTGCAACCAACTGTGAACCAAGTGTGCTTAAACTTTTTTTATTTTGGATGTCCATAAATGGATGGTGACCAAAACTACATTTGTTACCTACTAAAAAACTTTTTAACAACTTAAAAATAAAATAAATGTTTTAAAATACTTTTGACATTTTAAATTATGAACCAAACTTAAAAATGAAGTGTTTCTCATTTCGTTTGTTTACTATTTTAACCGTTTTATTTATTAAAGCTGAAACCATCGACATTGGTGATACTCTAGACTTAGCTGAAATCGATTACGATGAAACTCTAATGTCATTGGACGACGAAATCACTAAAATATTCACACTTCCTTGCCAAGATGAAGGGGAAACATTGATAAAAAAAATGTCAACGTTTGCAAGAATACTGTCGTCAATTAAAGAAGAATTGAGGGTTCATAACAGTAAAATATTTCCCTTAGCAAAAGCTATTCACAAGAGAGGAAAACCACAGTTTTTGTCTTGCGTGTTTTCTAGGGACACGGTGTTCCAGACATTTAAGTGGTCACAACAAGAAGCGGGGCTGTTTGACTTTGTGTACCACGATTGCGGGGCTCTCTGGGAGAGCTTTGAAACTATATATAAAGTTCACCAGATTGACTGAATTTGATAAGAGTGTAACTTAGAATAAAAATTTTGACGAAAACAATACTTTCTCCATATACTATGGTATAGGGGGAGAAAGTAAAAATGAATACTCATAATATATTGAAAAAATTATTTTACATAAATTTTGGTAAAGCTAATAATTTTTCTATTTATTTTATGACTCCAAGAATGTATACAGGTAAAGTATACATTCTTACATATTAAACTGGCTGGGTAGCTGAGTGGTTACAGTGCTCGCCTTTTATTCCAATGGTTGCCGGTTCGATCCTGAGAAAAGCCAGTAGCTTTTAAAGGTTTGATTCCGGACCCAGTTGCCATTTGTCATTGGGCTATTAGTTAATGATGCTTTCTAACAACTGGTCGATGTTAGATAGTAACAAGACCTGGAGTTTGGATCGTTCCCCGTCAAAACGTAAAAAAAGCCACTGGCGTAGACAAACACAAAAAAAAGTTTCATATGAAAGAAATCTTCAAAACAACATATTTAAGTATTTTATTGCAAGGCATTAATTCACTAAAACTCGACTTACCATATACTCGACTCTATGGATAAACAACACTCGACCTTTGCAACACCTAAATTACTTGTTGAGTACTATATGACCCACTAATCATCTTTTGCAACTTTTTTGATTCCCGCTAATAAATATCATATAGACTTTACACGTAATAAACCCAGTTCTGTCGCTACTAAGGTCACTTTTCTGCAGTGCTGTCTTTTACAGGTGCTTTTACAATGTTCACAATCAATGTTTACCGCCTTCAAAACAGTAAGTCATTACTATAACAACTGATTTTCTGTGGTCCCATTGTCATTGAGATATTGAACGGAGGGAGTAATATTACCAAGGAAAACTCAACATTTGCCAGATTCGACAGTGCTAAGTCAACATTCAGTTGAGTTTGCGGCGTTTTAAATAAATATTGCCAATAATAAAATTATATTTATTGTCATTTTTAAGACGCTGCTTTCTTTGGTTAGGGAGCAGAGTGAACGATTTCACCGTAATATTATGAAGAGAAATTTTAAATGTTAAAATGTTTGTCAATTAGTCTGAAGTCTTTGACCTAAAAATCAAACCAAAATTATTTTTTCATAACATAGGGTGAAATCACTCGCCTTCCACTGCTCACTAGCCTTCCAAATATTGAGTCCCACTAATCTGGAAATCCACCTCTTCCAAAAACAACAAAAAAATAACAATTTTTTATATTTTTTTAAGACTGGTGGACTTTTTCCACAGATATTTAGGGTATGCATATTACTGTTAGAGTAGAACAAATATTAAGTTATTAACTACACAAAGGTGTATATTTCTATATGAATTGTTCTATTAATAAATTAATTAAGCACTTTTTGTTCCTTTCTTCATTATTTTCACACAGTTTTATACCACTGCTGCTCTCAAAGAGAGGTTGTAGGGTTTTTATAAAACCAATTTGTTAATTGAAGTACAATTTTCGTGACCAGTCACAATTTTCCTGAACCAATACTTGATTTCGTCCCACACCAGTTGAGCATGCTTGCTGACGTGGAACAACATATCCAAATCATCTTCTTCCCACTTGAATGCACTTTTCACCTTGTTTTCATCCAACGGGTGTGAAAGGAAAATTGGAGTTTTCTGAGGTATGAAAGGTCGCACTTGTTGGATTACTGTTTTGTTTTTAGCTTTAATTTTGTCCCTAACCACTATCAGCAAATCAGTAAAAGTTTCAATGTCTCTTATCATCTCATCCCCTCCTCCCGAGCGTGGATTTGTCAAATTTTTCGACAATCCTTGATCGAAATGTAATATTTTTAGATAAACTCTTTGTATTTGCTGAGAAACGTTTTCATATACAAAAAGTATACAGAACACAATAAACAATAACTTCATTTGTGATGGCAAAGAAGAGTACATAAATTATGTCATTAAAGTAAACTGTTATCTTTATTGCTTTTTATTTCTCTAATTTATTTTCAATTTTAAAATTAGGAAGGTAAGAGTTATTGCGTAAGTGATATTTAATTTTATTTGATTCATCACCGGGATCGAACCTCATTTATTAACCTCATTCGATCTCATTACCAGTGATAGTTGATCTTTTTACGACGAAATAATCTAAATATATGATACTAGCATTTACCCGGCGCGCGTTGCTGCGCTCAAATTAAGTTGTTTACATAAATAAAGCTATTTTAATATAACAAAAAAAAAGATAAGTTAAGTTTTAAGTTTTTTAATATAACAAAAAAAGTCAATGGCATAGAAAGTAAGTATAGTAATATTACTGTAAGGCCAAAGGATAAACAGGCATTTTGCAAATTTAAACCCAGAATAGTCAAAGTTTGCCTTGTATCTTATTGATCGTAATTGCAAATGCAAGAGCACCTATAAGCAAAGAGGCACGTCCATGTCAAATTTCAATTCCGGAGGCCCTAAATTAATTTTAAAGTCCAGTGGAGCACAGCCCTACTAAAAAATTTATTTGCAAAACCATTCTTGGTGAGTACCTATGAGCAAAGAGGCAAGTAAAAGTAAAATTTCAACCATGGTGGCCCTAAAGTAATTTAAAGTCCAGTGGGGCGGAGCCCTAAAGAGCTTAAAAATTATATTTGCAAAACCGTTTCCTAGTGAGTAGCTATGAACAAAAAGAATAGTACATCAAATTTCAACCCCGGTGGCCCTAAAGTAATTTTAAAGTCCAGTGGGGCGGAGCCCTAAAGTGCTTAAAAACTATATGTGCAAAACAGTTTCTTAGTGAGCACCTATGAACAAAAAGAATCATCCATATAATTTTAACCCCGGTGGCCCTAAAGTGATCTTAAAGTCCAGTGGGGCGGAGCTCTAAAGATCTTAAAAAACTATATTTGCAAAACTGTTTCTTAGTAAGCACCTAAGAATAAAGAGAATCCTCTGTCAAATTTCAACCCCGGTGGCCCTAAAGTAATTTCAAGCCCTAAAGAACTTGAAAAACTATATTTGCAAAACCGTTTCTTGGTGAATAAGTATGAGCAAAGAGGCACGTCCATGTTAAATTTCAACCCTGGTGGCCCTGAAGTAATTTTGAAGTCCAATGGGGCAGAGCCCTAAAAAGCTTCAAAAACTATATTTGCAAAATTGTTTCTTAGTGAGTACCTATGGGCAAAGAGAATCGTCCATGTCAAATTTCAGCTCCGGAGGTCCTAAAGTAATTTCAATGTCCAGTGAGGCAGAGCCCTAAAGTGCTTAAAAACTATATTTGCAAAACTGTTTCTTAGTAAGCACCTAAGAATAAAGAGAATCGTCTGTTAAATTTCAACCCCGGTGGCCCTAAAGTAATTTCTAAGCCCAGTGGGGCGGAGCCCTAAAGAACTTGAAAAACTATATTTGCAAAACCGATTCTTGGTGAATAAGTATGAGCAAAGAGGCACGTCCATGTTAAATTTCAACCCTGGTGGCCCTGAAGTAATTTTGAAGTCCAATGGGGCAGAGCCCAAAAAAGCTTCAAAAACTATATTTGCAAAATTGTTTCTTAGTGAGTACCTATGGGTAAAGAGCATGGTCCATCAAATTCCAGCTCGGTCGCCCTAAAGTAATTTTGAAGACCAGTGGGGTGGAGCCCTAAAGAGTTCAAAAAAACTATATTTGCAAAACCGTTTCCTAGTGAGTACCTATTAGCAAAGAGAATCGTCCATGTCAAATTTCAGCTCCGGAGGTCCTAAAGTAATTTCAATGTCCAGTGAGGCGGAGCCCTAAAGTGCTTAAAAAACTATATTTGCAAAATCGATTCTTAGTGAGTACCTATGGGTAAAGAGCATCGTCCATCAAATTTCAACCCCGGTTTCCCTAAAGTAATTTTGAAGTCCAGTGGGGTGGAGCCCTAAAGAGCTTAAAAAACTATATTTGCAAAACTGTTTCTTAGTAAGCACCTAAGAATAAAGAGAATCCTCTGTCAAATTTCAACCCCGGTGGCCCTAAAGTAATTTCTAAGCCCTAAAGAACTTGAAACACTATATTTGCAAAACCGTTTCTTGGTGAATAAGTATGAGCAAAGAGGCACGTCCATGTTAAATTTCAACCCTGGTGGCCCTGAAGTAATTTTGAAGTCCAATGGGGCAGAGCCCTAAAAAGCTTCAAAAACTATATTTGCAAAATTGTTTCTTAGTGAGTACCTATGGGCAAAGAGAATCGTCCATGTCAAATTTCAGCTCCGGAGGTCCTAAAGTAATTTCAATGTCCAGTGAGGCAGAGCCCTAAAGTGCTTAAAAAAACTATATTTGCAAAACTGTTTCTTAGTAAGCACCTAAGAATAAAGAGAATCGTCTGTTAAATTTCAACCCCGGTGGCCCTAAAGTAATTTCTAAGCCCAGTGGGGCGGAGCCCTAAAGAACTTGAAAAACTATATTTGCAAAACCGATTCTTGGTGAATAAGTATGAGCAAAGAGGCACGTCCATGTTAAATTTCAACCCTGGTGGCCCTGAAGTAATTTTGAAGTCCAATGGGGCAGAGCCCTAAAAAGCTTCAAAAACTATATTTGCAAAATTGTTTCTTAGTGAGTACCTATGGGTAAAGAGCATCGTCCATCAAATTTCAACCCCGGTTTCCCTAAAGTAATTTTGAAGTCCAGTGGGGTGGAGCCCTAAAGAGCTTAAAAAACTATATTTGCAAAACCGTTTCCTAGTGAGTACCCATGAGCAAAGAGAATCGTCCATGTCAAATTTCAGCTCAGGAGGTCCTAAAGTAATTTCAAAGTCCAGTGAGGCAGAGCCCTAAAGTGCTTAAAAAACTATATTTGCAAAATCGTTTCTTAGTGAGTACCTATGGGCAAAGAGAATCGTCCATTAAATTTCAACCCCGGTGGCCCTAAAGTAATTTTGAAGTCCAGTGGGGTGAGCCCTAAAGAGCTTAAAAAACTATATTTGCAAAACCTATGGACCTATGGTGCACCTATGGACAAAGAGAATCGACTATGTCAAATTTCACCACATGTAGGCTTTTAAGTGTAATTGTGAGCTTCCGTAGGGCGGAGCCATAAAGACAACACAAACATCAACATTATACCTCACACCTGGTTACTTCTATGATTATAAGCATCTGCTTGAATGAAACTTTCAAATTTTTTAATTGCAGCAGTTCATTTTGTAAACACTAAATTTCTAAAACCTGACACTGCACCATTGTATGCCCTCTGGGTCAGAGCCCTTTGGACAGATTTGCACCAAACTTCACACAAACCATCCTCGAATAATGCTTACTAATGCCCGAAAGTTTCGTTGCAATCTGTTGGGCGGTTTCGGAGTCTATAGGCAACATACATATATATATATATATATATATATATATATATATATATATATATATATATATATATATATATATATATATATATATATATATATTTATATATATATATATATATATTTATATATATACAAATATATATACATACTTTCTCTTTTATAGATATAGATTACCATAAAACAAATGAAAGAAATATAATGATGACTTTTAAAAAAAGTGAAGGGCCCTATACTAAGGTTTTAATAATACAAGTCGTTCATAATTTTTATACCAAACTACCCCCTCAATACATGCATTGAAGTGCTGAAGTAGTTTTTATTTTTTTGGACTTTGGGAGAAAAGTTAATCAGCTTTTCTTTACGTCATCAGCTGTTACAAATAAACTCTACTAGTTCAACATTACTAAATTGATTAATTGAAGATTTTAACTGAAAATCTCAATAACTTTTGTTTGAATCACAAGTGTATGATAAAAGTTTTACACTGTATGATAGTTTTACCAGTTTTAAGTTGTATGATTTTCTTTTAGCGAATTTCCCATAGGGAATAAGCTATTACCGTAGGTCTCATGGTAAGACCTAAGCCCGGGACCATGTTACTTTTTTGTTTTTAGGTGCCCAGAGACCAAAAATAATAGTCATTAAAATTTATATATATATGTATATATGTATATATATATATATATATATATATATATATATATGTATATGTATATATGTGTCCCTAGACACGATAACTCTCGTAAAAATGGTCCGATTGACACCAAATTTGGTAGAGATGTGTAATCCTACGTTTATTTGGATGAGTTCGTAAACCAGACATATCGACCTAACGGAAGGGGTAGTTTTGGGGGGTTTTGTACCCCAAAAATGGGGTTTTTGCATTTTTCATATGTAATTTTTAAAATTTTTGTTTTGAAGCTTTGCTCTATCTTCATTGGTTACCGAGATATTAAAAAGTCCAAAGACAGTACATTGTATTTTGAAGCTCCAATGTTAATCTTATGGAAAATAAGGATGTGTTAATATTTCACTTATTAACCAATATATTTTTGGATGAAACTTGGTATTTAGCATCATTTAGTTGAGATTCATCCATTTAAGGTAAAAATATTGGTTTTTATACTTTTCATGGCAGCAAACCTGCATACTCTTTTCCCATGTTAATCATATGTAGAATAGGCAAACTTCTTTAGCAATGGACAGACATTGACGAAACTTAGTATATGGCTTTATATGGTCGAAATAAATTGATTTTATGCTAATAACCTACTTTTAGTGTTCCCCATGGCAGCATACCTGCATACTCTTCTATTTATCATAAGGAGACTAGACTTTTTTTCCTATTTATGAGCATGTGATGACATTTGGTTTACAGGTTTATCTGGTCAAATTTAATATTACTAATTGGGAAATTCGCTGAGTACGCAGGTCTGCTGCGACGGGGTGTTAAATAATTTGTAACATTCTGTAGAAAATGTTTTAAAAGTAGTAAAAAAAACTTGCTTTGTTGTTTCAAGTAAATAAAAAAACACTACTTTTTATAAAAAAATTCCACTTGCAAACCAAATCCGCCTTAATGAACCCTTTATTTAGAGCTATAAACCATTATTTTCGATTACAAATAAAAGAGTTCTTTGGTTTCCCATTTAACATTGCTCTTATGGGGGAAGGACGGAATCTGGATTCACTCCAACTCCCTCTTAAGTTTATGGTTGTAAAGCAACATTTCAGTTGGACGTTGACGTTAGCTTTTACTCCTGACTTTAGCCGACTCTTTAGTCACCGATTTTTTTTCCCAGGACAACTTTAAAACAGGTTTATACTAGTTGCAAAGTTGACATTGGGTACAGCAAACAAAGTTGTCATAACACTGTGGTAAGTCTTTTGGCTGTCCACTATGACAATTTCACTTCCTTCAAACCCCATTCTTGTTCAAGACAGCGGGGAGTTAATGCGAACTGCATGGTTAATCCCTAGCTGGAATATATGTAGACGGCAGGGGGTTAGTAGAAATGCTGTGGCCATGGAAATTCCTGGCTGGAACATATGTTCAAGACAGCAGGGGGAGAGGAGTGCGACGGGCATAGAAACCCCTAGCTGGAACATGAGTGGACAGTCTGTCCTGTGCCTCACCATTTCTCTTCCTTCAATATCCCATCCTTCTGGGGGCTTGCGCAAAATGCCCATCAGAGGCAGACGTGTTCAACGGTTCAGCCGGGGTCTCGAGTAATTTGCCATTTCTCCCCAGAGCCGGAGGGGGAGCACGCGTTCTCTCGGTTGGAGCAGAAGGAGCATGAGGCCGGTTTCAATGCCTACATCACCGGAATCATCGCCATCTCTCTCTCAAACTATTTGGGTGAGTTCGTTTGCTATCTGATTCAGCATCACATTTTTATTTGGCTGTATTCGAGATTTGTAAAAGTTTGTGTTTCATTTCTGATTGCAAAAAACATTAATCATTCTAATGAAAATTGTGTTTATTTAAATTTATATGCTAATCCACTGTAAGATATAAATGAGATAGAGGCTTTGACTCCGTGTAAATTTTCTATTCATTTACCTTCATTCAACTTTTTCCAATAAAATTTGCAACGGTTTAAAACTAAGCCGGGCTAATTAATGATGATTTATCACGGTAATTTAAGTCTGCCATTTTGTTTGTGAAATATTAATTTAAAGTTCTTGAGATTTCCTTAAGAAATTCCCAATTAAAACAAGATTACTTTTTGTTGGCAATGTCTTAGACCCAAATGGGAATCTCAAATTTCCAAATTTTCTAAAAGTTGTGATGTTAATTATAAGGTGGTTCTATTTAGATTTAGAACTCATTTCCTTGCCCATAAAATATTTTGTAAATATATCTCGCTTTTTTAGAATTCCCATTTCCAGAATTCCATTTAGGTAGTCAGAAACAGAAGTGAGGGTTTTGTTAAAAAAAAAAAAAAAAACCCCAACATCCTTATATTGATTTTATGCAGTTCTGTTGCAAATTTTACTTGTGGAATCTATGTTACTTTATTGAATGACCAGTTAATCTGGAATGTTTTACTAACAGCGAAGCACAAAAAGAACAAGACAAGTGTCAAACTACCATCAGCTGACTCCCACCACCTTCGAGGAGTCATCAACAGGTAATATTAAAATTATTACAAATTAAAAAATACATCGTCAAGTAAACTTTACCTTACAAAATAAGGGTGGCACGTAACTCGTAAAAGTAATTCAGTAATATTTGATACTTTTATTTCTGCAACTTAAAAAAAATTCTTTATACCTAAGCTTTTCATCAGCTTATCGAGTTTTTCCAACAACTAAGCAAGCTTCAGCAAATTAAAAGTTTTAATTTGTATAATGGATAGAAATGTGTAGGATAAACTTGTTTCGTAAAAGAATACTATTTAATGCCAATGTTGCTGTTGTGTATTTTTGTAAATAAATCACTTGTAAGTTAAATAAAAATGTGTTTTTTCCTATTAGGCTGTTCATGATGAAGGTGTCCGACTGCTTTATAGACCTGGAACAGGACGATCGTAAGTGAATATTTTGAATATTCATTTCTCATTAGTCACATCAATCGATGTTATATAATTGATATTACAATATTCATGGATTTTGACATTGATACAGTTTTTACAATTTGTTTGTTTAGTAAAGAGGAAAATTCATAGAATGTAGGGGAAATCAAGGTATTACCGGACGGCAGGGCAATTCAGTTCACCCTATTTTTAGACAAACTGAAGTATGCAGTGAGCGCTAGGACGTGCTGCTATCTAGCGGAAGTATGCAAAACAGATAGATAGTCAGAGAGCGCCCATCTTGAAAAATGTGGTGTCACGAATGATTTTATAGTTTTATTACTGACTAAGGCTGATATTCTCATTACACAGGACTGTTAATTAATAGCTTATCAGCCAATGGTATTTAGGGACCTTAAGTTTAATGTGGGATCCGATTCACAATTTCTACCTCATATATACGAATTGGTCTAATTATTAGGATGGTCTCTATGGATGTTAGTTTTCATTAGTGCGGACGTGGAATATTGCATCCACAAGCCATCGCTTATAACCATCCATAATTCGTGACTTCCAAGTAGCTGGATTTCAGGCCGTCGCCACCGTCCCATTCTATATATGAATGCTTCAGATCCTTCGATTTTTTTAATTGTAATTTGTTTAAACTGAAGTTAATTCTTGCTGTATTGTGGTATTGTTTCTTCTTTATAGTCAAAAGAAGGCTTAGAGAATTTGCCTTATCTGAATATGATTTTCACCCAAGTTAGATTCGACGATCATAAATCGTGTTTTTTTACTGGTTTGAAAGCTAAAATCTTTAATAAAAAAAAGTTAAGCTGAAATATTGAGTTACCATAACCAATAACATTGTTTTCAAACCTAGTTTTATGATAACTTACTTGAATTTTTCAGGAGATAGATACACCTTGATCATTGATTATGTTCCTTTAAGCTTAGCTGCTTCTTTTATTTATTCATGGCCATATTAATTTGAGATGTCAAATTGTTTTATTGGACTCCCTGCCCTCTAAAAGTCACCAAATTTCCTCCCACTGAGTCCTGGTCATCAAACATGCTGATTCAAGGAACATCTAGTTACAATATGAATATGGCTTTGTTTATCAACAGTGTGTGTACTGAACCTTGGAAGAAATTCAAAACTGCTTTTATTTTGATTAGTATTTTTCCGTTCACTCTCCAGTCAGATTCACCTTAAAATACTCAATAAAGCAGGCATCTCCACTACGTGGCCCGCGGGACAATTTTATACATCGCTTGGATAAAGCGTACTATAAAGTTTTAAAAATCAGTTGAAAGGGACAAATTTCCTAATTTAATTGACTGTGCTCAGAAAATGATGTAGGCGTATGTCTGTGCCAAGCCTACATTCGATATAAGCTGAACTTCATAAAAACAAGTATGGATCCAGATTATCAAGTGAGAATGTTGAAAGCTATTTGAGAGTTTCAGTTTCTTCCCAACCTGCTAATATAGATGGAATATAATAGAGAGCTGTGAAAGATGTTGCCCAATCGGTTTCAAACAATTAACAAAATGCTTTATTCAGATTCTAACGTATATTCTCACAACCAATGAACAGAATATGTAGAGCCTTTTCTAAATTGTAACTTTTCTGCGTTATTGATTGAAGACCTCCTTTTCTTTTGAGCGGGTATTCCAGATTCAACCCCCCCCCCCCCCCCCCCCCCCGGATGTAAACCATACCACCAGGAGCCCATTTTATAATCATCTACTAGTTACAACTTGTAACTTGTAATTTTCATTAGATTTGCATTTGGTAATCAGCTGATTTACAAATAATATTAGATTTTAGTGTATTATGAAACGAGCCCCATTTCACAACTGGCTGCTTGCGCCATGAGGAAAATTTAACGCAAATTTGCCGATTGGCTCTCTAAAAAACCCAAGTGAGGAGAGGACTCCTGCACTACCGAGAGTAGGGCTACATAGGTATCATAATGAATGCATCTTATATATTTTGAAATTTAATAGAAACTTCTTCTATGTTTAGTACAAACGAGTGGCTTATAGGGGCAAAAGTCCCTAATCATAAAATTAAAATAATGTAGATCCTAGTGTGTTATCGGTAATTTACTAAAAAAGTTTTTAAGAAGATTTAATTTTGATCGATAATGTTTTAGCAACATCGTTGCTTAGACCATTCGCTTTCAACAAACTCTTTACAATCTTGAGGCATTATATATAAATTTTTTAAATGAGGTTTTTTAAGAAACTAAAATAATGTAAAAAGAGGCAATGAGAAAAAACATGGCAGATGCTCAGCACCCATTTCAGGATTAATACACGTTCAATGGTGTTCATAAGACTCCATTCTTTTTTCTTCCATTGGATTATCTTGTTTGTCCATAAGTTGAAATAGTATTTTCGCCCCTGTCAGTTTTCTTATTTTTTAGCATCACAAAATTTTAACACCACTTTAAAGTCAACCGCCTTCTCTTACTATCAATTTTCGGCTCTCCTAATAAAAACACATATTTTCATAAAAACAATTAATCTCTTGTAATCATTCTACATTTTATAGTATTTTCCCCGTTCTTTCTCATTTATTTGGATGGTTTTGGACATGTTGCTGTTTTCCCTAGTCTTTGGAACAAACATCTTTAATTTAAACTCTCTCGATCCGATAATTTTACACCCAAAAGTTATCTTGGGTAGTTTTTACAGAATTCCTACACTTTGTTGGCTGCCACACTATGGATTTGAATTAATATTCAATTTTTATTCAATGTGATTATTTTATTCTTGTTTTTAAATCAAACTAAAACAAATGTTTTAATGCAAACAAAGAAAGCTTTTCTTGAACTGTGTAACTCATTTTACCCATCTCATGATGAAAATAATTATTATTTATTTGTATACATTCGCTATATTTAAAAGTTTTCTTTAATTTGAATTAGGATTTTAAAATCAACTGTAAATTTTTAATAATTTGTAAGATTATAGTGGTTTTTTATTGGATAAAAAAGTTATTATTGTATTGCCACTTTAACCATAGTATTATAGTATAACCATAAGAAAAATTGTACAGTATATTTTTGCAAAGTTTTGTTTATTTTATTCTTTACAACATGATATTGAGCACATTATTGACTTTTAAGGCTCTTAATCATTCGATAAGACCACACCGCATTGACTTGGCTTTTCCATAAATTTACTTCGGCACTAACACCACACTTTAGGACTTATACTTTGGCTCCAAATACCAAACTCTTTCGATTGTATCGTTGCATTATCTCCAGAGGTTTTGTAGTAACTTGAGTTTGATTCCGGCACCAATACCACTTTTGGTAGACGGGTTCACTTTTGATGCGAAAAGGAACTCTCCTTTCCTTTGAGACTTTTTCGATCTCTCGTTGTTTTAGTTTCCTTTGATTGTTTGGGAGATTCATGCGTTTTGAGTCGAATCTCAAGCTTCTAGTCAGCTGAGTATGTTCTATCTCCCTGACTTGTGCATCCCTACTATCACAACTGGGAGCTTGCTGTTGGTTTTCCTTCACTTTTAGGGAAACGGAAACGGATCCAGCTCCTCCAGTATCTTGCTAATCATCATTTTTTCATCAGTTTTGTACATTCACAGAGATGATGGTTCAATTTTCAGATCTGGTTTTTGGTCCAGTGTATTTTCTATTGTTCTTTCATCAGAACTTTCATTTTTTTATTTCATTTTTGTTGAACTTTCGGCCCACAGGTGATGGAGATGGCTAATGTATTCGTCCTTCAAATGTCCATTTCTTAGCAGCATCATCTTTGATTTTCTCTCGCCCAAATCCATCGTTTGTTTATTCCCTTTCATTTAATGTTTTTTGAACCTGTGGCCACTGGACCTCTCTCTCTCTCTCTCTCTTTTTCATACCAATAAATGGGTGCCACGCTAGTTGGAGTATTTGAGAGGTGTCGGTCTTTTTTTTAAGGTAAATTCCTTCCGAGAATCCAGTAAGTTGCAATGGGGAGACTTGTCATTTTTTTTTCCAATTCAGTGGAAGTACAAGAAGTAGCAGGAGTACACCCAGAAGGTCGCTACAAAACGGATAAAACCAGAATCGGACAGACTTGAGGCTTCGGCCTAGGTCCGCAAGTCCGTCCCGATCGATCTAATGAGCTCTACATTACTTGACACTGAGTATTCAATCCACTGGATAGTGCACGATACCCTCGAATAATAAATCGCCCCCTGCAGCACTTCACATCGCACTTTTTAACCCACGTTTAAATTTGGAAAATCGTAAGCTTTAAAAGAAGTGCCACCCGGGCAAACGTGGGGTCAAAAGTGACAACGGAAGATCTGCTTGGGTAGATTTACATTCGTGGGTAGAAGTGCCCCTATCACAGTCGAAACAATCCTCCGAATCAATGTAATATATCTCATACGATACATCGGGTGCAAACCGGACCGTTGGAACTGGGTCATCGCCTGAGACCCGGGGCTGCCGCAGCAAAAGCTGACGAAACAGACCCAAGGAATCGGTCTGCGTCGCCACAGACCGAGTCTGGACAATGCTGGGTTCATCAGTCTGCACAGACGATTCTGTGTAAATACTTTCTACTACCTCTTGGCCGTCCACTGTGACCCCGTCGGCCCCATCGTCAACTTCTGGATTCCCGAACAGAAGATACCTAAGCACGACGCAACTCAGGGATATTCCACCTATCGTGACCCCCACAATGGTGCTGAGAGACATTTTTGATACTTAAGTTCCCTGTTGATAAAAATTAAAGTTAGTCTAAGATATACTCGGCTGCTGAAAATTTATGTGCCACAAAAACCCTTTGTGAGGTTGTACTTGGAAATATTTACTCCATTTTACCTCATAGAATGTAATAAAAAAAATAATAGGCCTATAAAAATTGCAAGATAAATACCAGTATCACAAAATCAGAACTTCTTCCAATTTGTTTTTTATATCATGCACAAGTATGGCTGGAGATATGCTTAAGCATTAATAAAAATCTCAACCATATAGTGAACTGCAATTATTCACCAACATTCCATCTAGAATCTCAAACATTGTTGTATGCTCACAACATGTTTTGCTGCTAAGGTGGCACAGTATTATCAAATGATAACACAAGAAAGAATTGTCCATGAAGGATTCATCAAGGTTTTATCATTTGACAAGGCCACCTTTACAGCGTAACAAGTTGTGAATGTACAATAATTTTTTAGATTATTTTAACTCAGCTGTCACTTATTTTGAAACCGTATAATTTGATATTAATCTAATATTTTACTTCTAAAAAAGTGAATAAATAAGTAAATTGTGAGAAAAAACAACTTTTCAACATTATTACCAAAGAGGAAGGCAGTATAGTTACAGTTTGGTACCATTTCTCAAAATTGAAAGAACTTTGAAACTGAAAAATTAGTTCTGATGCATCATTATACTGAAAAAATAATTATTTTTAGTTACCCTCTCAAACTACATAGGGCTTTTAGATCATCCTGAGCTATAAAAGAAATATTCCATCTTGGTGCATCCCTAGGGTACCACATAAACACAGCTAGAAGTTATAAAGTAAGCTTATGTGAATGTTGGAGTGATGTTTTTCTCAGCACATCTGGCGACTAGGAATAAAACTTGAAACATTGCCTGCCACTACAGTTCCTAGCTTACACTATATAAAGCTAAATTGCTAAAAAAGTATCAAAATCATTAAAAGGAATTACAAGAATAATTAACTTTGACCACCAAAAACTGTTACAAAAACTTCACTATGGAATGACAATAATTTTAATGATGTTTCAAAACAGTTTTACTAAAAAATATGATGTGAAAGCATCAAAATTAAATTATATTTAGAATTAAATTCACAAAACAAAAAATTAATTTAACAATTGGGCATAGTTTCAGTCTCAGTTCACAGTTATTACTTTTTTTAACTGTGATAAAGAGGAAATATTTGAGTGCCAAATTTGAAGTGGGAAAATATGACGGAAAATTAACAAATGATAAGATAGGCCTAACAAGGAGAAGTAAAAGCTTTGATATCATTCCAAAAAAAGAATGCTCTTTTGACACATGAAATCAATCTGAGATTGTAATAAATTTCAGGTAATTTGTGACATAATAGCTTTCTATCAGCCTTGTTTGTGATTAGAAAGTAATTTGATGAACACAATCTACGTCGAAGGAGTGAGTGAAATGTGAAACGTCTCAAACACACTTCCTCCTCACCTTTGCAATTCCGAAGAGTTTAATTAGGTCATAAAACCATAAGTTCTTTACAAACAAATACAAAATACAAATTTCAAACAAAATGTTTTTGTTTCAATCCCGATTTTCAGCTAAAATAAAAAATCAAAAGCATTTTTTCCAATGCATTCTTGAATTATCAGCAATATAACTATAACAAAATAAAAGAAGACACTCCTCAGAGATTATTAGAAAATTGAGATGTTACAAATTGGCAAAGAATATTCTTTCGCTGAGAGAGGTCTGCCTAGAAATCTGACTAGAATACTAGTGGTGGAGCACTTACTTTGGTTAGCGTCTAGTTAGATATTATAGGAAAGTCCTCCGCCTAGTGCCGGTGGTTTTCTCGGTTTGATTACTTTTAGATTATCGGATGAAAAAAGTGTTCTCTTGACAAAAACTTTTGTCAAAGTAAATCAGTTTCTAGGGAAACAGCGTTGAATTTCTTGTTGCCAAGCTTCAAACCACTGTACAATGTGCTGTGAACAGCAGCAAAAACAACAATATTGAATATCGTTATCTTAAGTTTTTCAAATAAGTTTTACAATATGGATCCCCCTATGTGTCACGTGCATAAAGTAGGGTCTAGGCTGTGACAAGCACTCCTGGAACGGGCATGTAGGGTTTTCTAATGCTGGAAAGTCAGGGGAAAATATGGCCAGGGAAAGAGACAGAAAGCCTTGGAAGTCAGGGAAATCCACCCCAATTATGAATTTGAAGGGATTTTTCAATGCTCCACTCGACTGTAACCCCAACCATTGAAGCATTTTTAGGATTTTTGACAAACTCATGATAACAAATCAAATAATTTAAAATTTTACGCTTTTTAAACACTGTAATTTCAATAAAAAATAAATGATTTAAAATTAAATAGGTAGCAAAAAAAGGAGAGAGAACTGGCCAGTTATGGGGTAGAGGAGATTGGGTTTTCTTTTTTCTTCTTAATTTTGAGTAACTTTTTTGGAAAAATAAGAACTCTATTGCAATCTTTTATTGTTAATACATATATTGGTATGGGCTTAGAACTCAAAGTTAGTCATAAATTCCAAATATGGAACAGAAAATTTGTGCCAAATCAAATTTCCTTCAAAAATGAGATGTTTGTCACTTTCACTGAAGTTTCCAAACTAAGGATAAAAAAATAATATATTTTAAGTGCACGGTATTACCCCACTCTCCCCTACGTTTAGAAGTCAAGCCTTCCTACACCATACATCATGGAGAACGCAAACGATTAAAAATATGCTTTTAATCTAATGTTAATAATAATATTTCACATGCCACTTTTCCTCCCTTTTAATAGATTTGTTTTGACTTAAATCACTACACCAAAACATAACCAGGTTTAACGAGTTTGATTTTTTGTTACTGAAAAAAATTATTAACCTAATTAGGTTAGGTAGCCTTTTAGGTTGGTAAAATTTTCACTCTTACAACAATAGTAGTTTACGTAACTATTGTATTATGAGTGGCGTGAAGGCTGAATATAATTGTCGCTTACATTACTTTACCTACGACCAACTTAAATTTGGTAAACCATCGTAAAAATAAAGTAACACACATGTCAAAAAACGTTTAAGTTATAGGAGGTCATCTACACTAAACGTAACCACACCCGATGACACTTGATCTAATCGTTATTCTCATGAACTCACATATGATTACGCTCTTTTGAGGTTAAAGAAACTAAAACCTGATGTGTGAATCGCACAATATCTATTACAACACAACGTTTGTCAAGTTCTGAGCTCTCATTGGTCTAAAACCTTTAAAAAATGTGTATCCTGTATATTTAAGAGCTCATTTTGCAACAGGATTGTATTTGGTGTAATAATGTACCTTTTTATTATTTCGATAATGTCATAGTACATATATTTAGGTGTCAGTTTACCAATCAAGTAAGTTTTCTTTTTAAGTAAAGACTAAATTTGAAGGCCATCAATAATTTAATTCATGATGATTTGCCACCTAGATTGATATTATACTACAATACCTCAGACCGTCGTCAATACAACTAGTTTTCTTCAACGATTACTAGTTTCGGGAACAATGTCCCACTGACAAATCTTCAGAATGTCAAAGTTGAAATTAATTAAACATCTTGTTGTCGTTGAATAGTTAAAATGACACATAGGCTACACAGAACACAAAACACGATAGATTTAAAAACATGACGGAGAATTAAAGAGTGTGGCCGGCCAAAGACACGTTCCGACTTACAAACCGCGGACACGGTACGCACTCGGAAGATGACTTGATGTAGTTCATCCATTGCCCACAAGGTTAACGACATCAGGTGGGCATTGGCTGAACTACGTTGTCATCTTCCGAGTGCGTACCGTGTCCGCGGTTTGTAAGTCGGAACGTGTCTTTGGCCGGCCACACTCTTTAATTCTCCATCATGTTTTTAAATCTATCGTGCTTTGTGTTCTGTTTATGTGTCATTTTAACTATTCAATAACGACAAGATGTTTACTAAATTTCAACTTTGACATTTTGAAGATTTGACAAAGGGACATTGTTCCCGAAACTAGTAATCGTTGAAGAGAACTACTTGGATTGATGACAGTCTGAGGTGTAGTAGCCTACCATAATAGTCAATAATTTAACTTCTGCTTTCCAGCTGAGCCCAAGAGAGACGCAGTGTTTCACGTGACATTCCCGGAGGAGTGGAGTATCTCGGATCTCACCAACATGTTCAGCCCTTACGGTGAGAGCCTGCACCGAGATGTGCTTTACTAGCCTTTTTAGTGTATTTAGTATTAGCCTATTTTAGTAGTTTTGATTACAGTTACTTTAGCCTACAGCATTGCACATTCAGACACCTGGTAAACTTTGTAACTAGCTTGGGAGATCCTATGTTACTTCACTTGGAATAGATATTCCAAACAAATGCGAGTGTGAGAGAATAGTGCAATGCTGTTCTAACGTGTTATGGGCCGCGAACTCGAGGTTGATTGGAAGAGTTAAAACTGGCTATTTTACTATACTGATCCAGTACAAAACTGTTCCAAACGGATACCCGTTCCAATATAACTGTTCTGTTCTTTTTGGCACATCTCTATAAAGGATTGGGAGTGTTTAGGTTAAGGTTAATAAGGATCACCACTGGCGATGAGCAAGATAGGCCAGAAAACATAAAGATAATTCACATAAGGGTGATAAAGTATACCTATAATATTTTTGTTTAAATGTGTACCTTTTTCATTGACAAAGAGATAAGAGAATTTTTTTCTCTTCTCTTTTATCTCGAGGGGGGTACACAAATGGGTGGACTTATTACAGTTATAATCTGTCACCCTGTTATGTATTATCATCAAGAGGCCAACTTTAATCTTTATTGTGTTCAGGAATGCTCGCATGGTAGAAAAGATCTCTTTCGAGTTTTCCCAACCCCCTTGAATGCTAGTTTATTTCAAACAAGGTTATTAAGGTTATTGTAAATTATTATTAAGGTTAGGTATTATTAAGGTTATTAAGGTTATTATTAGGTTATTGTAAATTTTTACAAGGAAGCATCACATAGAGGAACTAGCAAAAACACTGAGAGGGAGCATTAGAAAATTTTATTTTTTGAGGAATATTTGTGACCATAAACTTTTAAGAACTCTCTATTATGCTCTAATTAACTCTAAATTGCAATATGGAATTCATTGTTGGGGAGGGACCTTCAAAAATTTGATCTCAAAATTAAGAACAGTACAAAATCATTTTATAAGAATTATATTATTTAAGAAAAAGAGAGAATCATCATTTAATCTATTTAAACACCTTAATCTGCCTTTACAGCATTTATACATCTTTAAGGTACTACAAATTTTCTTTATTCGGAGTGGTAATAATGAAACCGACTTGATAAGGCACAGCCATGACACACGAAGTAGAGCGGCAAATTTATTAAGAAAACCCAAAGTATCAAAATCACTAATCTCAAGATCATTTATATTTTTAGGTGCAAAAATATTTAATGAAATGCCTGCAAACTTCAAGCAGTGTAAATCTCTAAATTTGTTTAAAAATAAAATAAAACAGTGGCTTTATAATTTTGAAGATGACACCCAGCTGACTAGTATTCTAAAATAAATTATTTCATTATAGATATGTTGCAGTATAGATAATTAGTGCGTTGTTCTTTTTTCCTTTTTTTTTACATTACAGTAAAAAATCTTTTGTTTTAAAGACTAAGAAAAGGTGTGAATAATTTATCAATATTTTGTATCATGTCAGAATGTTGAAAAGTAGTTTTGATTAGTTGAACTGTGTTAGGTGTATATTATGTTGATTATTTGTAAAAAACCTGTTATAAATTTATTTATGTATGCATGTGCAAGTTTATGTTTGTGTGTATATATGTATGTAAGTTTATACGATGTATGTGTGTATGTATGTATTTGTTTGTAAAAGATGCTACACAGGCTCGTCACTTTATTTAATTTGTTACATGGTAGACTCTAAGATTTGTGTTTTTTAAGTATAGCTAAACCATCGCAACTGGTTAAAGATGGTTTTAGTATTTTCAAATAATAATATTGTAATTTATTTGTAATTATTTATTGAAAATAAATCATTATTTCATTTCATTTCATTATTTCATTAAAGCCTATTTAGATAAATTTTTTCTCTTTGATAAAAATATTGAAAACTCACCAAAAGCCTGCTTTTTAATTTAAATGTTTGCTCACGTTTTCCAAAAGCAGACATATTAGATGATCTATCAAACCAAACAAACAACAATGAAATGCTTGTATTCTAAACATAAAAGAGAAGCCCTCACTCACTGACTAACTCACTCATTCATCTCTAATTCTCCAACTTCCCGACTATCTAGTGTGCTGAAACTTGGTATACTCATTCTTTAGGCTTAAAATAGGAAAGTCTGACTATTAATATATTAATATTAATATTCACAATATTAATATTAATATTCACAATATTAATATTAATATTCACAATATTAATATTAATATTCACAATATTAATATGTATATTAATATTCACAAAGGGCACCGCCCTAGACGCCCTCAAAGTTAACATGTTATTCTTATGGAAGCAACATTTTTTGTATTCTAAATATGATTACTTAGAGAATTATTAATTTTATTAACAGCCGTTTTCATTTAAATTATTGAGGGAAGATTGCTAATAAAAAAAAGTAGAAGATATTATAGACTTGCGGCCAGTGAGCGTAGCAAACAAGGTAAACCTGAAGGCGATTGAGTGTAGCAAATGAGCTAAACCTGACGGGGAGTGAGCATATCAAAGAAGCTAAACCTGACAGCGAACGAGCTCACCTGAAGGGCCAAAAATTGCTGAAGTTGGCGTTGCAAAGCATGCCAAGTAATCTAGTTGAAGAGATAATTTTAAAAAATCTTGAATTATCTTATACTGTAAAACCAGCTCTGTTTGTAAGGGCAAAGTTTTTTTTCGCTCCAAGGATTTTTGATTTTTTTATTGAATATGG
Organism: Neoaliturus tenellus; assembly: GCA_030545055.2. Lineage (NCBI taxonomy): Eukaryota > Metazoa > Arthropoda > Insecta > Hemiptera > Cicadellidae > Neoaliturus > Neoaliturus tenellus. Next base: position 329,061,490 of record CM061531.1, on the reverse strand, counting down.
GGGTTTTGGCCACCAGAAATCAATTGAAGCTGGTCCCATGTCTTGAAAAAATTTGGTTTTTGTTCTAGAGCCCTTCAAAGTTTCCATGTTATCTTTATGGAGATTTTATTAATTGAACAAAAAACAGCTGATAACCGTAGATATAAACCAATGTGTTACATCTTTAACCTGTAGTTTAAGAAAATTATACCAAAGTGCAGCACTCCTCGGCTTGGCGAGTGAGCGAAGCGAACTAGCTCGTCTTTAAAATGGAAGAACGCGAGTGAGCAGAGCGAACAAGCGTTTTGTGAGAACAAAAGTAATAATTTTACTGATTTTTCATGTTTTTGTGTATTGTAAATGATGGTGTTCCGTTACAGGTGGTGTGTATGTGTAGTGGGTCAACAGCCACAGCGCCTACTGCAGCCTCAGTGACAAATCACAAGCCGTCAAGGTAGCCGCCTTGTTCTAATTAAAAAATAAATACCCCGTCGCAGCAGACCTGCGTACTCAGCGAATTTCCAATGGAATTTTGGTATATTTTCTATTTCCCCATAAAATCCATGGCGATGAGAGTACGTAGGTTTGCCGCCATATGGGTTTTCTAAGCAAATATAAGTTAAACACTTCCTAATGAATGTACATACCAAATTTTATCAAGATATATCAATAAATAAGCAAGATAGTAGGTTTTGTTGATTTCCCATGAGACTCACATGGAAAATATAGTTTTTTTATTTTCTCCATAACCATTTAAGCTAGGTAAAAAATTCAAAATACTAGATTGTTTGTTTTTTTAAGCTCTTTTAAATGGCTTAAGTTAAAATTGTTGAATTTTATAAATAAAAGTATAAAAAACCAAAAACCCATTTTTAACCCTTTTGAAACCCTATAAAACCCCGTTCTCATGGTCCGATCATTCTGGTTCGCGAACTCAACCTAGTAGATGCTAGCTTACACCCCTGTACCAAATTTCATCAAAATCGGAGGTTCTGTTTGAAAGTTATCGTGTTCACGGACACACACACACACACACACACATATATATATACTAGCTGTTTCCCGTCACGGCTTCGCCCGTGACTGAATTTATTTTTTAAGTAATAAATTCTTTAAAAGAGCAACAAAATCTTCTTCCTCAAGAATGACATTGAAACACAAATTACTGTGTGTTGAGCTCTGAAGGAATTTTGCAAAAAATTTTCTTAATGAGAACCATTGAGCAAAAAAGAACAACCATGTTAAATTTCAACCCCGTAGGCCCTACAGTCATTTTAAAATCATGTAGGGCGGAGCCATAAAGAACATAAAAAACTATATTTCAAAAACTGTTTCTTAGTAAACACCTATTAGCAAAACGGAGCATAAACGTTAAATTTCAACACCGTAGGATTTATGGTAATTTTGGGGATTTGTGGGGGGAAGCCCCTGGAATAATTTTGAAGTTCTATGGGGTGGAGAAAAGAGCTTCGAAAACTATATTTTCAAAGCCTTTTCTAAGTGAGCAACTATTTGGAAAACGGAGCATCCACGTTAGATTTTAATCCCTTAGCATATATGGTAATTTTGATGTTCTTTGTGGTGGAGCTCTAAAGTAAATTTGCTAAATTGTTTCTTAGTGAGCAACAATGAGCAAAGAGAAACGTCCATGTCAACTTTCAACCCCGCGGGCCCAAAGTAATTTTCAAGACTTGTGGGACGGAGCCCTAAAGAATTTCAAAATATACACTTTTTTGAAATTCTTAAGCTAAGGGGAACGTCCATGTCAAATTTCAACCCTGGAGGCCCTAAAATGTTTTTGAAGTCCTGTTGGCAGAGCCCTAAAGAACTTCGAAAACTATATTTGCAAAACCGTTTCTTAGTAAGCACTTATGAGCAAAGAGGAATTTCTATGTCAAATTTCAACCCCGTGAAGGCCCTAATGTAATTCTGAAATCCAGTGGGGTAGAGCCCTAAAGTGCTTTAAAAACTATATTTGCAAACCCTTTTCTTAGTGAGTACCCATAAGCAAAGGGAATCCTCCAACATATTTCAACTACGTGGGCCCTAGAGTAATTTGAAAGTATAGTGGGGTGCACACCTCAAGTGCTTCAAAACTATATTTGCAAAACGTTTCTTAGATTCGAAAACTATAATGTTAAAATAGCTTCTTAGTGAGCACCCATGAGCAAAGAGGAACGTCCATGTCAAAAATTTCAACCCCGCGAATGCCGTAAAGTAATTTTGAAATCCAGTGTGGCGCAGCCCTTATGTGCTTAAAAACTATATTTGCAAAACAGTTTGTTAGTACCTATGAACAGTAAAAAATTCGCTAAAAGTATATAGTAATAAAATACGAAATAAAGTAAACTGCACTTAATACAACCAAAGTACACCAGACTAAAAGTAATAGTACATCACTACAATCTTGACAATGTCAAACATAAATAAACATTATATCTCACACCTGGTTACTTCTATGCTTATAAGCATTTTCTTGCATGAAACATCATGTGGCAGATGTAAACAAACCTAATCAAATTTCCATAATCATATGTTAGAATATAAAAAATGTTGCTTCCATAAGAATAACATGGTAACTTTGAGGACGTCTAGGGCGTAGCCCTTTGTGAATATTAATATGAAAATAGTCAGACTTTCCTATTTTGAGCCTAAAGAATGAGTATACCTAATTTCAGCACTCTAGCTAGTCGGGAAGTTGGAGAATTAGTGATGAGTGAGTGGGTGAGTGAGGGCTTTGCCTTTTATAGATATAGATATATAATTTTATATATATTATTAAATTATTATTATATATATTAAATTTATTTTATATATATAACATTTATATATATACAAAAATCAGTAAATAGGGTTTGATGTGCACACCCCTAGATTGGAGTACTGACATTATTATGCATAACCTTATTGAGCTTAATTTATATATAAAATTATATATATATATATATATATATATATATATATATATATATAATTTTATATATAAATTAAGCTCAATAAGGTTATGCATAATAATGTCAGTACTCCAATCTAGGGGTGTGCACATCAAACCCTATTTACTGATTTTTGTATATATATAAATGTTATATATATAAAATAAAATGTTTTTGTACATTATACATATATATATATATAATTTTATATATAAAGTAAGCTCATTTAATTAAGATATATATCTATCAATTTGAACGAACAGTGTTTTTGGCTTCTATGGACCTCAAAACAAAAAAGTATCATGGTCCCGGGCTTAGGTCTTACCGTGACTACTACAGTAATAGCGTATTCCCTATAGGGAAATTCGCTAAAAAAAGGCCTAATTCGATTTTCAACTGCATTTGGCCATTTCAACTTTATTTACATATTGCAAGAACATGTGGTGAAGGACATGTGGGGGCAAACATTTTGGGTGAGATGTAATGGAAGGCAATCGAGGAGAAATAAAATCAAGTAAGGCAGATATGATAAAGGAAAGTTGAGACAGAAAAAACATGAAAATCAAGAAAGATGGTGAGGCCCTCTTCTAAGTATTGACTTCAATATACCGGAACAATACGATATACGATGACCCTGGCAGTAAAGAAGTAAGATGACCCTGGTAAGTAAGAAGTAATGCTATTAAACTGTAAGTATATAAAATGCTGTGTCAAATAAGATATTTTTTTATGTGTTCAGTAAAACAAAACTATCATCTCACTTCTTTTCTAAAAAGTTTTTTACTCTTCTTCGTAAGTTTATTGCATTGGCTTAAAACTTGAGCTTACATAAAAAGGTTTATTTTACCCGTAGGTTTAAATATTCTATTAAATAGGAATTTAATAGGTGTTTTGTAATTTTGACATTAGAGGATCCACAGTATGTATGGAACCTTTGTTTTTAATATTTATGGACAAATAAACTAATTACTAAACATAATGTTATATATAAAACAACCATTATGAGAAAGGAAAACTTGTTTGGTTCTACTCCAACTATTTTAGCTGTAAATAATTTACAAAAATCAGTAAATAGGGTTTGATGTGCACACCCCTAGATTGGAGTACTGACTTTATTATGCATAACCTTATTGAGCTTAATTTTAGTATTGATACAGCCTGAAACAATCGTTGTTTTTAGGTTATTGTGAGGTTTTGCGCTGATTACATGGCTCATAGATGTCCACAACCGCACATAAACTAATAGTACATTACACACACAAATATCACCTTGCAAATCGTTAAGTTTTAATAAACCTATTTGTGTGTTTGTAGTGTAGACCTACTATAGTTTACGTGTGTTTAGGGACATCTGATGAGCCGAAATTGAAGAAACAAGTCACAATAACCTAAAAACGAATATTGATTCAGGCTGTGTGTAATACTATAAAGCAATCTAGGACCAGATTTTCCATGATTAATTTTATCTATAAATTTTCATTTTAATTATCGAGTCTTCCTAAAAAGTCAAATTAGATACCCTGATTTTTTTCAATGCAACAATCTAAAAAGTTGGAGTATTCTTTAACAAAACAAAAAATTCAAACTACTGTATTTTTTTTTTTTTTTTTTTTTTATTCTAAAGGAAAAAATTGTACCAGTGAAATTGGTTTTAAGAGTAGGCTGGCTAAGGTTTGTAACATTTTTTAAAATTTCTTATGAAGTTTTTTTTTTTAATACATAAATACTTGAGGTTTGAACTACATATGTATTAAAATTTCAGTATGTTAGAACGTTAGAAGATGATATTGAAATATTAATAACTTTATTCTAAATTACGAGCATTGACAACGTTAGTTTGACTCATCTCTGATCAGATAAAAGAAAACCATCCACATAATGCTTATTACAATAAATGTAATCTTGTTAGTTTTCTTCGTAGGTGAATCTCTCCACAACAATGATTGTGCTACGTTAAAGAAACTGAGTAAAACCTTGAACAACTGGATAAAAATCCCGAAACTAGAAAATGCCAAGGTCATACTTCAAGACATTGAAAAGTTTAACGATATAGTGTGGGAAATCCGAGAGGCTATAAGAGAAAAGAATTTCACAGTATTGGAAGATATAACATCAATAATTAATGTAACCCTACCTTCCTTTGTAAAAACGTATGAAACATTGCAGAAAAAGTTAAACAAGGATAAAAGGAAAGAGATGTATAAAACATTTAATTGGACCAAAGAAACAAAGAATAGGTTTGAGTTTCTATGTGTAGATGCAAAGTTTCAATGGGAAACATTGCAAGTGGTGTATGATCTAGTGATAAGAAAAGTTATTTGAAAATTCATTCAGATAAGTTACAACTTCTATTTGTGACAATGCCTTAAGAAGATTTGCAATAATAATGGTTATCTGAAGATGATAGAAGGAAGCGTACATTTAGTGACACTCATAATTGTGTTATTCAAAACAGATGCATGTGGGAATATAACAACAGTTTTAAGTGTCTGGGATGAACGTTTTAATTCCATTCTCACAAAACCACAGCCAAACCAAGGAGACAAATTGCTTCAGGATATAGAAGACTACACGTGCATATTGTGGGAGGTAAGGAATGAGATAGCCAATTTTAATATCACTGTTATTGAAGAAATTAAATCTGTAGTGACCAACAGACTACCAGAATTTATAAGAACTTATCGGAAAACTAAAAAATCAGAATTGTCTAAAATATTTGGGTGGGGTGATAGAAAAGAAAATCGTTTAAATTATTTGATTTTAGATTCTAAACATTTATGGAAGACAACATTTGATTTGGTTGAGAGGAGACAGAGAGAGTTACAGAACGGCACAAGAGCTAATGTATTCATTTCAAGTGAAGAAATCTCAGTGGAATCTAGTTTAGAGTTGGTTCTTTTTAAATTCAATAATACATTTTTACTTAACAACAAAACTCTTTAGATAAACACAGGGAGTTTTCATAATTATGGGGTCGTGGAACTTAATTACTATTACCCATGTATTTAACTTTTTATATAATAAAACTGTGTTAAACCTCCATTGATCCCTAAACAGTGGTTACCTCCATGCTTGTAAACAAGTAAAAAACCTAAAAAACTTCGGCTCTGCAGCCTAGCCTTAAAGTTCCCTTTAATATCACTCTAGAGGAACTGTGTAATACCTGGCTGTTTCACTAATTAGGCCTACAGTTAAGGTCTGGGGTCGATTTTTCTCAATGTTCGGAGGTTCCTTCCGCGTTGTGCCCGATAGCAGGACTCTCAGTGCTGAGTTTTCTTCCGCTAGCGCCCGATTATGCCATATATAATAAGAATATTGTAACAGCAATAGATTTTGACCAGTCACACCTAGGGTCTTTTGATTTGATTCCAATCGTTTACTTGCCCTTGATCTGAGTGTGATTGGTCGATATTATTCGTTAACATCTTTTATATATACTAGTGTACTTGTTTCTCAGAACCAAGCAATTTAGTCTGAATATTTAATGTTTTTACGCTTTCAATGTAGTTTGTTGTATACCAATCTAAGATTGTGATTATCAGTAATCACTAAAAACTAAAAAAATTTTAAAAATGTTTAAATCCCAATGTTATTCTAATAGGAAAATTTCAAAATTAAATTATGGATAGAGCCTTTATTTTAAGTCCAATTCCTATCAAATTTTGGTGGAAACAACTACAGACCAAGACACCAAAATATTGGAAATTGGTTGGAAACTGTAGGGGTTTCAATAAAAAAAAACCCTTAGCGTATTAAACAAGTATAGATTTACCACCCTGTACGTACAGTAGAGTCCTGCAAACCCTGACTTTGATAACCCAGAATTCTGGTGGACTAAAATTTGAAAGCCTACCAAAGCAATAAAGTGCACTGGGTTTCAAGGTGCTAAGCGCCACATCATCGGAAATAGCCTACAGAACAGTTAAGTGCCAAATTTGTTTTTTGTGTTGTTAGATCGTTAGATGAGGTGTAAGTTTTTAGTTTATGTATTAAGTACACCGTGCAATAAATAAGCATTTTCATATGAATAACATAAACTATTCACACTTTCCTTTAGATTAACCCTTTCCCGATAATCCCAAAATATTCACTAACACAGACACCATTCAGTCCATATTAGACTAGGTTTGCAAGACTCAACTGCACTTATAATTTAAGTGTAAACATTTCGAGTAGTGTTTGAAGATGTATTTTTATCTATCTTGCATACTAGCACTAAACTTGTATGACACTATAGAAAAATGTACACAGTTATAAACTTAGTTTAAAGGTAAAATTAATTTTTTACATAACTTTGCAAAAATAAAAAAAATTAAGATTACGATGGGCTACAAAACTTTAATAAGTTACAGTGCTAAAGCTGGGTGTCCCAGGAATCAATTACTTTACCTCTGCTAGCAAAATGTTCTACATAACATGTTACCGGTCTCAAAAGAAAATTTGTCTTTGCGTTGTCACCAAGAGACCAGACAAAAAAAAAAAAAAATCAGCCTGCAGGAAGTGCGGTCCTACCTCAAATGCATTAATGAAGTTATATATATATATATAAAATATATAAAAAACTTTGGGGCCAAACATTGTTACTTTTAGTTTAATCCATTCAATTTCTGCTTAAACTCTCAACTTTTATGACCACAACCAGGATGCTTTCATTTGAAATTAAGATTCAATTGAGGATTAATGACATTGACTTTTAATATTTTAACTGGTGCACGTGTTGCCCGACATCAAGCAATTAATTTTTTTATAATACAAAAGTTAATTTAGTTCTAAATCAGTAACACCCGACCAATCCAATATTGTGAATATCAGTGATCACCAAAAACTACAGCTGACGTTAACAGATGTTTAGAATGCTCAAACAAATCTCAATGTTATTCTGATGGGAAAATTTCAAAACTAATTTGTTTATAGCGCCCTTATTTTATGTCCGATTTTCATCAATTTTTGGCGGAAACAACTAAAGACCAAGCCCTATCCCACAACATCAAAAACTTGAAAATCGGTTGAGAATTGTAAGAGAGTTCTTGACACAAAAAATCCCTTAGCGTATTAAAGAAGTATAGATTAGATCTAATTTGTCGTACTGTTTATAGTATTTGATCTCATTCCCCAATCATCAAGAAAGAATATTTTTCAAGAATATTCATCAAGAAAGAATATTCACACACTTTCGGAAGAATATTTTGGAAACATCTACATCATGAAGGACATCTTTAGTTCAAACCCATACGGGAAAGCTTGTCTTGTCAATAAATTTTCCACTAGCTTTGTGAATTTAGACTCATAAATAATTTCAAACAATGTTTGAATCTTTTTTGTTATATGGTTACATATCCAGTATCAAATTATATATATGGTACAATTAATTTTGTAACATCCTCAATAAAAATGTGGCTTATCTAAATTTGTTTATTCTCCTTACATTCGGATCGTACAAAATCTTAAATTACTCCTGAAAAATTATTTTACTTGAAAATTTATTTATTTAATGGTAATTAATAGAATTAATGAATATAGAAAGGTAATTAATTCATTTTTCCTCAATAAACTAACAATCCCTTCAATACACAGCCAAAGTTTTCAGATTTGCAATCATATGAGAAAAACACCTACTTTCAAACGATTACACTAAAAAGAACACAATTCTGAAACACCCAATAAATTGTTTAGTGCCCTTGATGCATTAAAAATAAATGTGACCACGACCAATAACCTTTTAATTGGAAAATAATTGTTGATCAAAATTATTTCTGTCGCACATCACAACAACATGCGCTTACATAACGCTGTCACCATTTGTGAGCAATAAAAGACGTTGTGAGATTTGTATCAGCCATTTGATTGTGTTCGGGGCTCGGGCGAAGTGTATAGGATGCGAGTGTGGCCAGTGTTCTGCATGGCAGCGCTCTACTCGGCCTCGCAGGTAAACGCATTCGATGACACCGCTTTACAACTAGCCCTCGATGTGGCGGACAAAGCCATCATACAAACACTGTTCAAGAAAGAAGGCAACCAAGAACTTTTGGATTACATCAATAAGTACAAACAACTGATACTACAAGTCATTCGGATAATCAAGAAAATCAACTTGAAAGACTGGCTGAAACTGAAAAGCGTTCTGGAACGACTGAAGATCGTCAAAAACATATCTTTGCCTCATTTTTCTTTCGACAAATCGAGATTCCTGGCAAAATTGAAAGGATTCGCTTTCAACCAAGATAAAATCAAAATGTACATGCCTAAACTAACCGACAACATTGAGAAAATCAAGAAAAAATTGTCTTCAGTAGGAATAGATGGGAATAAAGTGAACGAGGTGAGAACAGATGTTTCGGACGCGATGTACTTGATGTCTAAGGTTTACACCGTTTTTATGTACACAAATATGGTATTAAAAGGAGCTGCTTTTTCCAAGTTTTTCAACAAGTCAGAGACATCCACAGCAAATTCTGTTGCAGTCTAAGCCAACTTTACAGTTTTGTTAAGAAAGCTTGACTTTTTAAAAGGACACACATAGTACGATGAAATCTGTTTTATTTAATGCATTACAGCTGTTTTCTAGGTGATATTCTTTTGTTAAATACCAAAATATGATATGTGATAGAGAGGTTAAAAACTAACTGCTGTGATATTACTGTGTAAGTAAGTAGATTTAGTTGCGCAACATTAATAGATTCATTTATATGTTTATATTAAGCATTGATAAGGAGCAAGTACAATATGGTTCTGTAGGGTATTTAAATACAAATTAAGCCTTCTTTGATTGAAACTTTTTGCCAAACCATAAGATAAAAAGTAACTTATTTATTTTCCTAAAATAATGTAACAATAGAGACAATAAGTTTTTCTTAAAAATTATTACTAGTCTTATAATTAAGAATACAGGAATAGCTTAGTAGTAGTGTTATTTTCATTTTTATTTGGGTACATAAAGATAGTGTGTAAACTGAAAATAAACTCTTTGATTTTCCTATATGAATTTGATTTGTACGTTTCCACAAGTCACCATGAGATCTACCCATAGATCATTATACCCCGTTCAAAATAAATGTGCGGTGAAACGCAGATTTCAATTCCCCCACTTTTCCCGTTCCTCCCGCTGCTAAGAATCCAACCCATCAGTATCACTGAGAATTACTACAGCTGTGTAATAGAGATGTAACGGATAGTTCTTTTGGCCGGATACCGGATACCAGATATCCGGCAAGGTTCTAGGCCGGTTACATGTCTACTGTGTAATATCTCATGTCACTTTAAGCCAATGTTTTGCTTTATCGTAAACTAATGTTCTAATTTTGACGTTTGAGACAAGATGCGCTTCCAGTGGCAAGTAAAGGAAGTTATACAATCATCAGCGCTATTTCCTACTCTGAATTTTAAGGGCTAAATTAAAATAAAATCTGATTGAGAATAAAATCGGGGAATTCAGGAATGTATTGAGGAAATAATGTTTGTGGTGGGAAATAAAATTTCGTCTTTCGACCGCACATTTATTTTGAACGGGGAATAATGTTGTAAGACACTACATTAGTAAAAAAGTAATTAAATGCATGTGTGTTCAAAAATAATTTTTTAATATTTAGATAAAATTTTTAACAAAGTTAATAATAACTCAGAAAAAGTTGAAAAAGCCTACAAATCAAGCCGTGTAGTCCACCACTATTAAAATTCAAGAATCCTAAGAAGATCGCAAGTATATTAACTTCTTCCCTTATTATTTCTATCACTGTAAATGTGAATCTAAACTTGTTGAGAACAAGTTGGCAGCATTACTAATCGAGGTTTGCAGGGCCACAGGAGTCATTCTTAGGGATAGTAATGAAATAATTTATTATTATTTTATAGTGGTATCCTCCTGGATCTTGTTTTCAGAACAGTATCAAATTACACTAAGAAAAAAAGACACTTTTCAAAGTTTTAAAAGGTTTCTGTGCAGTATGATTCTGAAATAATATTTTTCAAATTAACCCTAGAGAGGTTGCACTTTTTGCTTGACACATTTTTTCGCATGGCGTCAAAATAACCGCAAATGTATTTTGGGATATATTGCAAATACATCCCAAAAAGAGTACGGTAATCAAATCTTTTTGTATTTAATTTTTATTTTCTTAGACATAATGTAACATTTACATAGTTAACATTTTATTACTTAGAAAATGAAATTTAGTTATTTCTTCATATACAAAATTTGCATGACACATTTGGTCGCATGGCGTCAAAATGACCGCAAATTGTAAATTGGGGGTATATTGCAGTAAAAGAGTAATGAAATCTTTTTGTGATTAATTTTACTTAGACAATGTAAAATTTACATAGTTAATATTTTATTACTTAGAAAAATGAAATTTAGTTATTTCTTAATCAACAAAATTTGCACGACATATTTGGTCGCATGGTGTCAAATGACCGCGCTCCACAAACAAACGTACGCACAGATCGAATGCTCGCAGCGGACCGATCGATATTTTGCTGGTGGGGGTAGGCGAAGGTGGAGGGAGACTACACTGACCGACATCGCGCTGCCTCACCCTACTGCGTAGTAAAACAAACAAAAAACTGAATGCCGCGGATCTTTTGACGACGCGCGACCGCTCTAGGGTTAAGGGTGTTTGGCCGTGAGCCTATTAGCAGGGGCAGCAATTCCCTGGACGTCACTACCCACCGCCAGTGGCGCACTACAAGTGCACTTTCAGCGTAATTAACTTACGTGGCAGAGTCAGCTGCGGAAGGTATTTTCCAAAAGTAAAGGTACAACAATTTAGGCTAAACTGAAAACATAACAATCTGGATGAATTGCAACAAGTAGATCAATGTTAACTTCAGATTTAAATTGGTGTATTTTTACCAAAAAAATTGTAAACGTATTTTGCATTTTAGTTGAAAGAGACAAGTACACCCTTTCTTATGTGGTTATGAAACTAAAATATATTATTAGTTCTTAAAACATGATTTATAATAACTGCAATCAGCTTATAATGATTTGTCGGGCTAAATTGTTGTATCAACATTTGACTAAATGTTCACTTTTAAAGCCCGAAATCCCCACATTTATTTTAAAATCACTTATTAACCATGTACTCTTATTCCTAATTTGTCATAACTGCAATCAACTTGCATTATTTATCTTATTATTAAAAATTTTTACCAATCTAATAATTCCTTCCCAGTGTTTATCCTACTTTCATTTATGCATATGAAAAATAGAATTCAAAGTTATAAGTAATATTAAAACCAATAATAAATTTTAATTTTAATATGAGACAGGCAATCATCAAGGCAAAGAAATACTTTATGATTGGGAAAACTTGGATACGTTAAGCCGCATCCGCAACTTGTTTGGCGAACACAAAATATCAACAAACATTTCTTACGAACAATTACTGATTTACATTCAATCAAAAACCAACAAACAAACAAATAAAGTTCGGCAGAGCACTATTTGGCGATCATGTTTGGCCAGTGCGGATGCAGCTTAAAAAGATTAAGCAAACATAAATTAAATGGAAACAATAACAAAAAATTCAAAATATAAAACTACAAAATAAGGAAAGGAAAAGTGAACAACTCACAAAGACTAAGACAGTATTCAAATTCCACATTGCTAATTTGCATAAAAACTTGTTTTGAACTAGTCTGGGAGGAAAAGTTTAGCCTTAAAAATTTGTAACAAGAATACTCACAATTAACAACAATGAGTTTCAACCTTTTGTATTAAAAATTAATTACTTCCGTTGCAGTATCACTAATCTTAAAATTTGTTGTTTTACAGAACAACTGATTAGCAGATTGTAAACCATCGCATATTTGTTTTATTATTCACAATAAAAGAATTTGAAACAAAGTAGTAGTAATTTAGGAAAGCCGTCAATTGATATTTCTATTGTAATGTAAATTAAGAATATAAACTTTCTGATTTCATCAGCAAACATGCTGAAGTTGACAACAATTTTTTTAGGAATAATCTTTTTCACTGAAAGATGTCATTCACATCAACTTGGGTTTGGCAAATTCACAATAGGAAATCTTTTCCGTCAACTTGATTCAAGTGTTTGTACGTTTTTGAAGACTGAGGACAAAAGAGATCCGAGGATGATGCTACTTGAAATGGAAGCTTTAAATAACGTGATTAAGGACTTGATAAAATTAGTGAAAAAACCACTGATACAGTTTAAGAAGAGACCAGCTTCACTGGCTCAAGCGCTGATCAGCAGAAATCGACCCGAATATTTGAAATTGAAAGTTGAAGAAAAGGAGTTACAAAGGAAATATAAATTTAACACTGCTCAAATTGGTCAGTTCTGGGAGTTATTCAATGATACTAAGAAGTTAAGGACGGAGTTGGCAGAAGTAGTCAAAGAAAAGCTGATGGTTCCAGACTAACAACAATATAACTTCAATTACTGTGTAAGTTTTAACCTCAACATGAAACAGGGATAGTATTATACATTAAAAAATACCACAAATCATGAACTGCATTTTTATTTACACAAATCTGATTTTCTAAATAAAAAGCAGTGCATTCTATCTACATTAATTAACTGTTAATATTACACTACATATTTATTACTGATTTAAGTAAATAATTATTTTAAAGAGAGTAAATTGGAGTTGAATGTAAAATCACGGACTTAAAAACTTCTAGTTTAATGTAAGTAATGAGATAAAATATAAAGCATGCATAACAAGACAAAAATCATCCCTAAATGGCATGATAATACACGATAATGATAAAAGAGTGCCAAAATTCCCTGAGAAAGTATGTTGTTATTTTTTATTTTCCTAACAAAACATTTGACAGAGCGGAAATCCTGGATTTTGTGCTTGTGTTTTTGTGAAAATTTGATGAAGGATACCCTAATTATCACACTGGTAAAACACCAGGTAGATAAAGCCCTGGTAGCACAGTATTATCACTTACATGAAGATAACCCTTTCTTAACAAAATAACACTAACAAGTTGAGTCAAGGTAATCTAGCTTAAGATGGGGCTAAAGTGATAAAGTGATTATTTTTCCTGTGCAGTCAAGTAGACGTTGCAGAAACTACCTGAATACGTTTTGCACTGGCGAGAAAAAATATTAAGTATTCGGTGTAAAACATTGTGGCTAAAGAATTGCTACTGCACTTCGGCATGTGAGAGACCCAAGACTTGGGTAGATGATTTTGAGGGAGGAGATTTGGCTGCGGAAAGTAAGCCTTTTAATTAATACAAGCTATTCATTGACTACGTTCATAGTCTGCGTGCCCAGAAGTTTCAGCGGCTGCCGATAGAGGCTGTCAGTATCAGGGGACTCGCAAATTAAAAATTCATCATGCAGTGCTTTACCTGCTCCCATTTTGTGAGAGGGCGTGGAAATATAAAGACAGGCTATTTGATTCCATTGTGGGAACACATGTTACGTTGCCTAGCAACAGTTTTTGTTGAAAGAAAGGTTTTGTTTTGAGTAGTTGGGAGAATAGATTAGATTGACCTGTTACATCTTGTGACTCAATAAATGAAGTTTCCTGTAATAGTCGTCTCGTTATTCCCTCTCCCAAATTGGTGACCCCTCGTACAACGAATTTTTCTAGTGCAACAAACTCTACCGTATCATGTCCCTGGAAGACCTTCAAGCTCAACTCACGGCTCTGCAAGAGGAAACTGGTCGATTGAGCGCCGATGTTCGTCGCAGCAATGACACGGGTACTGCTACAATTCATCGCGTAGCAGTGAAATTGCCACCATTCTGGGCAGATCGACCAAGCAGATCGACCATCGAAACTCGTTATGCAGCGGAAGTTGAGGACATCATTACTAAGCCTCCAGAGAAAGACCGCTACAAGACCCTGCGAACCAAACTCGTCGAGGGACTCTCTGCCAGCGAGGAACAACGTGTGAGGCAACTTATTGGCGAAGAGGACATCGGTGATCGAAAACCGTCACAGTTCCTTCGACACCTTCGCTCACTGGTTGGGACTACACAAGTTCAAGATACCTTTCTCCGAACACTGTGGCTACGCCGTCTCCCGCAGCATATCCAAGCCATCCTTACGGCCCAAAATGAACTGCCTGTCGACAGACTAGCGGAAATAGCCGACAAGATCGTGGAGGTGTCACCGGTCTTTTCACCAGTGACTGTCAGTGCTGCGAAAAAAGTCGTGGATACACGAATGGAAGATAAGGAAGTGCTATCCACTGCCGTCACCCAGCTCGCCCGACGATTGGACGCACTTGAAGCCTCTTTCAGGCGACATCGCTCTCGCTCCCATAGTCGCCATAGATCTAACTCTACCTCCGAGACGCAATCGCCATTGGGAAGTCGTTTGTGTTGGTATCATGCAAACTTTGGCGAAAAGGCTAAGAAGTGCACATCACCTTGTTCACATCAGGGAAACGCCAAGAACAGCCTGTGACGGCGGCAACAGACTGTCATGACCATAGCCGCCGAATTTTCGTCTCTGACACTACCACGAAACTGCGATTCCTAGTGGATACTGGCTCGGATATATCATGCTACCCACGACGCCTCCTTCGGGATCGACGCTCGCCAACTAACCTCGAACTTAGCGCTGCTAACGGCACTACAATCAAGACATACGGTGCCTACAACTTAACCCTCAATCTAGGACTTCGCCGAAGCTTTATTTGGCAATTTACTATTGCTGATGTGAGTGTCCCCATCATTGGATTGGATTTCCTCAGCCACTACAACCTGCTTCCAGACTGCCGACGGATGCGTCTCATTGATGCCACTACGGGTCTCTGCACTGATGGACAACTTTCAGGAATCAGACAAAGCAGCGTAAAATCAGTTGTATCCACGTCTCCATTCTCCAGAATTCTCCTGGAGTTCCCCGAGATCACTCGTCCACCTGGTCTGCCTCGTGAGGTGAAGCACAAGACACTTCATCATGTTCGGACAACTCCTGGACCGCCAACTTCGTGCCGACCAAGACGCCTCGCACCTGAGAAGTTGATCATCGCTAAGCGTGAGTTCGCCGAGATGACCCGTGTGGGTACAGCACGACCATCAGACAGTCCCTGGGCGTCTCCGCTACATTTGGCTCCAAAAGGCGAAAACGGATGGCGTCCCTGTGGAGACTACCGTGCTCTGAACGCCCGCACGATTCCCGACAGGTACCCTGTACGGCACATCCACGATTTTTCCCAGGTTCTCTCAGGTAGCACCATATTTTCAACTATAGATTTAGTTAAGGCATATCAACAGATTCCGGTTAACCCAGATGACATTTGCAAAACAGCTATTACTACACCATTTGGACTTTACGAATTCCCATTTATGACCTTTGGCCTGCGAAATGCTGGTCAAACTTTTCAAAGGTTTATAGACGAAGTTACGTTCGGCTTAGACTTTTGTTTCGCTTATATAGACGACATTCTAGTTTTTTCAAAGACTGTAGAGGAACATGAAAAACACCTAAAAACGTTATTTCAACGCCTCTCAGAGTATGGGGTTGTATTGAACTCCTCTAAATGTGTTCTTGGCGAACAACAAGTAACATTTTTAGGGTATAGAGTGTCAGTTTCAGGTATTTCCCCACCTCAGGAACGCATTACTGCGCTCCAGGAGTACCCGTTACCACAGACTATGCGAGGACTTCGCCGATTTCTGGGAATGATGAACTTCTATCGCAGATTTTTGCCCCATGCTGCAGAGCATCAAGCACCTCTACATTCTATACTCAGTGGATCGAACTCGTCAGGTTCACGTCCTGTTCCATGGACCCCTGAGCTGGAAGACGCTTTTAAGTCTTGTAAGTCTAGTCTCTCATCAATGACTCTCTTATTTCATCCTAAGCCCAATGCTCCACTAGGACTTTTTACTGATGCTTCTAATGTGTCTGTCGGAGCATGCCTTCAACAATATGTGGACGATTCATGGCAACCCCTTGGTTTTTTCTCAAAGAAATTATCACCCAAACAGAGCAGTTGGCCAGCATATTACCGAGAACTTCTCGCTGTTTATGAAGCGGTGCAGCATTTCCGCCATCTGTTGGAAACTGCATCATTCACCATTTTCACCGATCACAAGCCAATTACATTTGCTTTCAGCCAAAAACGTGACAAACTTCGTCCAGTACAGTTAAATCAACTAGCTTTCATATCTCAATTCACAACCGACATACGACACATTTCAGGATCAGCCAACATAGTCGCTGATACACTCTCTCGCGTTGAGGCTTTGTCAAACAATTCCTCCATTATAGTAGATGCCAATACTATAGCGCAATTTCAAGCAAATGACCCTGAAATTCAAAGAATCTTAAATTGTGATGTTAAAGATTCATCACTTAGTTTGACAGGTGTAAAAATACCAGGAAAAGACCTCGTAATATACTGCGAAACATCTTCTTCTAATCAACGGTGTTTATCCCGGTGTTTAAGTGTTTGTCCCGGAAACACTTAGACGTAAAGTTTTTGACTCACTACACAATCTAAGTCACCCTGGTGCTAAGGCATCTGCCAAACTGGTCTCACAACGTTACGTGTGGCCCCATATACAGCAAGATTGTCGTAACTGGGCTCGTGCGTGTCAACTGTGCCAAAGATCCAAGGTTTCACGACATGTTCATTCTCCTCTGGAAGAATTTCCATCCCCTTCAGCTCGTTTTGAACACATTCATGTTGATCTCATCGGACCACTTCCTCCAGCTGGACCATACAAATACTGCCTTACGGTCGTCGACCGATACACTAGATGGCCTGAAGTATATCCTCTTCAACAAATAACCGCTGAAGAAGTTGCACAATCTCTTGTGACCTGCTGGTTTTCGCGTTTCGGCTCACCTGCACGGATCACTACTGATCAAGGTCGTCAGTTTGAGTCCGCTCTATTTCGTGCTCTTGGCGGTACATTTGGTTCAGAGCGACATCGAACCTGCAGTTATCACCCCTGTGCTAATGGCATGGTCGAGCGGTTCCATCGGCAACTCAAGGCTGCCCTTATGTGCCATCCCGGTTCATCATGGCTGGAGGCTCTCCCTCTCGTCCTTCTAGGAATTCGAAGCGCCTTCCGCGAAGACTTGCAAGCGTCATCAGCAGAACTTGTATATGGACAGCCACTGCGTTTGCCTGGTGAATTTTT
The DNA here is from genome assembly GCA_030545055.2 of Neoaliturus tenellus. Taxonomy (NCBI): domain Eukaryota; kingdom Metazoa; phylum Arthropoda; class Insecta; order Hemiptera; family Cicadellidae; genus Neoaliturus; species Neoaliturus tenellus. Next base: position 329,043,489 of record CM061531.1, on the reverse strand, counting down.
CGTTCCTCGAGAAGGTACAGCATGTCAGGAAGACCCCTCGGATTATGCTGTCCGCCTTCGGAACCACCTGTCATCTGTCCGTCCAGTGCCTGCCACTAATCACTCCAGGACGAAGTATTTCGTACACAATAACCTCGACAAGTGTACCCACATATTCCTGCGGGACGACACCGTGAGACGTTCTCTCCAGCCGCCGTACATGGGACCCTACCCCGTTGTCCAACGAGATGGCAAGACTATGACCATCCTGCAACGAGGAGTGAAAGTACGAGTGAGTTTGGACAGGGTCAAACCGGCCTATACCCTGAGGGAAAATGACATGTCTGCCAAAATTTTGAAACCTTCGACTCCGGATCAACCAATCATTCCGTGTCAAGTGCCACCCTCCAATAAAGAAGACACACCGTACAAGACGCGCTCAGGTCGCGTCGTCAAATTTAAACCCCCCTGACTTCCTGTCTCCGTGGGGGGCTCCTGTGGGAACACATGTTACGTTGCCTAGCAACAGTTTTTGTTGAAAGAAAGGTTTTGTTTTGAGTAGTTGGGAGAATAGATTAGATTGACCTGTTACATCTTGTGACTCAATAAATGAAGTTTCCTGTAATAGTCGTCTCGTTATTCCCTCTCCCAAACCATTTTGTTAATGTTTTTCTATATTTTTAATCCACAGAATATTTAGCTATGATGGTCTTAAATTCATTTACAGTTGAGGCAAATATAATATTATCACAATTTAAACTCTCCGCCCTTATTGGTTATTTTTATAAAAACGCATACCTACCCAAGGGGAAACACTGCTTGGCCACAACTATTTGTTTTATTCTATTGTTAAGGGTTTCTTAGATTAAATATTAAATTAAGTGAGTGAATTCAAACAGCTAGCTAACAATATAAACCTGGATTATGTTTAATTTCAAAAAACATAAAACAACTGCACCGTTTTTTTAACACAGCTGGTCCTTGAGGTTGGTAGAAACAAAATAATTCCTTGTTTGCTATGTTTTGATTCCAACACAGATCATTTTACTATAAAGCTATGACAACAGCAGTAGACAGATGAATTTTATATACAAAAACCTATAGCGTTTCTATATTGATTATGGTTTTCCGAATTCATTCTTTTAACACAGCGAGTAACCACTTAAAACCTTGTTCCTTCCTTGAAAAAAAACATAAATCTCAGCACTACTTCCTGCTCATAATTTTGAAAAATTCAAATAAAATTTCATAATTTTAAACCATGTCCGCACCAGCTATACATTTTGCCACACAGTTTTCTGTAAAAGCTTATGTTTGTTGGTATTAGCATTGGATATAAATCATGAATTAGGTATTTGTTTGTTAGAAATGTCTGTTGTGTGTGTTTGCTGAGCAAGTTTTGCCCAAAGAGAGGACGAGGCTTTAAAGGGGTTATTTTTACATGTGCCTGTGGGCCTGTAGGGCGATTTCATTGGATTTATAACATAATATGGCTTCAACACCTCAAACGTTGGTGTTTGAGGTGTAGTAGACAATTGACACCAAGCAATGAATCATGAGACTCGGGTAATGTCAATTGATAAATATTAAGCAGACTGTGAAAAAAACTTTATTTTATCATGTACAAATAGATAGTTATTCAACTCTTCATTATCACGTGACTAAAGTAAATAAAACTATTAATATTCACTCACAAGGAACAAAGATAACTGAAGAAACAATGATTATCAGTCAATATTTGAGAAAGTCAGTTGGAGTGATAGAGAGACAGATCAAATTTTGTTACCAATGTTTTTAATTATTTAATTTCATAAGTTATGTAACCCTTTGGCTGCTAGAAGCCATTTTGAACATCATGTTTTTTGAGTAGCCTAGCTAGTAAGCTAGGCTACCCAAAAGTGCTGGGTATTTTCTTAATGTATAGTCTAATGAGTGTTGGACTGTTTTTGCCGATTTTACAGTAAAAAATATTTTTAAAATAGATTTTGTGATATTTTGACACTGAACAAACAACATATTGATTTTCGCATCTATCGACTCAATGTTGCTAAATTTAAGAAAATAATTCGAGAACTCGTTATTCGATCGGTTGCTAAAAAGACGATACAAGCTTCGAGCTGATGACATCGCCTACTTGCAGTTCTCGCGTTGAAGTCGTGTCTTTATATTTACGAGTACTATATTTTGTGAGTAATTTATATTTATTATTTATAATTTATAATATAAAAAATACTATGTTAGCATGATACATGCAGCGGAGTTTTCAGTTATTCTTGTTGGAGTGTTCAGAGCTGTATCTGATTTTCCTTCAATGGTTTGGGTCCTTCAATATATCAATAGAGGTATAGGAAAAATAAATATTTTTTCATAAAATTTGTTCTTACCAATAACAGTTGTTAATTGCTTAATTCTAAATCAACAGAAATCAAATAAAAACTAAGTACTAGTTTTGCATCTTGTAGAAGCACAGAGTGCATAGCAGAAGTTACTTTGAAGTTAAAATACAAATTTCATGCAAAAAAAACTTGGTTTTATGATTATAGTATCACTTGTAACGAAACTCTTATTGCGTGAACCCAATTCATATTGAGGTTAATTATTCACCTTATCTTGAATTGATGTAAATTCTTACATAAATATTAAACTTCCTTCTGTTCAAACAGACTTTCAGATGAAGAATGAAATTGCTTCTCGGTTTAGTCCTGTTGACTCTTGCACATTTAGGTTTATTAACGAATCTGTCCCGTCTCATAAAGCGTCTTGATGTGAGGCTCAGTCAACTTGTGAAGGACAGGTACGCTGGCTCACTGACGTATCTGACAGCCATCAAGCAGATGAACTCCGCTCTGTTGGAACTCGCAGAACTCATCGCCAACCCGAGATCTAACAGCGGAATCTTGCGGCTCGGGCAAGCGGTGATCAGCAGCGGAACTCCACACTTCGTTAAATACAAAATACCCGAGGAAGAACTCATCAGGAGATACAAGTGGACCTCCGTACAGCTCCAGGACTACTATGAACTCATCAACAAAACTATTGCGAGCCGTAAACAACTCGACAACATCTGTCGTAAGGTCTCCTTGGAATATAAAGTGTACAAATATTACTACAACAACAGACAACAGATTGAGATAAAGGCGAACAGAACTAGGAAGAGGAGCAAACAGCATTACAACCGTACAGTGCAGGTGCTATAGACACAGATCGTCTATTATTACATCACGGACTACAATAATACATGTGTGAATTTAATTTAAAACGAGTGAATAAAAATTGTAACACCAAAAAAAGTATTTGTACATGGTGACACATTATGACTATCCATTAAGTGTTATATTTTGTTAATGGTTTTCTTTTTGACAATCATTTAGAAAGAAAAGTCAACTTGAAGTCAAACATCAGATGTCAGTGAAAATGTAGCTGGATTCCTTAGCTTGTATCACACTGATTTGATTAATTTAATAGATTTTTCTATTTTTAAGGAAATAGTTTTAATTTTCAGTTACACATATACAATATATCTGAAATAGTACTGTGACTAGTAAACCGAGTAAAAAGCATTTGTCATGGTAAGAAATTTCAATTGTAGCCATCCTTAAAAGCAGCTCATCAAATTAATTACTTAGCTAATAAAGAAAATAGACTGATTATATATCAAGAGCAGATCAATCAAAACTGATAAGAAAATGCACATAATACTTCAACTAATATCCATCAGTTGGACTCTAGATAGAATATTGAGAACGAGATCACCATACTACTTGTACGGTAAATACTTTCAATGTTATTTAGAAATTTTAAAACAATTATTTGTGGAAATAAAAAGCCATAAGGGTAAAGATCTGGTTGATAAGCTTATGAATGAAAAGCTGCCGGTCCCAACTGCTTCCTTGGTCAGCAGAGCAGCAGCCCGGAATGGGTTTCAGAAATCTCAAACTAAAAATCTGTTGAAATTGTTAAGAGACGCACGTTTAGTTTGGAATAAAATTGCAAGCCATGCTATGATTAATGGCCTAATATCAAACTCTACTTTAAGGATAGGACTATAGCTCTTATGCTTTTTTAAGGCTGCTTCGTTTTTTTATGTCCATAAAAAGGAATTTATTGGGACACAAATAACCACATATACCTACATGTTAAAAAGATCAGGCAAAATGATGTGTGCAAGTCGTAAAATATGCTTATCAAAAGACACGAGGAGGGTCACATTTTGAAACAAAAACCTCTATGTTGAAGAATGATAATATTACTCTTATTTGCTGATTCTTTGGCAAACTTTGAAGACTGATTACTCTATATTTATTTAACATAATCCACATCAGTGCAAACATCCAAAGTTCATGGTCAGATAACAGACCGTTGATTCTTTCCCTTGAGGAGTACTAAAATCATTCAGAGAGTAAAGTTAGAAAAAAATACTATAAGCTGCCAGGAACTTTATGTCAGCAAATTAAATTTAGTAAATTATAACAAAATCTAATTCAAGAGAAAGGATAATTTATATAATGTTGAAGGAGAAAATTCCAGTGAACTAAGTAAAGAGTCCCAGTTATTTCAATTAATGACAAAAAAACTAAAAATAAATTAAACTTTAACAAAATACAGGGCTATTTGAAGCAAACGGTTGTTTGAAATATCAGTGCGAAGATTTTATTGCCAGAAACAGAAATATAAAAAAATAACATAGACAATATTATGACAAAACTAAGAGTGAAAATCCTATACTATAATACGAGGAATGTCTGAAGGGATGTGTGTTCCACGATCTCGAAATCTAGCTGTCAGATTTTGCTTAAACTTTGCAATTAAAAGTGTATTGGCCAAAAAATAAGTTTAGAAAAGGCCTCCATCCCAGGAAAAATCGAATTTTGTCAGAATTTAAGTTTAAAAATCGTAATTTTTAACATTGGTCTTATGGGTTGCTATTTTGGTAACGAAATAACAACGAAAGGTACACAAAAATAAAGGAACATTAATATTAAGCAGACTTTTTGAAACAGCTGTTAACTGTGAAGAGGTAAAGTTGGTTGTTGGGGGAAATTTAATAGCTCTAATGACACTATATCAAAACTGAATTACAACCAACGAGCAAGGCTCGGTTAACCTGGTACTATATTTAGATTCATTGAATTGTTTATGTGAAAAATAAATGTATAAGAAATGCACATTCCATAAACAATACATGTGCAAGGTTATTTTCTAATATGTCTAATGTAAACAATAATATTTTATATGAAAACTCAGAAAGAGAGGGTAGCAAAAAACAAATAGCATAGGAATATAGATTTATTTGCCTTATCACATTCTCATTCATATGGCACCAGCCTTATTCTTAAATTATGCATATGAACTTACAATCCGTACAAAATTAAATATAACAACTAACTATTCCATTAAAGGAAAATAAACTCTATGAATTCATAACAACTATTATAATTTATTATTTTTAATTAACTATTGTTTGTATTAATAATTGCTTAAATTTATTAATTTACTTCAATAAAAACATTTTAACCAATTAAAATACATGGTTAGCACACTTTTAGATCTAAACAATTTATACAGAATTTTTTTTAACAATCCTCCTTTATAAATTTATAATTTGTCAGACAGATTGAGGTTTTAGTAATAAATATTAACTTATTGACAATTAGGAAGATTTATTTGATTCTAAAATACATACATGTAGCCATTTAAAACACACATTAAAAATAATAGGAACTGTGTGCCTGATTCACAATAACTGTCAGAAATACTGTAAATAGTGTCAAAGCTAAAAAGACAAAACTTTAAGTGACCAGCTTTTAAAATACTTTTTGCCTCTAACAGTAATCTCATTGACCAGGACAAGTAATCTTGACATTAGGGGTAGTATACTCACAGAGTACCAACTATATTGGGAGTACCTAGATTTTATTACATTGATAAAAAATTAAAATTCACCTAAAAAGTGTAATGCAAGACATATCTTATTATTTGTAAGATAGAGAAAATATTATATTCCGATGACTTAAAAAAGAACAAGGTTAAAAGGTGGAAAATATAATTTTTTTCTGCCAAAACAATTTTTAAAGAATCATTTTAACTCCTTACTGTGCAGATCTTAAGAAAATGCCTATGTAAGATCACAGGTTGGTAAGAGATTAGTGATAAAAATTACATTATACATTTATTTGTGTGACTTAAAAGAAATAACAGATTAATCCTAAATTAAGCTTTTGAGAGTTAAAGACATATTTTCCAATACAAACAGAGTAAAACTTTTAAATTTTACAACAATCAATTCCTTGCACCTAATGATAATTTTAATCAAATGAGGCCTTCAATAAAATATACACATTTAAGAATAGAATTAAATAGTTGGTACATTCTAATTTGAATCCCTTAAAATTGCAACCAATCATAAGAAATTGATTTTAAGTATTTACTTACTGTAGTTACAAAATCATTTTTAACAGATAAAAATCACAGTACAAACATAATGTTTAGAAATGTCACTTGAACTTGAGGTAAGATTGAGATCTCTAGTCAGAGTCAGAGTCAAACAGTCAGAAGTAGAAAGCAGTCACACTCACCTCATGGTGTCTCCATAGGGTCTCTGTCAGTCCTGTAAAATTTATAATAATTGTAATTGGAAATGACTGAATATTGTATATTTTTATCACTATCGCTAGTCTGGAAAGTGGTCATTACTGGTGCGAATTCGACCGAGCACCGGTATACCACTTTTGGACGAGTTACGAACGATATTTTTCATCATACCACATTTAATAATTATACAGTTAGGATAAAAGTTAATAAATTTTGACCTATATAACCCCTCTTACGTTTGTATTTGTTTATCATGTATTTTTATGTTTTCAGCTGTTACAAAAAAAATTAATTAACTTGTCTTGGAATGAAAAAAAAACATTTATTGGGTGTCCCGAAAACTACTATTTGCCGGACTGTTTGCCCAACAGGCAAATCGACTAGTTTCGATCACAGCTGACTGTTCCGAAAACAATGATTATCTCAAGGGTATGATAAAAAGATATTTCACATTGCCTGCACATTTCTAATTTTTCCCATCAGGGTCAATCCATTTGAAATCACCCAAACAGAATAAAAATTGTTGCTCAACATTTTTTATTTGCCTGATTTTTTTATTATGAGTTCCCAATGGGTAGACAATCACCAAACACCATTTAAAAAAATTTTACCGGACTTGGTTTTTTTCTGGCAGCCATTTTTAAAATGGCGGTTTGGCAAATTTGTATAAAAAACGAGGTCAGCGGAAATTTTAATTGCCAAGCTATTTTTAAAGATATCAGAAAAATTCAAAAACCATTGTGTTCAGCATAAAATAAACTTCAAGTTAACATTATATTAATGTTTATTTTGTGCAAGAAAGTCAGTAAAACTCCTTCTGCAAAAACTCGAAAGAAAATCATCAATCGTTACTTTTTAAGACCATAAAAATCTAAGAAGGGAATGAGACTCACAAATAATATTTTATTTCTGTGTTGAATACTTGTATAACTACATGCAGAAGAAGTTTTAGGCCTGAGAATGCTCTCCTTTTTTTTCTAGAGCTCTTAAAAAATGGCCGAAAGCCTTTTAATACCGATTTTCTCGGGTTAATATCTAAAAAGGGACTGAATGAAAATAAGTGAAAAATATACAGAATGTTCTTTATACTAATAGGGACATCTCACAAAAAAATTATGACTGAGACTCAACTACATTTAGAGATATACATTATTGAATTTCAGTTAAAAACGCTACCCTTTTTCATTTTAGTGCAGTGCTAAGTTCATAAATATGAGCCAGAAATACTCTTGGCAGGGCTTAAATTATGTTTAAATCATTAAATTCAATAAAAAAAAACAAATGTTTTTTATTTTTAATAATAACAGACAGTGATAACAATAGTTAGAGTTATAATTCTTAAACTGAACTTACCGATACGATTGTTGCACTACACTTGCGTACAGTATTCACACAATAACGTTTTTGTAGACATTTATATTTAAAACTTTGGTTGCAACTACTTGTTAGCTGCAATTTTCATCAGAGAGTTAAATAAACATGATATTTCATTACATAGTTTATCAATTATGTTATGTGTCCTAACGGACACGGTTGTTAGCTAAAATGGAGTCACCTTTTGCACTATTTTATTAGCAGGCACCCAGGCAGTGTCATTTTTTTGAAAGTTGAAACACAGTTTTATGGTCCAGAGGGGTGAAAGAAAAGCACCAAAACATCATTGTTGTCTTGAATTATGTCTTCGATTGACATAAGTTGCCAAGCCACCACTTATCATCAGTCATAGATACAAGCAACATAGTCATTATTCGTAAGAGATGATACATTGGAAAAGTATTGAAGTTTGATGGTCATCAAAGTTTGTACCTGTAGAAGTAACAAAACATCTGATTTGATTGTCACTTATGGGGACGTATCTGTGATAGTTTCTTGTTCCTTTGACTGGTAAACAACATTCAAATCTAGTGACATCAAGTGACAATCAAATCAGATGTTTTTTTACTTCTACAGGCACAAACTTTGATGACCATCAAACTTCAATACTTTTCAAATTATCATCTCTTACGAATAATGACTATGTTGCTTGTATCTATGATGGATGCCAAGTGGTGGCTTGGCAGAATCGAAGACACAAGTCAAGACAAAAATGATGTTTTGGTGATTTTCTTTCACCTCTCTGGACCATAAAACTGTGTTTCAACTGTCAAAAATGACACTGCCTGGGTGCCTGCTAAGAAAATAGTGCGAAAGGTGACTCCATTGGAACTAGCAACCGTGTCCGTAAGGACAGATAACATAATTGATAAACTATGTAATGAAATATCATGTTTATTTAACTCTCTGATGAAAATTGCAGCTAACAAGTAATTGCAACCAATATAAATGTCTACAAAAACATTATTGTGTGAATACTGTACGCAAGTGTAGTGCAACAATCGTATCGGTAAGTTCAGTTTAAGAATTATAACTCTAACTATTGTTATCACTGTCTGTTATTATTAAAAATAAAAAACATTTGTTTTTTTTATTGAATTTAATGATTTAAACATAATTTAAGCCCTGCCAAGAGTATTTCTGGCTCATATTTATGAACTTAGCACTGCACTAAAATGAAAAAGGGTAGCGTTTTTAACTGAAATTCAATAATGTATATCTCTAAATGTAGTTGAGTCTCAGTCATAATTTTTTTGCGAGATGTCCCTATTAGTATAAAGAACATTCTGTATATTTTTCACTTATTTTCATTCAGTCCCTTTTTAGATATTAACCCAAGAAAATCGGTATTAAAAGGCTTTCGGCCATTTTTTAAGAGCTCTAGAAAAAAAAGGAGAGCATTCTCAGGCCTAAAACTTCTTCTGCATGTAGTTATACAAGTATTCAACACAGAAATAAAATATTATTTGTGAGTCTCATTCCCTTCTTAGATTTTTATGGTCTTAAAAAGTAACGATTGATGATTTTCTTTCGAGTTTTTGCAGAAGGAGTTTTACTGACTTTCTTGCACAAAATAAACATTAATATAATGTTAACTTGAAGTTTATTTTATGCTGAACAAAATGGTATTTGAATTTTTCTGATATCTTTAAAAATAGCTTGGCAATTAAAATTTTTGCTGACCTCGTTTTTTATACAAATTTGCCCAACCGCCATTTTAAAAATGGCTGCCAGAAAAAAACCAAGTCTGGTAAAAAATTTTTAAATGGTGTTTGGTGATTGTCTAACCATAGGGAACTCATGATAAAAAAATCAGGCAAATAAAAAATGTTGAGCAACATTGCCTGGGTGATTTGAAATGGATTGACCCATCAGTAGCCTGGATTTTACCTATAATCTAGATATATTGAACCTAAAGGGGAGTGAGAAAACTTCTAATATTACGGTCTTGGATATACTGAGATTTGTTGTATCAAGGTGATTTTTCGACCATCTCCGATGTACAGAGGTTCATGACAATCGTCTAATACTTATTTCCAATAGAGCCAGCAATTAGGGAATAAATGTTTTACTGTAATTAGATATTTAGATATTTGTATTTAGATATTTTGCTATTACACAAAACGATAACAGTTTATAGTTTCATAATAAGTTATTAATTAACCCTGCCATGAATTTTTTGTTACAAACTTATAAGTGCAAATTCTAAAAATTACGACGCATAAAACTAGAGCTGCAAACACACAAATAAGCATCAGACAGGACTAGAAGACGTCTGCACTCTTACACGTGTATTAAAAATGGGTTTGTAAGGTACCCTATTGTACTGACAAAAATAATTTAAAATGTATTTCGGCAAAAATGCAAACGGATGCCTAACCAACACTTTGTTTGAATGGAACACCACCAACACAATGAGTTAAATGCAAACGCAGGAAAGAAGAACAGCACTGCGAACACTTAGGAGCAGACACAGGACTAGGCAACATATGTAGAGCAACAGGTTGCAACATGAAAGAATTTAAATGAGTTCAATGATTCAATTCGTTGTTCTTTTTTTAACTTTGATATTTTGAGGTTTTGTAGTCAAAATGTCAATATGTAGAGGTTTTTAGGTTGAGCATCGTGCTGCCAAAGTTCACAATATTGAGGTTATACTAGCTAAACCCTTCAATATATTGAGGTAGAAATAATATTAGATTGATAGGCAGGTTCAAGGGGAATGGAAACACTTTGTTACATGAAGAAGTTTGATACATTGAGGCTCGATATATCATGTCTCCCCTGTACTTAACACGTGAAGCCATTTTTTGTTATCACAACTTTTCTCTTATTTCAGGACTACCGAGTTAACCAAGCCTTGACTGATGGTTTTAATTCTCTTTTGTTATATCACGGTAATCAGGTTTTGAAGTTCACGCCAACTATAACTTTCTACGGGTGAGCCTGTCTCAAAACCCATGCTTAAAAGTTGAATAATTTAATTTTTATTTACCTTTCGTTGTTATTTTGTTGCCTTAATGGCAACTAATAAGACCAATGTAAAAAAATTACAATTTATGAACTTGAAATTCCTGGGGTTGAGGCTGTTTCTAATCTTATTTTTAGACCAAAATACTCTTAAGTGCAAAGTTTAAGCAACATTTACTCACTAGATTTCAAGATCGAGAGAAAATACATCGCCATAGACACTCCTCGTATTAATGTATAGGATTTTAATGTTTGAGGAGTCTCTGTTCATTGCTTTGCAAAAAAAGTTTTAGATTTAACTTTTTCTTTTCGTAAAGCCCTTAAAGTTAGTTTTTCATCCATGACATTATCTAAAGAAATAATTTTTATTGAATTGAAAACTAAAACAGTAAAACATGGAAAAGAGAAGACATGGTAAAATCAGAATAGAGGTACCGGTAATTGAACAACTGTAATTTCAATTCAATTGGATTAATGTGACACATTAGACTACACAAAGGAACACTTGTTAGAAATTACATTAATATATTACAGATGAAATAAAAAGGAAGAGTCGTCAAATAGTAGTAGAGAGCCAATTGTGAATAAAATCTTCAACAAGTAAAAATATCTCAGCCATAATCTGTATTACAATTTGAGTGGTAGATGACAAAATAATGCCTCGAGAGAAAATCAAGAATACTTTCAAATGTTGTCACTAATGATGTATTTAAAATTAAACACACTGTCACAATTCCTTAAAATTTTTGGAAATAGTACACTTTAATGTAGTGACGACTTTTCGGTTACTTAAAATATAACTGTTGCTAGTCATGATGTTGAATACTCACTTTGTTCGCAAATCTTCATATTTTGCAGCCACTCAGGGGTTCTCCAACCTTGACTTTTTGGTTTGGACACAGGTTGAACTTGTAATCCTTGGGGGCCTCGAATATCAGCACTAGCGTGGAGCCCATCCTGAACTCCCCCACTTGCTCCCCTTTGCTCCACTTGCAGTTCATCTGCACATCTTTGTGTCTGGTGCCATCCCTCCATCTGAATGTGTTGGTTGCCAAGGTCTGGAATAGACAAAGGATGATTAAGTTTTCAACTGGATGAATCACACAGGTTAATTCTGAGTCAATAACAGGTTTTTTAAGCACCTTCTATAGGAGCTTAGTTAGTTTATTTTTACTCAAAGTGCTAACTAATTCGTTTTAGATTTATATTTCTGTTTCAGTAAGGCTAGGTATGCACCACTTCAGATCTAAGCTCAACAAAGCGGAGATCAAATCTTCTACCACAGCATTTTTTACTTCAACATGCTACTTTTGACAAATTCCTGATACATGTGCACAAAAAGTCTAGTGATTTGGCGGAATCACAAGACAAAGTTTGAACGATTATATTTAATAAATACAGCAACGAATTTGGAGTTTTATTTTTTATTTTGTTCCAACTCTTGCAAAGAGATCAAGGAGGTCTCTTACAACAAAGCTTTGGTTGCTAATTCCGTTGGCCTACTTTGACGAGTCAATCTCGCACAGCCGCTCGGACACTAAACGAGGTATTCTCTCATCACATGATAGTAGTAGCAGTTACAGCTTTCCCTAAAAGGTAGCAGCACGTACTGGCTCACTTTAATACACTACCTTAGTTTTACTAAGATTGCATTCTATCGGTTTGTAATCCTGGCCCGCAGAGAGTAATTGTTTTATTATTAATTGTTTTATCTTTTCCTTTCACTGGTTACACTACTGGACAAAATGGTCACTTAATTTCTCTTTATGTTTTGTAACTCTTTGCATGTATTTTTGTATGAGAAATAAATTCATTTATTCAGTTTATACCGTAAAAAAACTAGTGCAAGTTTTGAAGTTGTGTTTATATACTGGTGCTGCTTACTAGTTACTAGTAGCTTGGAATTGGCCGAAACTTACAGATTTATTGATAGTTCTGTAATATATTCCATTGAAGAGGATAGTGAATATGAATTTGTGAACCAAGAGAGATTTAAATAGCGGATGACCAAAATTCCAATTCTGAAATTGTCAGAAAAAGTGGAATTTCTGAGGTTCACTATGCAATAGAAAAGGAGTAGGCCAATGTTTAAAAAAATAAGGCTGCTATAATTTTAAAACAAATTTTCCTGGGAAAATTTACTTCCAAAAAAGGTAGGTTATTGCATGCAGGCACACCTTGTCAGCGTAGACTTTGACGGAGCCGACGCTGGTTGCACCGACAGCTGTCATGCTGAAGAAGCCATGTTTCCAGCGGCCGACGTAGACTACGCGCTCGTTGAGGCTGTACAGTCCGGGAAGCCAGCCAGCAATCAGTGGGTTCACACTCAACAGCTCCCCTGCAACACGGAGCACGCAATCACTCATTGTACTCGACATGCTAAACTGTACTCATGACTGGGACGGTGGCGACGTCCTGTAATTCTGCTACTTGGAGGTCACGAATTGTGGATAGTTATAAGCGATGGCTTGTGGATGCAGTATTCCCTAGTGGGGATTAACGTCCGCACTAGTGAATACTAGTTCATCCATAAAGACCATCCTCATAATTAGACTAATTCTTAGATATGAGGTCAAAATTGTGGTTCGTATCCCACGTATAACTGAAGGTCCCTATAGATACCATTGACTATTGGGCTATGAATTAACAGTCCTGTCTAAGGAGAATGTCGGCCTTAGTCAGTAACAAGACTACAAGACCGCGCCACAATCATACTACACTCATCTCTCATTCATACTTGGCTTTAAACTACATATTGAGTTAGGTCGCCATTTCAGTAAAGGTGTTAACATGCACTTCCCTTGTTGATATATTAGTGAAAACATAGGAAAATATTTTTCATGTTGATAAATGGTTTTTTCATCATACAGTGGTTTTCTGTCCTGTTATTAGTCCGCAATAAGTCATAGTTTATCATCACCAAAATAGTGCTCGGTAAAAACATGTTCATTTTTACAGTGTAGTAACCTAAAAAATTATGTTTTTCTTTCTTCAACAAAAACTTTTACCCAACCGAATTAACCAAGAATAAACAAAAAAGGACTTGCAGACGGTTTTCTAAGGCAAGATTTTGACACATGTATAATTTATGTATCAGCTGTTTGATTAAAGAAAAGTGAAATAAAAAATATATATAAAAACTACGCGGCATGTTTTCTAAGTAAGTACTGTTTTGAAATAAAAATATAAACTAGGAGAAATTTTTTTATGTTATTTTTACATGAAACCCTGTACTTTTGTTAACTTTTCTAAATAATTTCCGCCATTACTAAGACACTTGTCATATCGTCCAATTAGCTTTACAATTTCATTGTCATATGATTCTGCCGCCTGCCTCGAGACACACAATAATACAACCATTTGACATCATCGTCATTGTCTTGGCGCACCCCGCCTAGGCCTTTCTTCAAATGAACGTGTGGTAGTCACTTGGTGCTAGATCAGACTGTAGGGAGGATGATTTAGTTTTTCCCGACCAAATTCTCAGATCAAATTCTGGATTCGATAAGTCACATGTGGACGGGCATTATCGTGAAGCAAAATGATGCTGTTAATCATCATGCACATTTGGACGGCCATCTTTAAAGCCCTAACCCACTTTCGTACCATTCCATCACTCATGTTTTCTAGGTACACTATAAAGATCTAGCGATGAATATCGATCGGTTTCAGGCCTTGATCCTAGAGAAAACTGATAACAGGCCGTACTTCGCAGTCGGTGGTACTCTCTATGAGCAAAAGCTTCTTAAACATTTGAAAAAGTGTGAATACAGCGCCGAAAATGCGGTAATGGTATCCATGTGTTGCCAACAGATGTAGGTACACAACGCGCATGAGCAGATCGCCAACCGCAGCACTGCAGTGGCAAGATTTAAAAACAATACTTACTTTAAAAAAACATGCCTCATATTAAACTAAGTAGATATTGGCAGCCTAATCAAATTATAATTTATTTTTAAATAACTTATTACCTACCATTAAAAATACAAATTTTTTGTGAGATGAAAACTGTACATTACTCGTAAAATATGTCATTTTTAATTGCATAATGCACAAGCCACTTTTGGTCATTGTAGTGTAAACTACTTTTAAAATAGCCTATAATGATTTTTTAACTGAAGACTAGGTATAAGCATTGAAATTTAACAGAAAACAGAGTTACTCTCTGATTTTTAGCGAATTTCCCTATAGGGAATACGCTATTACGGTAGTAGTCACGGTAAGACCTAAGCCCGGGACCATGATACTTTTTCGTTTTGAGGTCCCTAGAAGCCAAAAACACCGTTCGTTCAAATTGATATATATGTCCGTTAACACGATAACTTTTGAACGGAACCTCCGATTTTGATGAAATTTGGTACAGGGGTGTAAGCCAGCATCTACTAGGTTGAGTTCGCGAACCAGAATGATCGGACCATTGGAACGGGGTTTTATGGGGTTTCAAAAGGGTTAAAAATGGGTTTTTGGCATTTTTTGACCTTAATTTTTAAAATTCAACAATTTTAACTGAAACCATTTAAAAGAGCTTAAAAAAACAAACGATTTGGTATTTTGAATTTTTATCTTAGCATAACTGGTTACGGGGAAAATCAAAAAATGTGTTTTCCATGTTATTCTTATGGGAAATCAAGAAAAGCCTATATCTTGTTTATTTATTGACATAACTTAATCAAATTTGGTATGTACATTATCTAGATAAGGTTTAACTTATACTTGCTTACAAAACCCATATGGCGGCAAACCTACATACTCACCCCCATGGGGTTTATGGGGAAAATAAACAGAACACCATAACCTTATAAAATTTGGTATGTACAATCACTAGGTAGGATTTAACTTATATTTACCAACTAAACCCATATTATGGCGGCAAACCTACATATTCTCATCCCCATGGATTTTATGGGGAAATAAAATATACCAAAATTCCATTGGAAATTCGCTGAGTACGCAGGTCTGCTGCGACGGGGGTATTTTATCTCTTACAGTGAAAAAAACATTTTAATTTTCAACCTTATGACGTTTTGAGGGTAATATATTTTTACAACATCATAATCAGGATTATTTACTGAAAATTATATATTTTATAAGAATCTTCTTCTACATATAGTATCGAAAGTTCTTAAAAATATAATCTCCACTAAAGGCCATTTATCATGGCAAAATTCTGCCTCATAGACTTAAAAAAAAGATGAAAGTTCATTTTGAATGGAGTGACGGTTGATGGGTAAAAAACTAGGTATTGTTTTTAAAACAAGACACAAGGCCTTGAATTTTCGAGATAAATCTAAATAAGGTCACTGAGGAAAACGTGAATTTTGATAAGCAGATCCCAAGCAGTGCACTTAAGGTTATTAAGGCAGTGCACATTTTTCACCTTATTTGATAACTTTACAGATTAGCAATGTCCCGCAGGAAATTTACCAAATTTCCAACCTGACCAAATTTCTTTGGGTTGCTTTCAGCAAAATTAGTGCCATTTCCCAAAATCTGTCTAGCAGAACAGTTGGAAAGTTCGTAGTGTATCACCAGCCTAGACCACAAAGGTTATCTGAAGCCACGCGAGATAGTACTCAATGGTGGCACCACCAGCCAAACTGACAAAATTAGCGGATTTTTGATAACCCTGACTGATACTACCAGTGCTCTAAGATCAATGCCTTCCTTGTTCATTGAAATTGTTTAAAAAATTTCACCTAGACCTACATGAAAGAATTTTTCTACCAATTAATCGAAATCAATCCTAGGGGAATCTTAGAAACCGGTACGAATAAAACGTTTTTTCTTATCATAAGTTGTTGCAATCATGCGGGATGTGATAAATAGGGCCTATTTATATTCATTTAGCCAATATAGGCCTATATAACATGTTTAGCCTATAACATGTTTATATAAACCGTAGGCCTATAATTAAATTAATTATGTATAATAAGTCATAAGTCTTAATTATAATGTATCTAGTATAATGAAAACGTTACGGTATACTATTCTTACAAGAAAAAAAAAAATATATATATATACTGTATATATATATATATATATATATATATATATATATATATATATATATATATATTCAGTCAATAGACAGAATTCCCTCTCAACCGTCTTAGATCCCCTTATTTTCTTCACAGTCAGCTATTATTTTTATTTCACCATTGAAAACTAGAGTAGATATTAACACTGAAGATTGTGTTACATCTTCTAATTGCAATTGCAAGGGCTTCTTTTTTCATCTCAAAATAGGCCTAAGCAAATTTGTTTATGGAAAAGCAAAACAACTGCATTAAGTTGAGAAATTATGTAGGCTAGCTGGAATAATGTTGAGTGAATCTGATTGGTTTGATTTTTTTCAACAGGAGAATTGGGAAAAATTCGGGGAATTGAAACCCGCAGTTCGACCGTACAATAATTTTGAACAAACTCTGGTAAAGTACGGTATCTCTTAAGTTTTATCTGTTTTTACCACTTATTATGATGCAAAATTCCTTATGTTCAATCATCTATATGTTATTTACTCATTGGAGTTGATTAATGTGAGCAGTAAAAAAATATGAAATTTGAAAATTAATTTGGATATGTTTACATATCTTTATTATTTTGAGAGAACTGCACGAGTTTAAGACGTACAATATAACAAGTTCAGGAGTATTGAAATACCTACACATGTATTATTTCAAAATAAAAATAAATTTGACAGAACAAATAATACAATTTCATTCAGACATCTTGCAAAAAAATTAATTTGGTAAAAGCGGTATCATTTTACTAGTTAAAGTCATACGAAAAGGAGAGCTTGACTAAATTTTACCAAAAAGTAAAAGGCCAAAAATATTCTAATCTAAAACATATTCGTGGGTCAATACCTTGAAAATGCCTCCTGAAGTTCACTTGCCACTCGACGGGAGAATGGAATCTGTGATAATCTCCGGGAGCTAAATACACAACTGCTTGGTACAAAACGTTCTTGGGATTTGTTAACAAGTGAGATTTGTAGTTATCCCAGGTGTCCGGAACACAGTCCTCTTGTTCTTGTTGGACCTTGAACAAATACCTGACGATGTCCACTCCCCCCCAAAAGACCTCAGGGATCAAGTAGTTATCACTGTCCGTTTTTCTAATGATTTCATTGTCATTTTCGTCAGTCCCCTTCTTTTGATTGGCCACTTGTTGGATAAACTTTGCACTAGAGTCATCAACACCACTTTGACTAGATTCCAAGGACCATGTCGGTTCACCGAGGAAGGTTTGAAGGTTGTACTTAACGCCTTTCACTTGATCGACGTGACATTCGTGGATACTCCCACTGTTGAGAACCCGACCGTCGGCGGGGGATACCTGAAAATAAAAAAAGTAATGACTAAAATACAAAAACACTATGGTAATTAGGGTACACGGATTAAGGTAGTTGCTTCTATGTGATAATACTTAGGCCTAGTTTTTATAAAAGATCAAATGATTATTAGAAACATTTTGTAACAATGATTAAAAATGACTGAATTGTACTTTAGCCATCTGCATCTAAGGTGTCATGTAGGCTAGTTTCAATTTAATGAAGTAGATGTAATTCCAAGAGGACCTTAGTATCTCTGGAATCGCACCACAAAAACATACGAGATAGTTTTCAAGAAAAAAAATATAAGCCTACCTAATTGAAATATTGACAAATAGGTAAAAATTAATAGTATACTGCTCGAACATATTCATAATGTGTAACCCTTATTAAAGTTCAGCATAACTGTGTGGAAAACAAGGGTTACCTAGAATTATGGTACATAATTCCATGCATATGAATAGTTATTACACTAAGTAAATTATTTAGTCCACAGTTTGTTTTTCCCTTTAATAACTCTACATATTTCTTTTTTAAGCACTTCCTTTGCAAACAAAATCTTTTATTGCTGAGGTTAATTTATCTATACATTTTTCATCATAAATATGATATGAATAGAATATAGAATAGACCAAAACAAGCTTACATAAGATTTCAATTTCGTTTAAAGAAATGTTACTCTTGCTTGTTCAATACACACCTTACTAATGAGTTGAACAAGCTTATGATCTAATTGTATCTCTAATTCAAAACTTTTTACTAGTTTATCATTTAAGTCTAAAGGTTGTGCCTAAGAAAAAAATCGTCATATGTTTAAATGTTTAAATGTATATGTATGAAAAATGCCATATGTTTAATTTTCTGTCCATTGTGTAATATGATCAGAAAACCTAGAATAGGCTTCTAAAGCTTTAAGTTGCCTGAAAACTTGGATTTGGCACCTTCTAAAGCTAATCTAAGTTGAGCTTCAACATAAGACATCTGCAATGGAAATAAAAAGTGGTATCATCTGCACTCTACATAGAAATATTTGAAATATTACAGCTAAAATCTTTATAAAATAAGAAATAAAAAAGAAAAAAGTTATTGATCAAGCATTGTGAATCTCCAACAGTTGTGTGATCAGAATTCAAATTGCCTGCCACAGTTTTCAACAAAGCAAGTGGCATGACAAAATGTCAAAAACTTTACTTAAATCACAAAATTGCATCTACACCATGTTTCTGCTCAGAACCCAGTTATATTCTGAGAAGAGAACTTACAATGCAGTCGACTGGATCAATAGGCCTCGTTCCGTCTTTGAGTTGACGAGTGAAGAACTGAGCCAGGTTAGGGTAGTCTGTGAGGTTACCGGCCATTTCATCAAGGTTGACACCGTACATTGACGAGTACATGCCGTAAACCCAGGATCGCAGTGGGGACGGAACAGTGACGTTACAGAGGAGACCCCACGTCCTCGACCACAGACGCAGGGGGAGTGATCGGTAACAGGTTATCTGAAAAGGGTTTAACTATAATAAGAACATCTTAAAAAGTAAAGAAACTGGATGGTTTACCAACACATTAATAAAATTGATTGAGTATATTGATTACCGTACTCATTAACACGTTCACAGCTCCATGGCTACAACTGTAGCCATTCCAGTTTCAATCCTAATACGGGTGGCTACATTTGTAGCCACGTCCTATTGCTTTACAAATTGCATTATTTTAAGGTTAAGACTACAGCGAAGGCTTTGAAACTCGGCACAGCACTAGCACTAGACAGATATTTGTGCTATTTCCTGTTGACATGGGCCCTGCTGGACAGTGCTGAAACCTGAATGCTGTGACTGATTTGGGAACCACAACTCGGTCGAAAGTCTGTTTGTGTGCACAACTAAATTACTTACATTTTGTCCTTGTTTTAAATATTATTTTAGAGGTTTTAGCTAGTAATTTACGTTAGGAGTTTGTTTTAGAGGCACCAGGAGTATAAAATGGCGGACACTGACAACCCGGAGCATGACTTCTAAAAATGAATCCATTTTTATGAGTTGGACAACTTTTCCTAAATAAATCTTCAAAGTAAACATACTGTGTGTTTTCCAAAATTATTCATACAAGATAAAATCTTTCATATTCAGAGCTCTCAAGTGTAATCATTGCCACAGTGCTGAGGGCTACAACTGTATCCTTGGAAGCTAACGTCACATCATTTTTTACAACTGGAAACAAAAATACAACTACCATAAAAAAACTACCATAAAAAGTGTACCAGTAGCATCACTTCACGAAGGTACGATTTTTAAATTTCTTTTATTTTTAGGATGGAGGACGGGTCATAAAAAATTGCTTAGCCGCAAATGTGTAAATATGTTTGCTACCTTACAACAAATACGAGGGCTATTCAGAAAGTAAAGAACGTTTCCGCCTTACGCCGCTAGGCGCGGGCGAATCACCTATATTAGGATATGAGAGCACTCGGGGACTCAGTGGCTATCCAGCCGTGACACAAGGAGCATCGTCGCGCTGCTAGTTTTCTTTATTTTTAAATTCAAAATGGCCGCTCCCGTAAAAAATGCCGCCAGTTGCGAAGTGTGATTGATAACACAGTTTTTGTTGGCAAAAAATTTAAAACCGATAGAGATTTATAGATTTTTATTCATTCAAATTCAAAACAGCAAAGTCCGTGAAACTTGAGGGAAAGATAACGAAAGCTCCGTTATGGAGAAGCAGCGGGTTTCACGGATCTCCTCGTCAACTTTAGTGACCAGTTCGTCAGTCTCAATGCTCGGTCGTCCACTCTACTGCTCATCAAGTACTGGTTCGGTCATTTGTAAACTGAATACACAACTTACGCTCAAAACTTTATTCCAGACATTGTTCCCATACACCTCGCACACTTTTCGATAAATCTTTATTGGTTTTAAGGTTTTTGCCAACAAAAACCGTGTTACCGATCGCACTTTGAAACTGGCGGTATTTTTTTACGGTAGCGGCCATTTTGAATTTAAAAATAAAGAAAACTAGCAGCGCGACGATGCTCCTAGTGTCACGGCTGGATAGCCTCTGAGGCCCCGAGTGCTCTCATACCCTAATATAGGCGATACGTGTGCGCCTAACGGCGTAAGACGGAAACGTTCCTTACTTTCTGAATAGCCCTCGTATATACAACACTGACCACACTTCTGTGCCACAGACAATGACAAAATTATTACCCATAAGACAAGGCAAGCTTTAAGTAATTTTTGCCAAAGACCATCAGTCTCTATAGCTAGGCCTACAGATATTTAACACATACTTGGATTTCCAACATAAAATATTGAGGACAAAATTTGATTTCTGAGTTCCAAAGTTTTCAGTGGAAGTCAAATAATGGATATCAAAATGTATTGCAATGCAGAGGACGGTTAGTGACTAAAACTATTTATTTTATTTTTTTTTTTTTAACTAGGTACTTTGCAAAATTAGCTACATAACAATTTTTAAAAATAAATAAATTAACAAAAAAATGTAAAAAGGTTATTTATAGAAAGCAAAGCTTTAAAAAAGTAGTAAAATCAAATTAATGTTCATAGGCTATATGTATTGCTTAAATATATAAACACAATACCCCCGTCGCAGCAGACCTGCGTACTGAGCGAATTTCCAAAGAGTTATTTTTTCAACATCAAAGAACTTTGTGGCTATCTTATATAATTAATTAATAATCTTTAGAAGGAAATGTTATATATTTAATGGCATTTTTTCTGAGTTAATTATTTTTATTTAATAATTTATATAATAATATTTATATTGCAATAAATATTTTTTTTACAGTAATGAAAGTGCATATCCAAAGCTTCCATGCAAAAAGAATTATTTGTTTACAGATCCCAAAACATAAACATTCCAAATTTGACAAATTCAGAAGAAAGCTGATCAGCTGATTATTAGGAACAGACACCTTATTTTCTCCATCTCTCTTGCTCCCATTATACACTTATTTTCCATGAGAATACCATGGGATTTGGCATGTAGGTTTGCTGCCATGCGGGTTTTTTATCAAATTTTCATTACTCATCAAATAGGAAAGGTTCATAAAAAATTTTATCAAGATATGTTTATAAATAAGCGATATATAACTTTTTAAAGATTAAACCATAAGAATAACATGGGAAACTTGATTTTAATTTTCTCCATAACCATTTAAGCTATTTTAATGATTCAAAATACTAAATTGTTGGGTTTTTTAAGCTCTATTAAATGGTTTTAGTTAAAATTCTTGAATTTTGAAACTTGAGTTTCTAAAATCCTAAAAACCCATTTTTGACCCCTTTGAAACCCCATAAAACCCTGTTTCCATAACCCGACAATGCTGGTTCGCGAACTCATGAAAATAGACCTGGTCTTACACCTTCATACCAAATTTGGTCAAAATCGGAGGTCCGCTTCAAAAGTTATCGGTACCACGGACACACACATATATATATATATATATATATATATATATATATATATATATATATATATATATATATATATATATATATATATATATATATATATATATATATATATATATATATATATATATATATATATATATGAAAATGAACGAACGGTGTTTTTGGCTTCTGGGGACCTCAAAATGAAAAAGTAAAGTGGTCCCGGGCTTAGGTCTTACCATGGCTACTACCGTAATAGTGTATTCCCTATAGGGAAATTCGCTAAAAACTAGCTAATTTTCTAGTTGGTAAGCCTACCAAGAAGAAAACTATCATGCATGATACTTAGGCCTAATAATAGTTAAAATGTAACAATTTGTTTCATACCTCAAATTCCTTGACCACAGAATCCGTTTTGTAATCCCTGTCTCTCTGCAGCCTGCGCCATTGAAGCACCGCCAGCACCGAGACGCCGACACCGGTCGTGATCGGCACCCAACTGTGCAACAATCTGCGCCATCTCCCTTGGACTAGTTTGGTGTTCTGCCCATGGTCTGTGAAAACACCACCAAACATTAACTTCACTGACAGTTCCTTGCTGAACCGACAGATTAGGGATAGGTATACTGAAATGCACGTATTAAATTGGTTTACAGCTTTAAACTAAATTACTCTTAAAATGTATGCTAACCTACATAATAAGTAATTTTTTAATTGTTTAAGGAATTTAAATAACTAATCTACTAGGCCTATCACTAATAATTTATTAAAGACCTTTCACAGTTACAAATATTAAACAGGGACAAAAGAGTGAAATGGACATGAGGTCTGTTGTGCTGAGCCTGGCAAAGTACAGTAATAACAAAGATATGAAATCAATAGGATGCCAATAATTAATTATTGGTAAATCACAACAAAATCACCTTGAAGGGAAATCATAAACTTACCAAAGTATAGAGAAAGTACTATTTGTTGGCTTACTGGAAGGTCGCCAAAATACTCAATCTGAACTTTCTCCATAAACTATCCCTAGGGGAAATTAAATACTGTAAAATAATAAACAAACACTTCATAAAGAAAAATTACTTTTGAGATTTGAGTTAAGTTACAAATTAAAATTTAGGCCTACTGTTTATCAATCTGTGAGTAGTATCTATCTGTGATTGATGATAATGATATAAGGTTATCACGCCGAAGCTCAGTTATGGTAAATCATTTAGCAAATGAAGATATATAATGTCTTTTTTAGAACGTCTTGTTCTTTGAAAGTTCTCTTCAGTCACAAATTGGATGATACTCCGATATTTTGGGTTACCAATATGTGTATTAAACAAAACTTTAAAAAATCTTAATTTCATCCTAATTGTTTTTCTAGATTACAAGTAATTTTTTGTCATAAATTGTCACATATTATATCCTTAGATATAATGTTTATGTTCACACAACATATTTCATAAGCACAGAAATTGTATTTAAACTATGGGGGTTTAAGTAATTCAACTTACAATAATGAAATTTTAGGATTACCTTTTAGGCATAAAAAACATTTTTTATCGTAAATTTACTATTTGTCATTACACACTTCAAGGGTCTTCAAACTGAGGTTTGTCAACACCTAGGGGCAAGGATGCAGGATATGTCCGATCCAGCGATGTAGGATCGGGGAAAATTTCAATGTGTCTGGGGAAATTATTAAAAATTATTAATTTTTTTTCCTTTTCTTCATAATTGAAGTTAAAACTGAGCATCTAATCAAGATTTTATTTTAGTTATAGATTTAAGTACTAAAAGTACTGGTAGGTAGTTTTGATTAGATTTTAGTAGGCCGACTTGTGTTTTAATATAATACACTAAAATTTAAAAAATCATTATCATTTCACGACCCCATTGTAAGCTGTTGAGTTTTAAGACAAAGTCATAAATGTCGCGTACCTTGGGGGAAATCTTTGATCCGTAACAGTACGATTGGGGGAAATTTTAGGAGTCAATACATTTTCTGCACCCCTGCCCAGGGGTTCGTAGAGAGCGCTTCGCTTAGGGGTTCCCAAAAGACAAAATTGATAATGACAGATAGACTACCGGTACCCTACCGTACTTTAAAAGTACCCACAGTTTTTAAATTTTGTAAAAATGACTATGAAGCTTAAAAACTATTTATCTATATAGCCAATGTTAAAGCATTTTTAGCCAAATTAGCCAATGATAAGAGTACGGTAACTTACATTAAAAATCATAGCACCTTGCAAGTTTAACTCTTTTTTGTTACTGGCCAAGAATATTCACTGTTAATTAGATCGACCAACACAGTTTTTAGCTGATAGAAGGGCCTATAACAGCGACTTTTCGTGCTCTGTGGGGTCTTCACCTCTGTGTTTTGAATAGTGCTTAGTGCTTCAAAATGGCGCCTACTAGGCCGGTTGGTGCTTATCTAGTTATATGATTCTTTTTGAATGACTGATCGAAAGTAGGCCTAATTAGTTTATTTTATAAGTTACTAAAATTTGTTTAATAAAATAACCAAACAATGAACTACATGTACCAGTACCAAGTAAATTAAAGAAGTGTCAACAACAAAAATAACAAATATACAAAGTTTTATACAAAATTAGAGAAAAAGTTATATGTTAAATGTTATCCAAGCCGAAGTATCTCTGTTCAATCCTAGTTTAATTTTTATAAATTTTATTTCCTTCATATAATAATTAAATTTTTGGCAATTAATTGAAAATAAAATATGCTCTCATAAAACTGAATAGGTATTTTACTGCTCGTTAGTACGGTAGGACATTCTTAGTTACCCTAACTTCTAGGGTTTGGGGATGATATTTATGAAAAAATGTTAGGTTAGGGATTTGCATGTTTAATAAAAGGCTGAAAACCACTGAGCTTTAAACAATAATTCTTTAACTTTCGGATGATAGAAAGTTTTAAAAAATTTTACTACAGAGAATACGCTGTTCCAATAGTTGCCATAGTAGGACCATGTTTCTATACTTTATTACTTTTACATTTTGGAGTCCCCAAAATGCCAAAAACACTATTGGTTCATTTTCATTTTGAAAGGGACCTCCAATTTCGATGAGATATGGTATATGAGTATTGAAGGGCCAAGTCTACTTTCATGAGTACTGGTACACAAACCAGCACAATCAGGTTATGGGGCTCTTGGCCTAGCCTCATGATACTCTTATAGAGTTAATTTATTGAATCAGATGTTAAAAAAAAATAATAAATAAACTTTTCAAGTGTCCCAGGCAAGATTTGTAGGGTAGGTACATATGACGTATAGTTGTGTGGGAGCTCACTACAGAAAATTTTTTTGGGCGACTAACTGTAGACTACCAAAGTCTGAATTCAACTGACTAATTTAATAAATGATACACGCTTTAGAGACTTGGCCTGTAACTTTTTAAATGAATTTCTTAAAACACTGATGCACCATAACTTAGGTAGCAGCTAATTTTGACTACTTTGGAACTGGCTCGGCCGGAATTGGCCTGGATCGGCTGTAATCGGCCTTTACCCGCACACTACATCGGAGTCTCCAGATCAGAATCCGATTGTAGAGCATGAACCCATACAACGCAAAATCCACTCACACATTGAGTCCTACAACACCCAGACCACACTGCTTTGTTGAACAACAAAATTTTCAATATTTCAATAAGAAAATAAGGCCTACTCTTACAGGGAATAATACATTGACTGCTTACCTAAAGAAAATAAAAAAACTATAAACTGTTTAAACTGCTGAAAGATTTTCTGTTAAAATAATATTTTACTTGATTCAAGAGTTTAATATGTTTTTGTAAGGTGATTGTTATTACAGGTAGTGTGATCAAACATGAAAAATATCTAGGTGCCATATAAAATAAAATATTTAAAGTTAATTTATTTATTGTACTCTGAATGACTGTAGGTCACGTAGGCCTGTACATTCTTAAATGCTTTTATTTTGGAATAAAGAAATGTTGACTTGTCTTGACTAAGTGTAGGCTACAAAGTAAATCCATGGCTTTACACTCTGCATACTACTCAATTCTCAATTCAATGAGTAGGGAGAGGCGGGGGCACACCTCTCACCTTCCAGGACGCTTCGGCAATTCCGTCCAAAATCGCCTTCTGGACCAAATCGTCAAAATGCGACGGTAAATGCCGATCAGTGCCATGCCGTCCCGATGCAATGCGCGTGTCTCCATTATGTTACACGCGAAGAAAATTTGCTCACTTGGCCGATTCCAAAGTAGTGTGCGCCTTGCCTTATGGTGCGTATTTTAATGGCATTATCCAAACACCTGCCACAATGTTCTCTCTTCTGAATAAAAAATTAGGCCTAAGTTAGTAGGTATTTTTGGAACCCAAAGCTAGTCTGAACTCTGAGCCTCACGCTTATGTCGCAAACCGGTCCAAGCTTAAAAATCTTAACAGCTCGTGGCTCACCACACTTTTAATTTGTTTCTATTTAAATGTGTAGAAGGGATCATCGCGTTTGGCCGAAAAGGCATTTGGTACCCAGTTTGGAATTTTTAATGCGAAATTCCGTATGAGCCAATAGGAGCGCGAGCTGTGTACTGGTCGAACGCCATTGGCTAAGAGCTAAATACGCGAATATAAAGTTACTCAAAACTGGAAACACGGATCTCTGTTGCCAACCATCGTTCTTTCTAAAAAACAAATTACTCAACTAGTATTTTCTGTTCATGTTAATAAACGAACTCGAAAACTAACATTTTAAAATAGATATTTAATTAGCAATTACTATTTAAAACGTGTTATGCTCTCATATTTTAGATTATCAGTGTTGCTTTAGTTTTTATAGAATGTCAGGTTACTCCCTAAATTAACTTACATTATATAAAAAAAGAGATTTTTGTATGATTTAAGATTATATTGTTGAAATTAATTAGAAATAATCAAGATTTCTCATACGACTTGAAGTAGGCGTACGAGTAAGAGCTATGTATTAGGAATTTTTTATCCGTTGAAATTATTATGTTACATTTTCAGTACTATTTTAAATGCCATATTTGGTAACTGAAACACCCCCTCCGGGCAGATAAGATTCAGTACGTTGAACCTCTTATCGCTGACCCGTACCTAGATAGTGAATTCAACATATCTGATTTGACAACGGTACTGGGAAAAGTAAAACAAAACAAAGCTCCAGGACCAGACAGAGTTCCATATGAGTTTTTTAAACATGCGCCTCAGCCTTTTCTTGTTAAATTATTGCAAGTTTATAATAGCATCTTTCAAAAGGGGGAAATACCAGAATCATTTAAAAAATCTATTGTTTTTCCTTTACATAAAAAGGGTGATTTAAATTGTGTTACTAACTATAGGGGCTTATCTTTTATTGACTGTGTTGCCAAGATATTTACGAGTTTAATCCATAACAGAATTTTAAGTTGGATTCATGGGAAAAATTTGTTAACCGAACTACAAGCGGGGTTTAGGAAAGGGTACTCAACTATAGACAACATTTTTAACTTAACTTGTATGGGTAATTTAAATTTAGCTGAAAAGAGGGGGAAACTGTTTTGCTTTTTTATTGATTTTTCATCAGCATTCGATACAATAGATAGGAATGCGCTAATTTATAAGCTTTCCTGTTTGGGCCTCTCAACAAAAATTCTAAAAATAATGAGGGATTACTACAGTGGGACTTCAGCGTCAGTTTGGGTGCCGGGGGGTTTAACTGAAAGTTTTAATACTTCTATGGGCTTAAGGCAAGGTTGTTTGTGGAGTCCGACTAACTTTGCGTTATTTGTGAACGATCTACCTGAAGCCCTAGAGGGGGGATGCAATTTTGGAGGGCATAGGGTTAATATGTTAATGTACGCTGATGGCATTGTTTTACTGGCCCCAACTGCATCAGGCTTACAACACATGATTAGAAGATTAGAATCCTACTGTGAAACATGGAATTTGCACTTAAATTTGAACAAATCTAAAATAATGGTCTTCAGAAACGGTGGCAAATTGAGTATAAATGATAAGTGGTGGTACAAAGGGGAACAGATCGAAGTTGTCAATAGTTACAAATATTTAGGAGTCACTTTCACATCATCACTATCATGGAACACTCATTTCAAAGAAAAAAACAGTTCAACAAAATTAGCAATTAATTCAATTTGGTGTAATTTGATAAATAACAAAAAGATACCTTTAAGTTCGAAATTAGTTTGTTATAACACAATTATAAGAGCAATATTATGTTATGGGGCACAAGTTTGGGGATTTTCCGAAAGCATGTCAATAGAAAATATTCAACATTTTTTTATCAAGAAACTGTTTTCCTTGCCAAAAAACACACCTGATTATGTATTATATATAGAAACATTTTTTTAGAAAATATTTTTTTATACACTTAATTTGCACATAAGATACATTATTAAAGTTTTCAATATGCCAGAAAATCGTCTTCCAAATATTTTATCAAAACTCATCATTAAAAAAAATATTTATTGGTGTCGGCAACTAAAACAAATGGGCGCAAAAAATGGGATAATCGTAGAATTTAATTTGGAAAGGATAGATTTTCTTCAGTCACAGTTGTGCAACCTGGTAGAGGCAGAGCGGCTGGCATGGAAGGGGGAGTGCAGGGGGAGGGCGATAACGTCATTGTACCACTCGCATTATCTTTCACTTGACCTTGAACTCGGTGACAGAGCCTTCCTTACTGATAACCTGGATATAACTACGATTTCCTGGATTATCAAAGCACGAGCTGAACTAATTCATCTTAATTATAAGCCTTGGATTTTTGAAAAAAATTACCTGTGCTCACTTTGTAACACTAGAAAAAACGAAACGGTTTTTCATTTTGTGGCAGAATGTCCAATTTTAAAAAATATAAGACATTATTTTTTTAATAGATATTATTTAAATGAATCTGAATTTTATGATTATTTAAATGGCAGGGATTGGCGGGCTTTGGGTCACTATTTGAAAGTAGCTTGGTCAAAACGGTGGAGTTTGATTGAAGAGTTCAATTTTTAGTAATATTCTGTATATAAAAACAAATTCTGTATATATAGTATAGTATTAACTGTCTAATTAATAAAAAGCAACATAATTGGGGTATTTATTATTTTTCAATTTTATATTGTATTATAGCTTAAATCACAGCGAAAGATATATTTTTTATGTTATTTTTCCAGGTAAATAATATAAGGTGTAATTTGTAATAATTCAACTAGTTGAAAAATGTTTACATGTGTCAACCAAAACTGACGGTCCATGACCAATGTTTTAAATGTGCAATTTTAACACTGTTTGTAAACTCATGTACTATCAAATAAACGCACTTTTTGATTGATTGATTGATTGGTAACTGAAACACATTTTTTTTGTTGGAAAAAGACCATTATACAAGTTCAAAGAATTATTTTATGATATTTCTGTACCATTACGCATATATTAGGGGCTATTGCTTTTAAATATGTGTGTACAAGAGAGCAAAAATTGATTAATGCTCCCAATTATGAATCAATATTTCAATATAAATAGTAACTTATGTTTAGGCTTGGTCTGAAACCAAACCTTTTCATTCCGACATATTATAGCATTTATTTAAACTTCTGATTAATGTTACAAACAAGTTGTAGATAATTTGAGTAGTTTTCAGAGTAAATACAAAATCGTAATAAATTAACACTAGATAAAATGTCATTGAAAAATTGCAGGTTTGCTAAGATTTGTCGCAACACGTTAAGTTAAATCTATTAATTTAATATAGGCCTAACATCTTCTGATGCTTAACTTATGTGTGATGAGAATTAATAAACATGATGGCATTCGGAAAAAAGTTGAAAAATGTCACTGGGTGGATCACATAAGAGTTTATAGTCCATCTGACTACGCAAGAAAGGGACTATATTCCTACATGTTTAGGCCTACAAGTTATGTGATTGTTGTGACAACCAAATGTAGGCCTAAGTTAAATTATGCAGATTACTATGTATAATAATTCTAAAACCAACTGTTATACCTAAACATGCCATGTATGTCGTAGACGATGTATTTTTTTAAATATCTGTTTATAATTTGGAATAGATTAGTAGCATACATTTTATAACAAATGATAAGTTAGTTGCTTACCTTAATTAGGCCCTAAATGAATTCTCTTGACATAGGTGTAGGCTTACATTCACTGTTAAGTTATGAAGAATATAATAAAGAATTTGTAACAGTTTGATATGAAAAGTAATTAATATCCAGTTGTCATTAATTGACAAATTGTAAATTGACTACACCCTACAAGTTAAAATACACCATGTGAGTTGTTCACAATGTTAGGCCCTAACATAAATTTTCTGAATGATACTGTTATATTGCGTTATATTGTTATATACGTCGTATGTGTTATAATGTGTTGAGAAATGACCATTTTTAAGTCATAATAATGGTTGGTATGTATATGGAGAAAAACAAGATTTTTGTGTCGGCCACAAAAATTCCGTTGGGCATTGAATGTTGCTAGCGGTATAATTGTCGCCCATACCTTTGACACATATTTGAAGCGGTAAATAACATTTATTATACTTGTACATGCCATGGAGGATGGTGTACACCCATTTGAAATGATATATATGTTGATATTTTAGAGGCCAGGTAATGAGACCATGTAAGTAGCCGTTGGATTTTTCTGAAATTTGACTGTTTTCAGCCATAGCTCGGGTAGGGGTATGTATAAAATTTTGTACTTTCATTCTTGCATTTCATCGATACAAATTTCCATTTAATTCAAAAAGACTATTCATGTATGTGTTTAAAGTAATTAGCATAGGCCTAGTCACAGGTATAGCGATGTAACCGTCGTAGATTTTAAGCCGCAACGGTTTCCATACCTATATTCACTTTTAAAACGTGTAAATTTGGTAATGGAGTTACATTATGCGATTTTTTCTAAACTATTAATGGTGTATGACTGGAAACATATTAATAATAAACCCTCTGACCGTTATTGGGGTTAAATAGTTTCAAAATGTTAGATTTATGGAGCAATTTTCAGCGTATTTATAAGAAACACATTCCCCGTTGTAAATTTATGACATTATCGGTAATAGCTATTTAAATGCACTTATACAGTTGCATTTAGATACCAGGAAGGTATTATGTGATACTAAAAAATTGCATTATACCTATACCCGTTATATTTATACCCATTACAGTATATACAGAATTGATGTAACACAAAATTTTGAATATGTTACCCACGAAAAAGGCATATATATGTTAGAAGCGTTACAAAATAACCTAACCTCAAATTAAACCGGCCTACATGCGGCTGTATGCCGGCTATTGGAGTTTAGATGTGGAATTCACAAGTCACTCACGCTCAAGTCGCTCACGTGAGTGACGTAGTAAGTCGTGATAAATCGTAAATATATAGAATTATATACTTTTTTATTATTGCTGGTGATAAAACACATATTTTTTACTAAGATAGCAATTTTTTTTTAGGTTATGTGTTTTTTATAGTGGTTTACGGCAACACAGGAATTTGCGTGAACGACTTGTATTTTTGTGCGCCTTTTGCATTAGAAAACAACTTTTTATGGGGAAAAAAATAAAAATTCAGCTTAGCTGATTTTTTTTATATATAAACAAATAGGCTATTTTTTATTGTTTTATTAAACTAACAAATAAAACTCATATGAGTAAAACATCAATTAACAAACAAATAATTTATTTGTATGTTTTGTAACAAAATTCAGTTTAAAGCTGAGTAAAATTGCTTAAATTAACTCAATTACCATATTTCTGTGAGTAACTAAAATAAAAACTCCAATTAAATTAACTGCTGTACCTTATTTAAATTTAATACATATCCATATGTGTTTAAATATCAATAACATATGCAATAATAATAATAATAACAATGATAATAATCTTTTAGATTAATTAAACATTGCATTGAGTTATTTCGTGTTTTGTCACTATTGTTTAACGTTGGCACACCTGGCCAGGAAACATACGGGCTGTAGTCTCGACTGGGGGTTCAATAGCTACTCGCCTCTGATTGGTTGGGTGTATGTTCGAGGCTACTGGGTACCAAACGCCTTTTCGGCCAAATGGCTTGCCCCCGTGTAGCCTACCTATAAAACTAAAAAATACAGTCTATAGACTAAAAATTTTATACCTAATGAATTTGCAAAAGCTTTAATAAAAATAGGCTAAGATAATTTTAGCCTAACTTAAATGTGAAAAATTATAATAGCCACACTTTATATATAACGCTACCTTGCTTTTTTAAGGTTTGATTTTGGACCATTTGCCATTGCCATTAGTCCAATTGCCATTTGTCATTGGGGCGAAACTTCGTTATCCGTCTCCACCGTTATTATCGATGTGGAAATTTCGATATTGCGATAATATTGCTATTAACTTATATCGATGATACCATACAATTACACGATACGACTTTATCACCTGATTTAGTTTCTCGTTCTAATATGATGAAATAAACCTTTTCACAATAAAACAAATAAATACCGTATATTCAAACAAGTAACTGAAAAAAGTAAAAATTGTAGCTAATGTAACCTGTAACAAAGAACAACACAAAATAAACTAACCAAGTTTGTTGTGTAGCTGTATCTAAATTCAAATTGTGAGAAGAAGCAGACTTCGTTAGATCTAAAATGGCGTAACACAAATGCTGCCAAATACAAATCAGAAAGGTATTTTTTTCTATTGTAAATGCATTTTAAATGTTTCCAAACACCATTGATTTTGTTGTTATAAACATCGCTGTTAATTAAAGTGACGGAGATTTACGGTTACACTGTTAGGTTAGATTATTATTGTGATACATATCTTTTCTCAGTATCGTTGTTGATTCGATTGTTTTCATCGTTCAATTTCAATCGCAGCGAAACTTCGTTATCCGTCTCCACTGTTATTATCGATGTGGTAATTTCGATATTGTGATAATATTGCTATTATATCGATGATACAATTACACGAGATACGATTACGATTTTATCACCTGATTTAGTTTCTCGTTCTAATATAATGAAATAAACCTTTTGACAATAAAACAAATACCGTATATATTCAAACAAGTACCGTAACTGAAAATAACAACAACAGAAAAAGTAAAAATTGTAGCTAAAATGTAACCTGTAACAAAGAACAACACAAAATAAACTAACCAAGTTTGTTGTGTAGCTGTATCTAAATTCAAACTGTGAGAAGAAGCAGACTTCATTAGATCTAAAATGGCGTCACACAAATGCTGCCAAATACAAATCAGAAAGGTTTTTTTTTTGCTATTGTACTGAGGGAATATGCATTTTAAATGTTTCCAAACACCATTGATTTTGTTGTTATAAACATCGCTGTCAATTAAAGTGACGGAGGTTTACGGTTACACTGTTAGGTTAAATTATTATTATGATACATATCTTTTCTCAGTATCGTTGTTGATTCGATTGTTTTCATCGCTCAATTTCAATCGCAATATCGAAATTTCGCATCGATAATAACGGTGGAGACGGATAACGAAGTTTCGCCTTCAATCGCAATATCGAAATTTCCACATCGATAATAACGGTGGAGACGGATAACGAAGTTTCGCCGTCATTGGCTACCAGTTATGGTAATTAGTGATGCTTTCTAACTGGTCGATGTTAGATAGTAACAAGACCTGGGTATGGACATTCCCTGTTAAAACATAAAAAAATGCCAATTGCGTACATACACACAAGGGATCCATGATTTATATTTTATTTGTTTGACTGTACGTATACGTTATATATTCCTATTTAATAAACAATATTTTTTTTCTTAACTAGGGCCTAAATTACCGGTAATGGACTAAGTTATCCCTCAGTAATGACTATCATGATGCCTAGACCCACTTTGAATTTTGACCTGGCCTAACTTGTTACAAATTTTGAGTCATATAATCTTGGGTTTAAGAAGTTGAAAATAATGTCCTAAAATGAATCATTAGGCCTAGAAAATATGAAGATAAAAGTCT
Organism: Neoaliturus tenellus; assembly: GCA_030545055.2. Lineage (NCBI taxonomy): Eukaryota > Metazoa > Arthropoda > Insecta > Hemiptera > Cicadellidae > Neoaliturus > Neoaliturus tenellus. The sequence goes on along the minus strand of CM061531.1, from coordinate 329,008,841 downwards.
CTATCAGAATCTAAAATTACCTTTTTTCCAATGAAGCTTGGGTATCCTCTTGGGGAAAAAAGAAATAAACAAAGTAAAAATTGGGCTGATCACCAGAACTACTTCCAACATCATTCTGCCACCACAGAGAAAACGAAAAAGAACCATCAAGACATTATCAACCCAACTCCTAAGCTCCAAAAAAGCTGATAAGAAGCTGGGGTGATAACCTCTTCCTTCAAAGTTTTCACTGACACTGCAAAGTAATAAAGCCTAATCAACTTAATAATATTGATGTTCTTTGAAAGGATTGATTCCTAACCTAAAAAGTAGTCCTAACTTACCTGAGTGTGCCTTCCTTAGAATTGGTTTATAGCGGGGTACTAAAATGGCTGAACGTAAACACCGATAAGTGACCAAATAAACTGATTCTGCCATTTCCAAAGAGACTGAGAAGATAAGCAATTAATTAAATAAATTATCGCAATATCAGTCGGCAATGTTTTGATAGGGTCATCGGCATCTTGCAATGCAAACAGCTTAACAGCTGATGAGCTAAAAGATTCAGACAGAGTGTTATGTTTTCTTTGTGCTCAACGGAGTGCAACGTCTTTCACCATGTAACCTACTTGTTTCTGTCTCTATTCGATTGGATAGATGGAGCTTTGGCTTTATTGACAACCTTCTTAAACTGACTCAAAGCCCTCTTTGTATTACATGATCCAATAATTTATGATTATTATACTATTATTTCAGAGTTTAAGCAATTTTAATCTGGTACTGGCAATATCGGTCAAGTATCAAGAACGTTTTATTTCCATCAAGCATGTTAACAAAAATCTTGCACTAGGAAAACGTCAAAAACTTATAACTAAAAGTACATTTTATCGTGTTGTTGTGACTATCTGAAACTCGACATGCAAAGAAAAAAAAATCACACATCAAACTGAAAAACTTCACACAGTTTAAATAAAAATTCTACTTACATAAGTTTATTCGTTTTGTAAGTAAAAAAACTCATGGAGTTCCCATTGGGTTTGCCAATAATAGTTCCTCTACCGCTTCTACCACCTTTTTGAATTTGGGTTCAGGCAAGTTCGAGCTGTACATGGAATCATGTTAAATAGCTTAATGCTAAGAATAGTATTGCATAGTTAATTTTTTCCTAAGTCTAACAAAGGGTACATTAAGATCATTTTTTCTTCTCGTTTTGTACGAGTGGATGTTGCTCCTGAGTTCAAGAGTGTCCAGCTCCTTTTTAGTTCTAAGAACAAATTGAAAAACGTAGAGATTAATAACAGTCATATAAGGGATTCAGATACAAATAATGGCCTACAATGATCACAGTACTTAGCACCGGCAACTCTCACTGCTTTCATCGGTGATCGCTTAAAAAAAAAATATTATGACATTGATCTCAACAACTTGTTATGTGGTTTATTATCTTATTACTTTTAAAATGACAATGTCAATTCAATAATCGACAATACGACTATCATAGGGTACGTATGATATTAGGAGGTATAATAGATGGATGTCCCTCAGGATAAAAATTAAATTTTGAAGTATACTATCTGATGTTTGAAGCCATTGATTTTAAATGGGAATTTAATGTTTGTTTTTAAAATTTGTTAGTTTCAAAATTGTTTTGTACTGTATGGTAAACTAGGATTTACTGAAAGCCTAAATTAGATCCTAGATGAAACAAAAAACCAGGTGAATAAAGATACGATGGACCAAACCAAAATGAAACTGACAGCCAGATGGCTGACTGAGTCCGCTTATCAGTGAGGCAGTGTGTCGTGCACATAGGACGTTGGGCGCGTCACGCTAAAGTTCTGTCTTTTCCTTTTGCCTGTGGCCTTGAATTCCTCATACCCACAAGGAGATGTGGAAATGCTCTTTGAGCAAGCCTACAAGGCGTATGACAGAGCAGCTCACTGCTTCTTCTTCTGTGCGCTGGAGTCGGAAGGACAAAGTGCACCCGTGGCATTGACGACATCGCTGGTTTCTTGGCGTGCCACGCTTTTAGGGTCCCCTTGAAAAAGCAAAAAGAGTAGGGAAAACTAGAAGGATGAAACGATGGAAGACAGCTAGAAAATAGTCTTGTGTTTTTTACAGGAAGGGCCCAACACACACTGATTGATTGTGGCTCCCCTTAAAGTGAATTGATAAACGTTTCAGGTTGAACAAAGCCGGGAATGTATATGATTTTTTTTATGGTTTCTTGGCCTACCTCATAATTTAAAAATAAAAATTGTTTTTTATACATTGCATGTATGTATCCAATGGTCCTAATTAGTTGTTATTCAAAACATAAACGGTTTTCTTCTATTTTGCTTGCTAAATTTATTACCATAGAGCCATGCCTTACTCAACACAGTAGTCATTCATGTTACTATTTTTGTTGTTTGTTCAAATCTTTTGAAGGTGTTTCCTTATAAATATTTGTGTCTCTTATGATGTATAAGGGTTTTCCGTTAACTTGCACTAAACAATTCAAATTTCGTGTGATGACATTAAAGCAGTGATTAATTGTCTACCGCAGGGCTGACACAAGATTTGACACTTTATAACATAGATTGAAAATTAAAATAATGGAGAGAACGCAGTCAGCATTTTTAACATCTAATAATTTTCTTCTAGTGTAGAGGGCCTCCACCCACTGTGCATGAGCAGCACGAGTTTGACTTACTGGGTTATTGAAATACACTCACACTTTTTAAATACACACTGGGACATTTTTTAAATAAAAAAATTATTTTTGACACATCTATCTATATATTAATACACAAGCATGTTTCATTTCCTCCTTTTTTCTCAGCTCGTGTGCATCGTAGGAGAAAGCCGCGGATACCGTTAGAAAGGTATAGTCCTGTAGATGAGCAGAATCACATTCAAATTCACATCGGACTCCAGGGTTACGCCCCACAGGCTTTCAAACTTTCAATGTTATTCTTATGGGAGAAGGGTAATTTATTGAATCATAAGACAGCTGTTGTAATAACAAATTGCTAGCAAACAGGAAGAACAGATGTTTCAGTTATAAAACCAATTATATAAAAACTAAGTGGCTCAAGATCCGATCAACTTAATTTTTGGTCGAATTTCGACCAGTGGGCGATCTCTAGTACTTATTTAATACGCTAAGGGTTTTTTTGTCTTTAGAACTCCTCCTACAATTCTCAACCGATTTTCAAGTTTTTGGTGTCGTTGGATAGGGCTTAGTCTGAAGTTGTTTCCGCCAAAAATTGATGAAAATCCGACTTAAAATAAGGGCACTATCCACAAATTAAATTTGAAATTTTCTCATTAGAATAACATTGAGATTGGTTTGAGCATCTGTTAACGTACAGCTGTAGTTTTTGGTAAGCACTGATATTCACAATACAGTATTGGATTGGTCGGATTTCATTGATCTAGAACTAAATGTAACTTTTGTATTGTATGAAAATAAATTGCTCGATGTTGAGCAACACGCGCACTAGTATTATATAATAGCTCTTTTACTTTTGAATGCACATTTTCTCGGAGATGATGTTGAGGTCATTTTATGTGGCATTTCACCCATTAAAAGTCACTAAGTTTTAATTAAAAATCGTTAGAGCCGTATTTGATAAATTTTAATATTTCACATACTTTGAGAGGTTTGTGGGTATACTACCTTTGCAAAAAAATTAAAATTAGAAAACCGAAAAAGCCTGGAATTATTGTGGATTAGATTACTCCACACCCCCTTTTTTCTTTCTTTTCTTTGACTCAGGGGGCAACTTGATCAACAACTACTCAAATTGGAACATTTTGAAGAAAAATATACTTAATACATAGTTTACCCACTATAATATTGTAGAAAAGGTAAAAATCATTTGAAAACCAAAAATATTAAAATCAATGTAGAAGTCTGTATAGGAGTATTTTATGAAGATTTAGAAATATTTTTGAACATAAACATCTGAAACTTAACTGATATTTCACTGACGTCATGTCATAAACTGATAAAAAGTTACGTTTTTTTCAAAATTGATATATAATTTGGCACGCGCGCCGGTCTTCCAACTCAAGAGCGCGGGGCACGCGGGGTCATTGCCCTCACTAGCGCAGCGCCGCGGACTTTGCGCCAACCACTGGATCAATACAAGCCCAAAATAAACGGTCGCCCGGCAACCCATCCGCCCACCTCACAAAGACACTCAAAGTCAATCCGGGTTACCAGTGCCATGACCTCATTTCGAAAAAGTCTGGTGCATACCGTTTGTGTGTCATTCGATGAGACCGAAGGCTGAAGAGGAATTGGGTGAACTGTAATGAGAAATAAGATTTTTGGGAGTTGCTTAAATAACCTGTAGCGTGAAATGTTGACGTTATTTTGATAAGAATTCAAAAATTTGGTACCGTTACGTTATCACGACAGTTTTATGGGTTTACATTGAATAGTGTAGGTAATGAGAAGTAGTAGCTCCAGTTCAAGCATTCCATTAAAACTTCGAGGGCCCTAAGAAAAAGGGATCCACAAAGAAGATTCCTAAGAGCGAGGGTTTTTAGACGTCCGGGTTTTGAGAGCTTGTCCCGGACTTGTCCGGCGTCCGGTCCGGGCTTGCTGATGCCTGTCGGGGTTTGTACAATTTTTGCGACTAAAATTGTTTATATCTATATTACCTTGTCCGTCAGTGATCTAAATATCCAGTAACAGGTGACCGGTTTTGAGGTGTTAAAACCTCGTCATCAGACTATTCAAAAACATCATCATCCCTCAGCGAAATCGTCAATACATAAAAAAAGTACATTAAAAACACACACAACACACGAAGACTCGAAACATTTAATACGGATTTGGCCAAACGAATATGCTACGATCCGGTGAGGGTAGATGTACAGTCATGACTCAATGTGTTAATATAAACCATTTTAGATAATCACGTGATCCAGGGCCAATTAACTTAAAACATGAAATTTTTGCGAGATTATACATTTTGACTCACATTGTTAACTCAGGAATCACGAGTTTCATCTAAAGTTGATTTCCGTCCTGACGAAGTGAATTTCACCGACATATTTTATAAATAGTTTTTGCAGTTTCCAAGCAATCACATGCCAATTATTAGAATAAGGGGGAGTAAAAATAGCACCAGTGCTTTATTCTACTCTGGTTTTCAGGGGCAAAACTAAATTTTTTAGCATTTATTTGATGTCCCTACTTTTTTTGGTCATTTTTAACTTCGAGAACAAAATTGAACTCATCTTTAGCAGCGTTCATCAACCTTTTTGTGTCTGCGTAGGCTACCACTTGATGCTTTTTAATTTTTTTGGCATTCCACAGTAATTCAACCTCCCCCCTCACCATATCAGCTGTCGACGGTCACTTCAATCAAACATGTTTTTTTTTTAATTGTTATTTTTTTTTTCTTCCACTGTCTCTCAGGCATAAACTTAACCGGTGTACTATAGACTTATTTGATAAAACTTTTTTGTTGCTTTTAACTATTTCTTATGTTGTAACTATGACGTAAAATTTTTATTTTTCATTTCGGACAACTACTTTAAAATAATATAATTTAGGAACAAAATATACATTGTATAAAATTTAAAAAATGACAGAATTAATTAAAATTCTGTTGCCAGTAGAATTGAAAACGAAACTGAATTAACGCCTTTGCTATACTCGCGCTTCACCTACAAAGTGTGCTTGGATAAAGCGCGCCACTGGAGAGATAGTGGCATCCGGAACTTCTGATCCTTCCACCAGAATGAGCTCGCGGCTGCACGATAAATGTAGGCATATTTATTATACTTCACAGTATATATGTTACTAACCACCATACTTCAAAATATATGTTTTGGTGGTGACCAAACGCTTCGAATTGAAGACGGTTCCGAATTTGAAGATCGAATCAGGATCCACTGCATGATGATTGTATTGTTTAACGCAACAGTCATCGCAACGCCCACATTAAAGTTGGGACGATGAGTCAGTGTAGCCAACTGCAGAGCGGCTGTTTGTTGTGGCACCACTGACACCAGCTGGCCCCCATCTGGAGAACATTCGCATTCTCTTGACAATGGCGGGATTATCTGAGTATGACATCAACACGACATGACCCGGCCCAACCCGACCGCCATCTTGCTTCCTTCATTGGTCCTTCGAGCCGGATGGAGTGTAAAAAATTGTTGAGTTTAAGATGATGCAGTTTGGTATCATGACGTGGGCCGTTCAACAGGTAACAGTGTAAACAGAGAGAGAGAGAGAGAGAGAGAGAGAGAGAGAGAGAGAGAGAGAGAGAGAGAGAGAGAGATATGAATCATGAACATAATAGGGCTTTTCATCTTTCCCCGTAAGAACCGTGTTAAACGGTAAACGTAATATAGTCAGTTTTTTAAAACCTGATCTTTCTCCAGAAAATTGGGGCGGGGGAGGGGTTTAAACTGTAAACAAAAAATTTAAACTGTAAACAACACATTTCTCGTGACAAACGTGTGTCGAGTATCAAATTTCCTCAAATAACGTTTTAAATAAGTTATGATATTTTTCAGTAACTCCTAGTCAGCTGTTATATTTTAAGCCAAACCTATTCCTTGTTAAAAAGTAACAGTTCTAAAGTAAACTGATTAAAAAACGTCTGCTACGAAAAATATTGTAAAACTGATACACATTATGTCGTTATGTAAAAATACCAGGTGGTATGCAACAGTGAAATAAAACAAAAAAAACAACAAAAAAAACTAAAAGGCTTCAGCCAATGGGATAGCAGCAAGTATAAACAAACCCCCTCCACCATCTCTCCCTTGAAGGATCAGGTTTTAAAAAAACGGACTATAGTAATAACTCCTTTATTTGTAATCAGAAAATGATGGTTTATCTTTTTAAATAAAGGGTTCATCTGTCCATCAAGACAAATATGGAATGCTAGGGGAATATTAGACAAGAATTAATTATAGCTTTTAACAAAATGGAAATAACAAATAAAGTTTTTGATTACTTTTAAAACACTTTTGCAGGATTTAATAAAATATTTACATTTTTCGAAAGAGGCGGTATATTAAATTGAATTTAAAATACAGTTTATTCTAAAGCAATCGGCCAAAAAGTAAAGAAATATTATGATAAATGGCGTGGACAATTTTAGCAATACTCTTATGGGAAATAACTCCAAAATACCAGCACTCCAACGCCTTCTAAGGAAGTTGGCTTTTTAGGAAGAAATACCCATTATGTATAACTTTTTAGATTAACCCTCTTAAATTTCTATTTTTAAACCTTTTTAAAATTAGGCCTAATCAATTTTAATTAATGCACTTAAGGCACAGTAGGTAACGTTAATTAACTTTTATAAATATGTTCAAAATATTGAGTTCAAAATATTTTGTCTTGATTTTTGCATTGATCTTTTAATCTTTTAATTTTTTATAAATCTATTAGGCTACATTCTTTGTGGATGTAATACTGTAACAATAGTTTACTTATTCAAACTCATATTTGTTTTTTTCATATGATTGTAAAACGTAACATAAATATAAACTGTTAAAAAATTCAATCTGATAATAAATACTAAGCTTGCATACAATCTATGGTTATATACGTACCACAATCACAATAGCATGATTGCATTTAGTATTTAGCTGCTATTAAGCTACACAATTACATTGGTCGCAAGTCTCTACGCACAATATTCCTTTAAGAATGGTTCAATAAACTGAATAGCTCAAATGGTTTAAGTTTCATCATAGAATTTACTTATCACACAAACAGTTATAGATCTAAGAAATATACCATGTAATATTTTATAAAAACCGTTTAACGAGTCATGTAAAATTGTATTAATAATACAAGTAATTTATTTTTATACTTTCAAATTAATATATGGAATATCATTACTGTATTTTTCGTAATATAATTTTGGTGAATTAAAAACGCATTAAAACACTCGCATAACGTAAAAAACTTTTAAATCTAATGTACTGTACCTTTTAATATATTAAATATCCGAACACACTATTTATGAGAACCGATAAACCAGATAAAAGTATTCAGTTCTGTATATCAATTAAAAATTATATAAAAATAAAAATTATACTAAGAACATCCTGCATTGTGGATATTTTTAAATTTCAACTTGCAGGAGAATTCGAAATTCGTTACAGCCTTCAATGTCCAAACGCACTATCTAAACGTTAATGCAATGCGGTTTGTGGGCTAAAATATGGAAGGTTCATTATTAAAAGGCGTAGATTGGTATTAGCTGCTGAGATTTTAATGTATTTTTAATAAATTTGGATACAATTTTCCTTATTTCCTTAAAGTCTTATACTAGCCATAATAAGGCTAAAGTGTTCCGATATTATGTGTTGCATTACAATAACCTCACCAAATCATTAATTTAAAAACTTGATTCGTGATAAAACAAGTTTAGGGTTTTATACTGAGCGTAAAATACCATAGATACCACCAGGAAATGAACAAATATATCATATGTTTTTTTATTAATTTTTTTTTAACTTAATTATCACAAATTATTTGTATAGTCTAAAAATTAAAACAATCCTCTAAACCACCAAATAACAATTTAAATAACACGAAACCAGGAAGGACGTGGGTATAAAGAAACAGTGATTTGAATGTTGAAAATTGTATTAGCGAATTTCCCTATAGGGAATATGCTATTACGGTAGTAGCCGTGGTAAGACCTAAGCCCGGGACCACTTTACTTTTTCATTTTGAGGTCCCCAGAAGCCAAAAACAACATTCGTTCATTTTCATATATATGTATCTATCTATCTATCTATCTATCTATATATATATATATATATATATATATATATATATATATATATATATATATATATATATATATATATATATATATATATATATATGTCCGTGGTACCGATAACTTTTGAAGGGAACCTCCGATTTTGAAGAAATTTGGTATGAAGGTGTAAGACCAGGTCTATTTTCATGAGTTCGCGAACCAGCATTGTCGGGTTATGGGAACGGGGTTTTATGGGGTTTCAAATGGGTCAAAAATGGGTTTTTGGCATTTTTTTTTCCTCAATTTTCAAAATTCACCAATTTTAACTGAATCCATTTAAAAGAGCTTAAAAAAAACAAACAATTTGGTATTTTGAATTTTTATCATAGCATAACTGGTTACGGGGAAAATCCAAAAATATGTTTTCCATGTTATTCTTATGGGAAATCAAGAAACCCTGTATCTTGCTTATTTATTGACATAACTTAATCAAATTTGGTAGATACATTATCTATATAAGGTTTAACTTATACTTGCTTACAAAACCCATATGGCGTCAAACCTACATACTTACCCCCATGGGGTTTATGGGAAAAATAAAAAATTCCCAGAGTTTGATACAATTTTGTGTTTACATTCACCAATTATTGATTAACTTAGATTTTCTAACAACACCCAATGGCAGCAAACCTACATACTCCATCGTATGGTGTTTTTATGGGGAAAGTAAATAATCTGAAATTCCATCGGAAATTCGCTGAGTACGCAGGTCTGCTGCGACGGGGGTATTTTTTTATTAAAGTATCACAAACTATTTGTATAGTCTAAAAATTTAAACAATCCTCTCAACCACCAGACAACAATTTAAACAACAGGAAACCAGGAAGGACGTGGGTAAAAAGAAACAGTGATTTGAATGTTGGAAATGGGGGGTTTTTAAAGTACAGGAATCGAGGAACAGGATACAAGAATGTGGGAGGAGGAAAAGAGATTGTAGGGAGTGGAGGAAATGTTAGCATTAATAAAAAACGGAATGCAGTAATTGAGATCATGCAATTAGAACAGGTGCAGAAACCTTTGAGTTCTGGTATAACTGGAGTCACCCCTCTGTGTCTAAAAAGAGCACCACCCTCGCCGTTGTATTGTTTGGTTGTTATGTTGATCAGCAAATTGCTGGTGAGAAACTGTCAAAATTAAAACTCCACATGACATTTAAATCGTTGATTGATTTTTCAAAGCCAGTACCAGGTTAACCGAGCCTTGCTCGTTGGTTTTAATTCACTTTTGTTATAGTGTCATGGTAATCAAGCTGTTAAATCTACCCCAGACTCTTCCCAGATAACAGCTGTTAAATAACTGCTTAAAATTAATGTTTGTATATTTTGTTTACTTTTAGTTTTTATTTCGTTAAAATAGCAGCCCATAAGTCCAATGTTAAAAATTGCGATTTTTAAGCTTAAATTTAGACCAAATTAGATTTTTCTGGGATTGAGGATGTTTTTAAACTTATTTGTGGGCATAAACACTCTTAAATGCAAAGTTTAAGCAAAATCTACCCGCTAGATTTCGAGATCGTGGAACACACATCCCTTCAGACATTGCTCGTATTATAGTAGGCCTATAGGATCACCATTGACTATGTACACTAACCATTACCAGCAATGTTTAAACTACTAAAAGCCAAAACGCAACACAGTTGTACCAATAAAGTAATTCAAAATAAGGCCACAGTAAAACACCATAAACGGCCATCTTGACATCTCATTTTGACAATGTCCCACCAATGGCAATTTGACAAACTTAACAACCTAAAAATACAGTGACTCTGTTAAAAAATGTGCCTGGTCAGAGATTAGTGACTCCAGTTATAAATGGAGCGCAATGACAGAAACCAACAGGAAACTTGTTCAGGATATAGTTGCAGGATAGGATTGCGGAAATTAACCTCTAGATTGGCTGGGTAGCTGGGACATATTCAATAGTTATTTATTCTAAAAATTCATAAAAAACGAACATGAATAGTGTCATAAATACTACATACTAACTTAAAGCTAAAACAATATTCATAATAAATAGCAGCGAACTTTACGAACCACCTCCAAAAAACTCTTTGAAAGAATAAAAACTTATGTTTGATACAGGAATCGTTTTAGCTCTTTTTTATTTTAATACTATCTTTTATGTTGACTATTGTAATAGGTAATTTGTTATAAAATTTAATTCCGGCGTTTGAAGATTTCTTCTCAGAGAACTTTAAGTTGTGGATTGTGAAAGTTATTTTGTCTCTATTTCTTGTTCAGTGGGCCTATGCATAAAAGGAGCCTAGTAGAGAGCACGCCTTTGAATCCAAAGCTTGCTGGTTCGATTCCAGAAAGAGGTTGTGGTCTTTTTAAAAATTTGATTCTGGACCTAGCTGAAATGTAAAAAAAAAAAAAAAAAAAATGCCACCAGCAAAACACACACAAAATAAAATAAAATGATAATTGTAGAAATAGCCTTGTTACATTTTCAAGAACAGGTGGTTCAGAAACGTGTTTAGGCCTACTGCAACACGTGGTTCAATAAACTTACGCTACAGTGAGTGAGCGACGCGAACATCATACTCTGAATATGAACTTTGAATAGCCCTACTGAAAACATCGTCTTAAAAATCCTACTACGGGGTTACATGCCACCAACGGATGTACTGTAACACCAATTGTGCTCCTCGTTACAAACAAGACAATCAGTATAGAAATTCATAAATTTCAGTAAAACAAAAAAACCTCATGTTTAGCACTACACAAATTTTTAACAATGTTACAACTGTACTGTAAATTAAATTCACCAAATGATACATTTCATTTTGATATGAGGTTTTATCATAAAAATATCAAGCCTGTCCCATCATTATAGTTGGATTGTACTGTAGATCAAAATTACAAGCTATGATTATCATCTGAACTGAATTTTAAAAATACTTTTGCCATAATTTTATACCCTCCACCCGGGATGGTGTGAACGTTTTCCTGAATTTCTTCTCGTTAAGTGTTCCACTGGATCCAAAAAATACAATTGTGTATTAAAATTTAAAATTTGCAAAATATAGACTTTTTTAAAGAATGAGAACATTGACGGAATCTTTACTGGTAATTTATTCGAGTCCGATACAAAACCTCGTAAATATGTCCGGCCCGTGTAATTTATCGCCGAATTAGCGATATTTATCGTCCAGTTTTCCTCTTGCGACGGACGCCGCGGCTGTGTCGAAGCGAGCACGTGGCGAGGGGTCATTGACCTCACCTCGCCTCGCGTCCGCGTCTTCGCTTCTGCTTCTGCAGCTCGCTTCGCTTTTCGCTCCAGCCTCGGCCATTCACTCCTCTCCACTCTAATAATACAGTCCCCAGTTGATAATCTCTCCCCAAACGAGAAGTTTGATTGCGTTCTTCACCCGGTGATAGATGATGGACGCGGGTTGCAATATTTGTACTTAAAACGAGCATGCGTTAGCCGGGGAGAAGTTTAGTGGAAATCTAATAAAGAGCTGTTAAGAACTGTGGGCTGTTGAGTAATATACAGTAATAATTGGGAATACTCAACAGAAAACATAACTTTATAGGGAGGGACTTTTTTAATACCGACGCACTCTGTGGTGCGTATTTTAAAGTGTAGTAGTTTAAAATGCCCATTAGGATAACATGTGTCCTGAAGGGCTGCAGGACGAAACCCGAATTTCCCGTATTGTGATCAGCTCCAATCGATCCTTCATAGCCGAAATCTCCATATTAAAACAAACGAAAAAAAATCCAAATAGAGCGCAAAAATGTTTTCTGTACAAACAGTGCTTGTTACAGCATTAAATTTTCAGCTCCCAATAAGATAGATGATTTTACCATCGGAAATTACAGTGCAGACATTGTAATAACACAATATAGAGCTTAAATACATGAAATGGATAGAAATGGTTATAATTTTTTTCAGTTCACGTCAACATCAGTAGAGTTGTGGTAAAGGTCACCTCGCACCGTTACCTGCTCGCGGTTGCCGTAACGGCAGTCCGGGTCTATGTGCCATTGTATGCTAATTGTCGTACAAGTGGGACCATCGGGCGGGCAACTAGACCAACCACCATCACCATGGAGTGTTTCAGTCGTAAGGTGGAGGAAAATGGCGGTAGCCCACACTAGAACCTCAATAAGACGATTTTCAAGGGGTAGTACAAAAGAGACGTCTTATCGAGGTGATCGTGTAATTGAGTGTCGTGCTATCAATGTCATATACTGATAATTCGTCTTATCGAGGAGATAAGTTTTAACTTCCTCTATAGAAAATTAAATTTCATTAGCAAGAGTTCATAAAATTAACGTTAGGCATCTATACCATAAAATAACGCACACGTACATATAAAATAGGATTTTTAATTATTATGAGAAAAAAAATTATTCTTAGGCCTAAATTCAATTTTTAGACATGTTTTTGTGATCCCTATGTACTGCCACTACTACACTGATACGTTAATTTAACACGTAGAATTAAAAACGTTAGAATAGAAGGAGCTTTGCCATACAAGACGCAAATAAAATCAATAATGTTATAGTTTTGGCAGCAGACAGATACTCAACTGATTGATAAAAATCTGTCTTCGGGAGCAGGTTTAGGGAATGTGTTTTCTAGAACTGAGCATGAAAACATTTTGTATTTCAAGATATCCGTCCAAACTGTAGAAAATATGCATGCGCAAGGCCATTCGTGTTATAAAGATTCCGTAACGATATACAGTATTACGGCACTTCACGCTACTGAGGTTAAGTTCGAGTTCCGAATCCGAAGTTCATTTACTAAAGGATTCGTGTCACCAAGGGTGAATTCGAGCAATAGCGGTTCAGACATTTTGAAATACGTTTTAGAGATTGATTGTGCGGTAATTTCAATGGGCAAATACGTGCTATAAAGGTTAAATACATATGAAAATAATTCGTCCTGTAAAGGTACTATTAATAATGTTGAGTGTTATAGAAAATTCACAGAGACTGGGAGATATTAATTTTTATGAAGGTAATCGTGTTATTGAAGGTCTTATATGGAAGCTAGGCCCTTCTTACCGTATATAGAAATACAAATGTCTTGGTGTAAACAGTATTTAACATGTGGTTTTTTGGTGGATGGAAAAGTACGGTATAAAATAAAAATAATTGTACGACTACGTAGAGCCAAAGGTTCAGGTACATCGTATATTCGTTAGGCAAGACATCGGTTTGGATGGTATACCATAAAGGATACAGAATATATCTTTTATAGTAAAAGCACAGTAAAATAGTCCAAAGAGAATTGTAAGCTGGGTCCTCTCCACCCCCTCTCACCCAGCAATGTTGTCAATTGTTATGTTTATATTCAGTATGCTTTCCAGGTGCATGGGTTTGCAACAGTAGGTAAACACTCTTCGGTCTTTTCGTGAAAACTACTACAGGTAGTTATTTTTATACTGGACTGGTACATACACAATTTGAACTATTTCAATAAAATACTGGTGTATCGAAAACGTAGCCAACATTAAAAAAACATACCGTACACGTTTTAAACCGCTCTCAATGGCTATAACTGAAAGCACTTTTAGGGACTAGTAACAGTATGTGAACAACATTAATTATAAGGCAGTTGTGAATTCAAAAGCAATTGTAAGGAACAGAATCGATCCTGCTTCGCTAAGGAACGAATCGATTGGATGATTTCGATCAGATTTAAGAATCAGGAGTATGAAAATCTAAAAAAAAAAAAAAAAAAAAAAAACTGCAATTTACTACCAATTAATTCTGGCGTCGCTAATTTCAATTAATTTTTCTAATTACTAAAATACTTGACTAAAGTTATGTAGTTCTAAACGCAAACACACGCAACTACTGTAGGGAAATTATTTCCTTAATTTAGTGTTAGCTATCTTCTAAAGCCAATTTTTTGTTTTGTCCGTAAACAAGGACGCTTTTTGTCAAAGCTGTTTAAATAAGCACAATATTCACAAAATATATCACAAAACAAGGGTTAAAACTATATAATTTGGTCTTTGAAAATAAGTAATAAATTTTACATTGTGTTACCATCTGTGTTACTCACTGTAGCCTACTGACACTATCTCAAGTATCAAATTTAAAACCAACTGCCTAGTATCACTACAGTAATTATATGACTGTGTAGTAAAATTAGTTACGTAATTCCGAAAATAAATTTTACATTAAAATTAATTAATTTAAACAATTATTTTTAGCCTACTTATAATTTTATTATTAAACGAGTTTTTAATGTTTGACACAAATTTTATGTTTAAGTAAGTAAACTATTCTCCGGTGTGTATAATTTTACATGATGTTCCAAGTTTCTTAGTGATGGCCGATTGCCCGCCAACCACACCGGCAGCGGGGTGTAGCGCGGTCGTTGACCCCCGGTAGCACGCGTTTTCCCTCCGTTCGCCGCGCCGCCGCCGCCGCCGCCACGAGCGCTGCACGCATAAATTTACGTAACTTTAACTTGCTGATAACACCAGGAAAATACGACTGTTTCATCACCACAGAGTTATAGATCTGTAAATCAAGTTTGGGAATACAGCATAACCTTTGTGAAATTGTTAATTGTATAAGGAAAATACAATCAAATTTCTAATTCAGGAAGAATTTAGGAAATATACTTCAGATATTCGTTTCATTAAATAACACCATGCAGTATTAATTTTAGTTAAAAGTACCAGGGGGGCCGAGCTTAAGCTCGGTAAAATTATTACTTCGTTCTCACACAAAGCTCGTTCGCTCTACTCACTCACCCTCTTCCATTTTAGAGACGAGCTCGTTCGCTTCGCTCACTCGCCAGGCTAAAGGATGCTGCACTTTGGTATATTTTCCTAAACCACAATTTAAAGATCTAACACATTGATTTATATTTGCAATTATCAGCTGGTTTTTGTTCAAATTAAAAATCTCCATAAGGATAACATGGGATCTTTGAAGTGCTCTAGCGCGAAAACCGCATTTTACCCAGCTATGGGACCAGCTCCAATCGATTTCTGGTGGCCAAAACAATATTCAATAAAAAAAATCAAAAATCCTTGGAGCGAAAAAAAAGTTTGCCCGGACAAACGGAGCTTGTTTTAGAGTATAAGATATAATTTTTCATTAGTTATTATTTGTATGTATTTTTTAAGTATAATGAAAAACGTTCTTCACTTGGAGTAAAAGTGTGTTTTTCTGTTCTTAATTTCAATTTCCAAGCTCGGCTTCGCCTTGCTCGGAAAACGCGACTGTGCACAGAAAAAAAAACACTTTACGTCATAGTGATAAAAACTACAGTACTTATTTCATTGTTAGTAACTACAGTAGGCCTACTATTATTTTATTTCTAGTACTCTATAACCTTAGAGAAGGCATCAATTAGTAGCCTATAGTAGAACAATGCCCCAACCCTACCAAGCATTGCCAAGTCGAAAATGGCAACCGATCAAAACTTTACATTCCATGGCAAAGCTTATGAAATTCATAAACATCTCTATAAACTCAATATTTTGAGGTCGGTTTCGTGGTAAATAGATCTGAATACATTCAAATCTTTCAAAATTAAGTATTACTTACGATCTCATAAAGTTTCCTACCTATAATAATAAAGAACTTCTATGAGGAGCATATTTTGACGCATCTCATCAGCATCTGCAGCAGCAAGCTCAACAAAAACTATAGACTAAAATAGGGTAAAATATAGTGAAAATTTGACTTGTCTAATATTTTGTAATGATTAAACCTAGTCAAAATAATTGAAATTGTTCGAAGCAAATTAAAAGCAAGTTACTGTATTTATGTACTGTAGTGTAGTGAATTTTATTGTTTTAATAAGCAAAATAAACTTTAGTTCAAATTTTAAAGAAGCCGCGGTCTGCTAATGCCTGAATGTTGACGCAATTATTGGACATGTTATATAATTATTAAAACACATTGATAGCGATGGTAAGCTTATGTTTAAGAAATTATGACTAACTGTTTTCATCATGGAGTTACAGCGTTTTTAGATCTAGAATCTGCATAATTGCAGAGATATATGCATTTAGTAATTTCTCTAAGAACATAATTTTGAGCTTTCTCACCATTCTGTAGAACTTTAATTAATTAATTACATTCAATTAACAGTTTGATGCACACCTCTTTACCTCGGAGACGTTTCATATTTTTGTGCATGTCAATGCTAGAGTGTTGAAAAATGTCGTTCAAGGAAAGGAATTTTTTAAAAAAAAAGGTCACGAAAACGATCGGTACACTACACTATCTTATTCTTAGGAAAATGAGAATACAATGCAAACAGGAGAATGCTTTGCAAATGGTTGTAAGATACTGCTATATGATACTTGAGTTCAACTTCAAACTGATTTTAGAAGCAACCCCAAGTCATTTTGTGCATTTTTAATTATACTTATCATATCAAGAATCAAGAATCAAGAAACTTTATTGCACAAAACGTATATGAGCTGTACAGTGTACAAATACAGGTGCATGGTCATTTACTATATAGAGTGACTACAACTAAAATTACATATCTATTTTTTTTATGGCTAATTTCTCCTTTTTATAGGCTATATCCATTTGTCTTCAAAAAATTCCTGCATGTTATAGTAAGCTTTTTCAATTAACAAAAGTTTGGCCTTATTGATAAGTTGCTTTCCATCAAGGCTGGACATAGTGTTTGGTATGCGATTAAAGATTTTGATTGCCATATATAAAGGACTATTTTCAAATAGGGTTAATCTGTGATTTGGAAAATTATATGTTTCATTACGTGTGTTGTAGCTGTGTTTACTCTTATATTTGCTAAGTATGTCTGGTCTTTTAATCATCATTTTTATAATTTCTAAAATATAAAGACCGGTAACTGTGAGAACTTTGAACTGTTTAAAAAATTGTCTACAGGATGTTCTTCTATTTTGTTGAGCTAATGTTCTAATTATACTTTTCTGGGCAATAAAAATTTTTTCTACTTTCTTTTGTGAGCCCCAGAGCACTATACCATACCTTAGTATAGATTCTGCATATGCAAAATAAACTATTTTGCAGGTTTCTATAGATGTTGATTTCATCATAACACTTAATGCGAATCTCAGACTATGCAGCTTATTTGCAATAACATTAATATGTTGTTCCCACTTTAAAAACTGATCAAAGTGAAGGCCTAAAAATTTATGTGAGGAAACAAAGTTAATATTACCTACATTAACATTTAAATTTTGTGGAAAGTTTACGGGATCTTTTTTAGCTTTGAAATTAATTCATTTATCAAAGTTATTGTAGTAGCCTATAAATCACACAGTTAAAAAAGTACTATTGATTTTTATTATAAAAAGTAAGTTGTTCAAACATTAATAAAACTGTACAAACTCTTTAAAACACGTACAAGTTTCGAAGTTTGCAGAAAATTGTTAAACTTTGTTAACTACAACTTTTGAACTATGAAGTAACAAATTTTATTAAATTACTTGAATTAATTAATGTGATATGTTTTATTACAAACGTGTATGACAACACAAAAATACAACAATATAACTTACCATTGGTACCTGGTGGAGTCATAAATAGAACACCATTATTTATTACAGTGTGTGGATTTGTAATTATCAATCCTTAAGGTTCATTTTCCAAAACAACAACCAATACTATGTGCGTATTGTAGTTTCAGATTTATTGTTTGCTTACATTTGTGAAAATTTAGACTACCGGTATCTCTTCACCAAATAAGAAGGATGATAAAATTCCTCCTTTTATCAAGCCGTGGTGGGGAGCTACCCCACCACCACCCCTTCTCATCCCCCTCCCTAACGTTTGAATGTGTGTCACGTTTCTCCTGAATTTATGTACTTATGTAAATAATTAGCAAATTTATGATTGTTATCTCCAAAAAGCAATCAACACTTTTTCTGACATACATAAATATGCTGTATTTACATTACATTTAATATGTACAATACTAATAAATTATACTACTAAAATATAGTGTGTCTCAAGAGTTATTACCACTTTCATTAACGACAAAGTTTTTTCGAATTTCGACAAATCCTGTGGTAGGGAAGTAAAGTATGTTCTTTTTAACGGTATGAAAAAATTTATGTAGGCCTAACTAACCCAAAAATAGGAGTGAGTAACTACACCTAACTCAAAATTTTCAAATGCCAACCCTTATTAAATGCAATACACCATGGGAAATATAGGCAAATCTATGTTTTTTTGTGGAACAATTTTTTAGCTCAACTTGTGGAGCAGTAATCACTTTAAAGTTAAATAGATAAATAACCACTCATAACATGCCCCTCATTGCAATGATGTTATTGTCCTACAGCCATTCATAATAACCCCTGTTCCTTTGCATGTACTCTTCCACAACAAATTGAGATATAAAATATTTTCCCACAAAAAATCATAATTGTTTATGCTCATTAGGCCTACTATAGTGTATCGCATGATAGGGGTTGGTTTTGTAAATTTCGAATTAGGGGTGGTTAAACATATTTTTGGGTTGGTTACATAATAATTTTAACTCTATGAAAAAGAGTCTCCCCTACTTTCCTGAACTTTTGTCAAGATTTTAAAATGTTTAGTCATTCATGAACCAATTAAAACTAGTAATGACTTCCATACAACACACTGTACTGTATTTAACCATTTTATTTAATATGTTTTCCAGTGAACCGGCACGTGTAAATATTTTTTATCACTCTTCGCCTGTATAATTTACACAACTTTTGGCTAGTTCCCAACAAAATATCGGCACTAAGTGTCTGTATTTGGCCCCGTGTGTGCTGGCTTCACTCCAGCAGCCTTGCGCTAATCCGAACTAGCAAATTTGGCCAATCCGTTACAACTGTTGAAGGTGGTTCTAAACAAAAATAGCCTTCCAGCACCTAAAACTTCCTACTGTACACTTAGGACCATATTATTTATCGATCAACTTGTATGTTAAGATTACTTTAATTACGGTACTCATAGCTTAACGTTGACATTGACAATTTATTAATTCATACTATCTCTGCCTTAATTAGTTTGCATGGTGACGTACGATTTATGGACAACGCAATAATGCACATTTCCGGGTTGTTTTAAAATTTGAAAGTCATTTTTATAAAACGTATTCTCACGTTTTCAGTCTTGGAAAAATCCAACCTCAGGGATTTTCTGCGTTATGGCTATGTTTAAATTATTAAATACAGCAAATAAATTCATTATCTATTTTCCTCAACGAAACAAATACACTCCAACCCGGATATCCAAGTTTTAGACGGCACCAAAGATTACTTGGTGGCCGATTCGTTATTTTAAATGAAAGAAACCTCAAAGCAAAAGGGCATATTTTCATACCAGGACATTTTTTGACAAAAAATTTCCTTTTTATTTTTTTAGACAGGAATTAATTTCCAACTCTTTTCGTAAACTTGACAGACAATTTGAGGCATTTCGGTTAGCCTGTGGAGGATTTATAAAGGTATATCTGCAGAGGATGACAGTAGCTATGGAAGTAGGTCAGACACGGGTGGCTGCAATGCGGCACCCCCTCCCCGGCGCCCCCCGGCGCCCCCCGCGCCCCCGGCGGCCCCTGGCGCCCCACACCGCAACTACCCCGACACCTAGGACCTCTCTAGCACACGTGGGGCTGTCACGACATAGTTCATCTAGCACGTGTCATGGTTGAAACACTCTAATGCAATGTCATGGTTTTGATATTGGGGTGATTTCAGATTTTATTTGGGGTCTAAGATTTAATTTTCAAAAACTCTATTATATAACTTTTAGGAGAATCCTATACTATAATACGAGCAATGTCTGAAGGGATGTGTGTTCCACGATCTCGAAATCTAGCTGTGAGATTTTGCTTAAACTTTGCATTTAAAAGTGTTTTGGCCCAAAAACAAGTTTAGAAATAGCCTCAACCCCAGGAAAAATCAAATTTTGTCTCAAATTAAGTTTAAAAATCGTAATTTTTAACATTGTTCTAACATAGCTTTGTTGTTTTAACATAGCTTACACATCGAAATTTGGTGGATTCTGTTTTACATGCTGGATACTACAGAAGTGTTTTCGTAGAGGGCATACGCCCCTTAGTGACTGGCATAGGGGTAGTGGCTGTATAGACATCATTTCAAGGATTTCCATTAATAAACGTCCGGAAGTCAGCCAATGGAGCTAATGGCAGCACAGAACAATCAAATAAATCAACGAATTTTTAAAAAATAGATTACTTCTTTTTAAGATCATTCGCTAATGGGAAAAATATCTTGGAAACACTACAGGCAAAATGCATGAGTTTTTATCTTACAAACTATAATTTTAGGTTTTATAATAAATAAAAAATGTTAATATTAATTTGTGCCCTAACTTTTCATAACTTTTATTACGAATTCCGCTGTTAAAAATGTGCAAAGTCAATTTTAAACAAATGAGAGGTATAAATAATAAAAAAATATGAAAAATATGCATCTACAATCGTTTGGGAAAATGTTCAAAAACAAAGACACCATTGTTGAGATTTTAAATGTTCTGCATTGGTTTGCAAAGTTTCATTTCCTTATTTTCTCGGTGCACAGCAATTTCATGCGGTAACACAAACCTTTTTGGTCGAATTAAAGCGCTTACTAAAATGTAAGATTACAACAAAATGAACCTAAACGAAAAGAAAAAGTACAGTTCATATAACATGGGGCCCTAATATTGCATAGGGCATATAACATTAATTGACTCGAATAAAATTGTTAGTCTACCATGGTATATATAGTCTACTGCACTGTAATTTGAAAAGTGTTGATATCATTCCAGCTATGATTTCTATGATAGCTATGACATTTACTACAGTGAGTGACATTGAGATATATTCACGTTAACAATGTTAA